>VXBA01003289.1:12892-76070 GCA_013399895.1 Serilophus lunatus | reverse complement strand
GCGGCCCCGCTCCCCGCCGGGCCCGGGGTACCCGCGCCCCGGGCAGCAGCCAGACGCGTCGCGAACGGGTGGAGGGAAGGGGGGAAGGAAAGCGGAGACCTCTCGGCCACTCCGAGGAAGGAGTGGGAAGGGAGAAAGTTTAGCGGAGGGTGTTTGAATTGGGAGTTATCCCTAAAGAGCCTTTCCCCTGCTCTGATCCAGAGACCAGCGCTGGGAGGAGGGGGCGGCGACGGCGAGCAGCCCTGCAACATCTGTAAAACTTGAAGGAGGCGGCGGAGAGGAGCGCGCGAGAGGGAAGAAAGCGAGAGGGACAACTTTTCCGACACGTGAGTATCTCGGCGCAATGTGTTGTTCCCCTCCTTCGGTGGCTGCGCCGCGCCAAAACAATGCGGGGCGGCAGCGAGGCTGGAGGGGACGGGCGGGACGGGACGGAGGGGTCCCCCCTTCCCTCTGAAAACTGTTCGGTACCAGGCGGTGGATTTCGGGATATTTTTTTCCTTTTGCTCCCTCTCTTCTTTTTCTCCTCCCCCCCGCTCTTTTGTTGAACCAAATCAGAAATGTCAGTCAGTGCGAGTGAGTCAGAAGGGATCAGATTACAAGATCACTGAAACTGATGTCGGACCCGCACACACACACCCCCACACAGAGGCAGGGGCGCGGGCTGCTCCCCGCGGGAGGCGAGCAGGGATAAAACAACCACCAACAACACCAGCCTGCCCTCCTCTGCCGCCCCCGTCCCGCCTGTGTCCCGTCCCGTCCCCCTGCCCCCGCGGGATGCCCGCCGGCCGCTGCGGGGGCCGGCCCCGTTAGCCGCGGCGCCGGGGGAGCGGCGCGGGGGCGAGCCGGCGGCCCCGGCCCTCGCCCATGGGCAGCGCGGGGGCTCGGAGGCAGTGGCGGCAGCAGGTACGTACCCACTTGGGCGAGAAGTTCTTTGTTCCCCTGGCTCTGCTCCGAGCCACTTTCTTCTCGTCTCCCAGCGCTCCGGCCCCTTCCCGGCCCCCTTCCCGCTTCCCTAACTTGGAGGCTGGGGGCAGGGGGGTGCGAGGTATCTAACCCCCAAAATGGCTGTCACAGAGCGCGGGAGGCGAGGGCGCGGGGTGCGGGACAGGAGGGGGCAATTCCAGCTCCGGGCCGGGCCGTGCTGGGCCGGGCACGTCCCGCGGCGGAGTTGGCGATGTGCGGGCGGCAGCTGCCGTTTTATTTCCACCCCCCTTCTCTCTCTTCACCCCCTCTCCCCGGGCGACTCCCGGACTTTTTCACGCCCGTGCGGCGGGAAGCCGGTCGCAAAGTTCGCAGGAGGGAAGAAGGCGCTGTCACATCTGGCGGGGCGTGGGGGCGCCCGGGGGGCCAGGGCGGCCGTCGTTGCCCGTCGGTTGCTCCCTGCGGGGAAGGGGACAGTCGGCTTCCCCATCGGGACCGCGGTACGGGGGTGCCGGCGCCTCGCTGTGCTCGCCGCTCCGAGCTGCCGCTGGAACGGGGTCAGGCTGGGGAGCGGGCCGGGCCGAGGCGGGAGGAGCGCGGCGGCTGCCCAGGGGAGCTCCTCGGAGCCGCCTTGGGCCGGCACCGCGGCCCGGTCGTGCACCGCCCAACTTTGGAGGGTGGGAGCAGAGCGTGTCCGCCGCGGTTCCGATTGTCCCGTGAAGTTGGTGGGGTGTTGGCGCCCGTTCCCCAGCCCGCGCACCACGTGAAGAGAAAAGGTAAAAGGAAACACACGCCCCCCGCTCCCCACCTCACTCCCCAATTTTGTTTTTAACCCTCTGGTGCGTAGTTTTGATCCAGTCCTGAGAGTGCGGTGTCCGTGGCCTTCTGCCAGTTTGTATGTAGATAAATTTATGTAAAACATTTTCTCCGAGCTCCTTGCCAGCTGTTCCACATTTTCCAGCTGCCACTTCAGTTTGAAATGATGGACTGTACGGATCTCAAAGAGGCTTTTAGTCAGAGGTATGGATGGCTCTCCGTTTGATACACAGTGTCACGTTTTAGAGGCTACTTCACTAGAGGAGTATTAAGTAGCAACCCCCTACAAAAAGCTCATCGCCGTCGTGCCTCTGCTACTTCCCGCTTCATTTCCGAGGCTCAATAAACGTGATTTTTTTAAGCTTCAGCGTGCAGAGTTCTTTTGTGTGCGTGCTATAGAAAAACTTGGAAGCGAAATTTTCCAGAGGCCTTGAGATACGCCGCTGATTAAATCAACAAACAGTTTTAAGAGGGCATAGCTGCACCTCTCTCTCTCTGTGTTCTAGGTATCTCTTTTGAAACCGTTTAAGTCAGTGGAGTAGTGAGAAATCACAGTGTTTCTCTGTCTTACAAAATTGTTTTTGATGTGATGTTCAGTGAGATTTTGGATTGAAAATGTGCAAGAACTGGCCTTAAGTAGTTTGAATATTTGTGCAATTGCATTGTAATTTGGAAAGGTGCCTCACTGATTGATTCCTATAATTATTTCATTTAGGTCCTTTATTAAAAATTAATAATGATCTGACAGTTTCTTAATTATACATGTCATGATTATTTTGAAGGAAGACGAATACAGTGTTTTAAAAGTAACGTAATTTTAAAGTGTAAAAATTGCTGTGTCCGCATCATTGTATTTCAGTTGAGGAAATATATATTAAAATGGTGAATGAGTTTAGCAATGTAAACTGTAGGCAGCCTCTTGAGAGTTTGTTTATCTAATGAATGTTTTGGTTTAACTAGCTAGTATGTAAATACTTTCAGCTTGGTGCATAGCCCAATTTTAAAAGCATACATAATAGTAACTACGAGAGAAGACTATTTTAAGGAGTGGCGATTATTTCTTTAAAAGAAGGATTATGTGATTTTGAATGAGTAAGAAAAGGACTCTCTGGTGTATGTGTATTCTTTTAAGCAGCAGTGGAAGTAAAATGATGGCTTAAGGTATCCAAATGAATACACTCTGGCATATAGCACATAGTCTGCTGTTTTCCAAAGCATTTCTGTGAAAGTACTACAAAAGAAAGACATCACCTGCATTTTCCCGCTTAAATGTAGTAAAATTTTTAGCTTGAGAAGGTGTGCAGTGGCCAAGACAGTGTTTTATTGCTATACATAATGTTGTTGTGAAAGGTTGTTCATTTTCAAACACAAAAATATTTTGTAAGTAAGAAATTAAGGTATCAATGGTTATAAATATATTTTTCTAAATAGTTGTTGGAGAAACAAAAATACTCAGGTTTTGAGATATCATTATAATTTGTTCACCTTGCAGATTACTCACTTTAAGAGGATAAATGTGTACATTGATACTGACACATGAAAGTTTCAGTTACACTTCCTGCCTCATTTTTGGAAAAGCTATTCCATTACCTGCACTCCCCTAGTGTGTTTAAATTTCATCCTGTGTATTAAAGAAAGGAATGGCACATTTTTACATTGCAGTGTATTAGTGAAAAGCTCATCACCTTTGCCTGATAAATAAGGAATCTGATGGTTATTAAAGCAGGGTTTGTTTAGAGTTGTGGAAGGAAGCAGTTTAATGATCAGTGTTGCATGTGTTCAACTATATGGAGACAGTAATGTACAAAGAAAAAGCAGACTTGAAGGAAAAGTGAATCAACGAGTCATGAAATCCTCAGGAAAACCTTAGTAATGGAATGTTAATGCTTTTAGACTATAGTAGATTACCTTAAAAGTCAGGCTTTTCGTCTTTATGCAATTGTTGTAAATCCCTAGCTAAACAATACTTTGAAGAAGGCTTTGGTTTTTCTGGCGCTCATATTCTGTAGTAATTCTGGTTGTTTTGGAAAATTCAAGATATTTTTTGCCAACTTGATGTTAGGCAATTAAAATGCTAAAATGGCTACAGAGGAAGCTTTTTATTCAACAAAAGGTTCGGCTGTAATAATGATTTCAAGTTGTCTTTTAACCACAGGTTTTATAGACGTCCTCCCTTTAGACTTTGTCATTTTTATAAGGGAATTGATTTGTTATACTTTAAAATCAAATAAAATGAGACAGAATAAACAAAAATAGGGCATGGGTGCTGCTGCAAACTTTTCAAGTTCTTTCAGTGCATTTTTCATCTTTACTTTTATTTGATAGGTCTGTGAAATAGAGCTGTAGACTGGCAGACTTTAAATGAAATTTCACACTTTGATGATTTTTTCTAAACTTTGATATATTGACAGCAAAAGGAGCTGCAAAGCTTTTATATAACTTGAGCAGTAACGCCAAGCAGCAGTCAAACGTCTCTATGCATTTGTGTTTAACTGCAGAAGAAAAACATGTCCATGGGCAGTAGAGGGTTCTTATCAACTCCCTAATCCCAGATCCCAGCAAACCTTGAGGGCATGCCTCAGATCTTGCTGAAATCATTGTAGACTCTCACAGTTTGCAGATTAAATATGCTATGTGTTCCTGGCTCCAACAACAGTTTTATGAGCTCACTAAGCTTCCTGTTTTAAGATCCTTTTCTGAAGTTTTTAGGAGCTGCTAAAGGCAATGCTGTCTATGGCAAATGGTACTTGTTAATTTAGGGATACTTTAGGTATTTCATTCTGTCAGTAAAAAGAAACAAAATTGCTATTTTCAAATTGCAAATTGTGTTGCACTGGGAAAAAACCAAAAAGAGTTCTTTTAAAGAGGGATTCTGTTGTTTTAATATGTTTGTGAGTACACAAGGTGACAAAGTTTATACGAGGTTTGATTTGTTTTATGGGGACTTGACTTTGCTCAGGCTCTTTAAAACAAGACTTTTTCAGTTGTAATTCTAAGCACAATGCAGCTTTTAGTACATAATTTCTGAGCCTCTTTTAACCAATTGTATTTGTAGCAGCTCATTAAACATACCTTTGAAGTTCTTATTCTCCTTTAAGTCCCAAAGAAGGGAAAATGTATTTTGCCAAGAGTGAATTTCAGTGGATCAGGTAGTTAGTTAACCCTGAGATTTGCTGACCCTTCCGAACGAATGGCATTGCATCTCACATTCTGAGTCCGATCTTTTCTAGCTGCTGAATAATTAACTCTTACATTTGGTTCACTGTAATCATGTTTATGTATTTGGTGTAATAGTTTTAATTAAAAAGGAAAATACTTATTGTCCAACAACATGTGTCATGTTATTCCCGAGAGAACTTGAGCCAATTTTGTGCTTAAAGGTTATTCAGTGAATGAAATTTTGAAAGCCCATTTGTCAAGGTACTGCACGATTTCTGTTAGTTTTCAACCCCCAAATTCATTCTCCGCATGGCCCAGTCATTAGTCAGCAGTGTATTAGGGCTGCCTTCAGGCAATGCTGCCCAGCACTTCTTCGCACCATTGTAGCTCTAAAAGTGTACTCTGCCGACTGATAGAATTACTGCTCTGATTTCCGCTTGGCTGGTTTTGAGGTAAGTCCCCTCCCTACCTTCCAGCTCACTCTAATCTGCTTTCTTTTGAGGCTCTTTTCTGCAGAGATTTAGAGGAAAACTTTCTTAAAGATTGTGCTGGCATCATACTGTGGTTTTGTTGTGGTATACACTGTAAATGTAAATTGTACCTGCCTTACCTTGAAAATGTATTAAATTGGCTGCTGATCTGAAGAGTTGGTTTCTCTGTCTCTTTAAGAACAAAACAAGAAATGAGCCAATACACTGATGTTAAAAACGCCTGCAAGGTTATTTAGATTACAACAAGGGACAAACTAATGGGATAGAGTGTGTTTGTCTCTAAATAGTTGCTGAGTGTCAGAACTGGTAATATCAGAATCTGATTAAATAATTTTCTGAGCTGAAGTTTCTAATGTCAAGTTATTTTTCACACTGATTACCAAGACAATTAAGCCTTTTTTTTAATTAATGCTGAAAATGCTGCTGTATTTTTTTTTGGTTATCTGATACCTAGTTCAGGGCTAAAGTACTCAACTAACCTTTTGGTTGTTTAGAGATGAACCTCCCTCAGGAGTGTTTTCTTCACATACAAATCTGTTAACGTCAAGAAAATCAACTGTGTGTAAAGAATACGTCATCCAGTGTCAGTTCGGTATGCTGTTCTGAACCATGTATATTAAAGTGAAATCCTAGTGCAACCGACTCTTCGCTATCAGGACGTGGCTTGGTGTGGTTTTGCTCGGCTCTTCAATTCACTATGAATGTTTTTTTTCTGGGAAAATAAGACAGCTGTATAATTATATGATTATTTGAATAGTGGATTGTGAAGTGGATTGTGCATTTGTAAAGCAGCAGTTCAGAGCTGTCCTGTTGTGTTTTGCCAAGTTACAAAATGTGAAGGAATCATGATACAGTTTTACTGCTACTATGAGACAGATATAAAACCTAAAGTAAACTGTAAAAGCTGAAGATAAAGTTTTATAAAGTACCTTTCACACTTTAAGTTCTTCCTGGGTATATGAAGGTTTCCTAGTTCTTTTATGTATTGGAACATCTGTGTTGGGTTAGAATGTGACATTCTGGATGAAGGGATCCCTTAACCTGAGAGTATGTTGAGATAAACAGGCTTTCAGGAATGGGACTGTGAACGGCACTTTCAGAAACATTCTACTTGATTCCTTTGATCTTGTTTTAAAATACTAATTATAAAATGTGGAATACAGTGTTTTCTTCTTTTTTGCATATCATAAGTTGGGAACAGAAGGCACATCTTTGCAATATATGTATATTAAATACATTCTTCCTTGAGCTTAGTTCCTGTATAGACTGACATTGATATAGAGATCTAGTTTGGATTCTAAGGAAACTTTTGTATGTTGAGATTGATGAGAGAAAGTAAAAAGTGTGAAGATATTGGTCATTCCACTGGAATGTTCAGCTCCGGTGCTGGAAATTAGAGTATTTCTGCATTTTTCTGTGACAGTTGTAGTGACTTTTTACTTAAGTAAGTGATGCAAAGCACAGACATTAAAGACTTTTGTAATTTGCTTTACCAAGCTGTTTGTCTACAAGAAAAGAAGGAAGAAAACATTCTGTACTGTCACCATAAGTATTCCTAATAAGAGCATCAGCAGAGGAAGTCATAGAGTATGTTATCCTCACAGCAAGTCTTGCTGGTTATCCCCCTCACTCTCCTGTTGGAGTACTCCTAGCCTTTCAGATCTTGAGCAATGAACCAAATTTCAGGTTTCATAAAACAAATGTCTTACCAAAAAAAGCCACTACACTGTTATTTAAGTTTTTGTTTGTTTGTTTTTTAATTTAGTGCTGCTGAATTTCTGAAGAAAGATAGAGGCAAAAACAGTATAGACTTGGTAGGGAAGTTTGAAGTGTCACAGTCCAGTTTATCTTATTGCTACAAACAGTAGAGTCCACAGGAGATTTTTTTTTCCTACCCTGTATTAGCCTGTGCTAATTCTTTTACCACTAATCTTACTTTGACATAATGATTAGTTTTTCCTGTTGCCGAGTTTGAAGCACAAGGACCTGTAGGATTGCAAAACAAGCAGTAACACAGCTTACTCTGAATTTTCTAGCACTATTAGGCAGTTTAATTGGAAGGAGTTGTGATTTCTTCAGGGTAAATGCATTACTGGTTTTAGACATACCCTCCTCCACAAATATATTTACACATTTGGAGTCTTGAAAAATATGTGGCACTTTCTATTTTTTAAGAAACAAACTTTATTCTTTCCATTGTATTTAGGTAGTTTATAAGGGAGTCAGAAGGGCATAAGGAAACCCAAGATTTGTGTGCTTAAATTAACAAATGCTTAGATGCAAAGTTAATTACCTGCTTTGTTTGTTTTGTTTTGGTTGTGGCCTTGTTTTGTTTGTTCATTTTTCTTCATTTTAAGTTCAGGTTCTTAGACTAAAGACTCTCAGGTAATGAAAGGATTATAAAATTTTACCACATAGGATACATCACTTCCGAAATGTAAAGCCACTAAGATTTGTCTTAAGTTTGGGCTCTGTGTTGCATGTTTCATGTTCCCAAGCAGCAACTTCTGTGAAAAATGGAGTAGTTGGATATGAATGGTTTGAACTGAATCCTTCATTAAGTCTTGTTTACTGGGTAAGAAAATATGAATCATTTCTTTCCTGGCAGAAAACTGTTTTATTTAGATACAGAGTTTAATCTGTTGAAGTAATAGAAAAAACATTTAATTGGGGTTATACTTAACAGCTTTCTAAATCCTGAAACAAAAGTAGAGATAATCTACTTGTAAGAGTGTGTGGGTGATGTGTATTAAAAGCAACTGAGGCGCTCCCACAGTAAGAAGTGCCACTTACTGTTCTTACTGTATGTGTATGTTTTAAATATTTTCAGAACTTTCAGTAACTGAGTTTATCTGTAACATTAAGATGTAAGCAAATGTAATTTCTCTGGAGTGGAGCAACTATTACACTCAGTTCAGTGTATGCCTTAGAGTAGTTTCTCACTTAGGATCTTAATCACAAGGATACTAATAGCAATGCCTTGCCTAGCTTATTGCCGTTGTGTTTGTGATCCTCTGTTATTGTTGCCACAATCTTTTTAACCTATCAGGAACAGATCAGATCATCATTAACGAGGCTTTAGGTCTAGTTGCTTTTCAGTCTTTATGGGGGGGAAGAAATAAAAGGAATGTAACACAGGCAAAGACAGCAGATAGTAATGAATTTGGAAAGACTGTTGTGCCCCTTCACTTGGGATGTTTTTTAAAATAACTTCGAGCAACAGATAGCCTATGTGATTCACCGTCTTTCTCTCCGTCTTTCTCTCCGTCTTTCTCCCTCTCTCTTCCCTCTCTCTTCCCTCTCTCTCTTTTCTCACTTCCTTCTTTCCATTTTGAAACAGATTTAGAAGTATGTAGTCAGCAGCTAGTGCATTTATATATCATGCATGTAATTGAAATGGAGATGTGTATTGTGAAGCGTAAGATGATTTTTTTCCCTCTCAACAGCTTAATTGTTTGTTGTGGTTTTATATGTAAACTGTTTGTGCTGTTTATTAGTCTTAGTCTTACTGTGACCAGTTGTCTCAACGTGGAAGAACCTGAACAAAATTTGCCCGGAAGTAGTTAATTGGGGTTGTAGAATTCTGGTTTTTCTTAAAAACAATTGGGAAAGGATGAAGATACTTTACAAATATGTAGTGTTTCAGTTAGTTCCTATAGGTATTGCAAAAATGCTGAGATAGTCCTAGAGGTTAATGTTACAAGTGGAAGATATTTCTTAAAATGTCTGAGCGATTGAGCATTTTTCAGCACGTACTGTCAGGGGTAACTTGGTCAGTGCAGCTTTGCTATCAGGTTTAATAGAAAACAATGCTGAAATCTAGGTGGGTTTTGGAAGTTAAATGTACCTGAATCAAGCCTGTATAAATCAGTGTGAAATAGCTCCTGTATAATAAGGTTGTCTCATGTAAATTTTGCATTTGGCTGTGTCTGAGCAATGCATTTTTGGTTTATCCTTAAATAATCCCAAGAAACGCTGTAAGCCATGTTGATAAATTTGATAAAGGGTCCTTTATGGTTGAGAGAGACTGTAATTTCTTGATTGTTCTTCATGCCTCCCCTTGTGTTTTTCACTTTCATACAGTTGTGCTGTTCAAGATATATTGTATCCCCAAAGATTGCTTCCAGTAGTGTGGATCAAAATAGGACCTATGAACACCCTAACTACCCAGAGTCATTTCTGAAAAATTAAACATGCTATGTTTGCTTGCACACTGATTGGAGCACTCTGGTTGCTGATAGCAATCAGTATGAACTTCCCTACTGCTGATGTAATGATGATGAATGCTGTGATACTGCTATTTCAGACAGCTCTTCTCAGTGGATGCAAAACACTTGTTTAATGAATTGAATACAACTACAGCAGCATCAAGTAAAGTAGGGAAAAGATTTACTTGTTTTTTTGTTGTTTTTTTTTTAAATCCAACATATTAAAAGATACCCCTCCAAAATAAACCAAATGAAGGCAGAAGGTTTCAGTTCACAAGAAACAAACCAATATAACATACAAATTGGGAATTTTAGATGCTTTTATTTCAGCACTTAGATCAAAGCAAGTAATCTTGTTGAACTTAGTGAGCCTATTCCTATGAATAAAGATTTTCATGGTCCATTCTTTAAAACTAATGTATGCAATATAAATAAAATTATTTAATAAGTAGTTCAGAGAGAAGAAGGAGCACAGAGCTGAAGTTTTCATGGAAAATCAAAATGTATTTTCAGAAAGGGTCATGTTTCCAGCTCTTCCAGGCATAGGGCACCTCCATTGGTTTTGGTTGGTTTGCACCGTCAGCAAATGAACAAAAGATTTTTTTTTCTCTCCCTAGTGTATCAATATGGTAATTTTTACAACTCTAAGGCACAGTTTTACAACCAACCTACGTAAGGACTGGAAATTATATAATTTCAAGTTGCTCGAAAGAATTTTTCTATTTGAAATGCATTTGTTGACACTCCTTTTAAAAGAGACAGTTTTCCTCATTTAACCAGTTCATTCCAGTAGCTTGTTGCTAAAATTCCTCCAATATAATATGCAATTGGTAAAGGTTTGCATTTATGTTTTAAAAAGAAGAGACACACCTGCAGGCAGGTTGCTGTTTGGAGAGGGATTAGGTTTAAAATGGAGATCTGGAATTAATTGTGCAGTGGGTTCAGGCTTCAGGGAAATTACAGAAGGCTCAAGCATGATTGAATGAGAAAAAAGATGAATATTTGCTTTCAGAAAGGAATGTTTATCCCTCTATTTACCTATGAAAGTTCAGGCTTTTGCCCATATACTGTTATAATATTTTCTTGCTGTTGATATGCGGGTGGAGATGCTGGATTTCTGATGGAACTGGCTCTCAGGATTTTTGAAAGTGGAGCTTGCTGCAGGAATAAATACAGGTTGTCTTGAGCCTGGGGACAGGAACAGGGAAATCGCTGACCCACGTGCCGGCGAGAGCAATGTACATCCTAATATAAGACACTTTGTATTTTAATGTGGGGATTTTGTCGGGCTGGCTGATTTCTAGAATGCTTTTTGATAGGGTTTAATAACCAGTGGAAAGAAATCTTTACATCATTCTAGATATTTTTTTTGTGAACCACAATTCCCATATTTCAATATGGTCATAATTTCTGAGAGAAAATAAAAAAAAAATCACATCCAAAATTAAGGACAGTGGTTGTAGAAGATGTTCTAGTTTGTGTTTTCAACTTGGTCTTAAGGTAGTCTTCAGGAAAAAAAAAAAGATTTTGGGGACACCATATTGATTTCCAGTTGACTGCTTCCCTATGGGCCATGCTTTGCAAAACATACTAAACCACATACCTCTACAGTCCTGGCATCTCTCCTGGCTTTCCTTACTTTTCCTGCCATGCATACCACCATGTCATTGATATGGCACTGGGGTGTACCTGGGTCCACAGAAGCTCTTGCAGATGCCAATGCCCCATGTGTATGGGTTGGGAGCAGAGGAAGGAAGGCATAGGAGCCAAGGCCTGCAATGCCAGAGCCACTGGCTTGTGGTACAGTGTGTAGAGCTGAATTAAGACAGTTTGCTCTAACTGTTCCGTCTTCCATGGTGACATGAACAAAAGCAGCCTTCTGGATGTAAACTAAGCAGACATGAAGCAGAACAGGTACCAAGAACAGGTGTTTATATTAGGTGTTGGACAATTCTGCAATTTTCTGTCCAAAAGTTTAAGTGCTACTTTAAATCTCTGTTCTGTACCTTTGTTCACACCAGATAGCATGAAAAAGAGAAGTGATGGAGAGTGATGGGAGAAGTGGAATTATGTCTGCTAGTCTTTGTTCCAGAAGATGACCCCAAGACACCAGAAAAATCTCATTGGTAGGCTTTTGGGGAAAGAAGAAAAGTATCCAAGAGAATGGATGATGCCAATCTGAGCAGCCACATGTTGCTCTTGAATTGCAGATGACCTAAAGATGCTTTTTAGGAGATTAAGGTTGCCTTAACTCCTTACAGGACCTTCGTCTCCTTCCTTTTCAGAGCAGTGGTAGGATATATTTGTAATCCTATCATAGTGGAGAGGGGAAAGAGGGAGAGATAAGTCAGGGTTCCTTGCACATATCTGCACGGACATCTATGTGGCAGGACACAGTGGAATTGCTGTAGATACCTGCCATTGGTTTTGTGACCTTTGCCCAAATGTTTTATGCCACTCCACTGGCCTTGTGAAGTGGAGGAATAGTATGTGGCTTCTTCCTTTGTAGTTGAGTAGAGAGTATAATTGCTTCCTTTCATGATTTTAAGCCAAAAGAAACTCTTGTGAACCAAGGACAAAATGGGGGACAAGTTCTGCAGCTTTCTCTCCTAATTTTCCAAAGTCACACTCTTTGATGTAAATGAAGATGCCATCTGAACAGCAGTCTTGCTCTTTAGAAGGCGAAATAGAAGAAAACTAACCACAACAGAAGATTTACAGCTTTTTATATCCCTCCAGAGACAGCATAGAAAGCTACCCTTATTAAAGAATGTTAAATAACTCAAAGAGGGTTAGTCAGAGGATAAGAGGGTGTATTGAAGGACTCACTCGTGCAGTAGGTGACTGAAAAGTTAGCCATACATGATAACTGACCAAAGCTGTGGATGCTCTTGCATGAGGTGTGCAAGGGGAAAAGGGGAGGAGGCATATGAGAAATTTGGAAAGATGCTGTTTACAAAGTCTGCGTCAGATCTCTCCTCAAGGAAATTTGCCTGTTGCTGGGTAAAAATGAGAGCTGTTGCAAGTTGAGTATCTTAGATCTCTCCTGCTCTCTGAAGAAACCTGAGCTTCCCCTTAGTGTTCCAAGGTAGGAAGTTATTTCACAGAATGCTGTTGCAAGTACTTTCAGAAGTATTCTGCTATGGCAGGAAGAGCTTTGTTATTCCTGCTTTTACCAAGCAAGAAACTCAAGGGAAGAAAAATGCCTTGCTAAAGCTTAGACAGTAGGTCAGTGGCAGAGAGTCTCCGATATCTAGCCCAGTTCCCTGGCTGTGCTGCCTAGCTAAATAATGATTCATTTAGTGATTGGGCTCTTATTTGATCCCTACTGTCTAACAATGAGGCTTTGGAGTGTTTTATTGTACTATTAAAAAGAACTCCTACTAGGAAGGTGGGAAGAGGAAGGTTTACTAGACAGCTGTGTTTGTGATGAATTGGCTTTGTAGCCTCCTTTTTATGTTTTGTATGTTTTTTGTTTTTTAATTATTTCTTTTTTAATGTTGACTGTTAGAATTGAGAAAACAGGTTGCTAATGTTATTACATTTCATTATATTTTGTGGGTTTTTTTGAAGCCTTTTTTATTTTATTCTAGAGCAATGTGGCTTCCTTCTATATCAGACCCATTTCACTAATGACTGCAGTGCTGCTCAGAGCAGAAAATACTGTCTTTATTTATTATTAGTTTTTTCCTTACATGGATTCATGTTGAAACTATCAAAGTGCTGAGGTACTTTAGCTCTAAGAATGGTGTCTGCCGAATATTGAAGATTTGTGTAAAGCTTACTTGGACAAACAGGTGAGCATCAAGTTAGGCTGCAGACGAGTGCTTGGAAACACTTGTGTTCTTCACAGCCCAAGATCCCTGCAGTCTTGGGGCCTGGTGTGCCTGCACTGGTGCACAAGCAGTGATATACTTTCAGAAGCTTGTGAGCTTCTTGGTTTTATATCAGGAATGTAAAAGATCTGAGAGGAGAAATGATCTGCAAATGAATGTATCACTGGAGATGACACTGAGAACAGCCAGGCAAGGCAAAGTAGCCAGCCACATACCTCTACAGAGCTTTCTATTTCCAGCATTTTCATGCAAAATAAAGTAATCTCATTATTTGCCACTAGCAATAATATTTGCCTTTCCCTGTGGTTTTCAAGGTGTTACTCCAATCTACTTTTGTTTGAGTTAGATTTCTGAACAAAGTGAGAGATGTTTACATGAGTGATACAAAGTGTAGAGGTATACCGGATAATTCCTGCTGCGGTGTGCTAGGATAGCATGAATGTTGCAATTTAAATATTTGGCTTCTAGAATCAACACAAAGGTCTGTCTTGTTTTTTGCTTGCATTGTTCCAAGGTGCTTTGGACATAAGAGAAAAACACCATCTCTTTTTTTCCCTGGATCCATTTAAACCCTACAGGATTGAAAAAAATGGACTTACTCAAGCGGCACAGTGATTTGTCATGATTCTCTTTAAAACCAAACATGCTTATTTTTGGCGTTAGTGTTTCTTGAAATTCCTCAGGAAGTCATGCATGCAAACATGATTTGATGAGCATATAGAAATGGCCTGTGAACTGCTAATTCAGTTGTGCTGCAGGCTCTTCTTCAGGTGAGAGGTGTGAAAAGTTTTGAACTCAGCTTTAGAACGGTCTTTAAAGTTTGTGACTCTCGTTTCATTCAGGTGTTAGTGCAAGGAGAGCTGAAGTAATGAGAAGTCATCATGGAGGCGCAGTCCCATAGCTCTACCACTACTGAGAAGAAAAAAGTGGAGAATTCCATTGTGAAATGCTCCAGTCGAACAGATGTCAGTGAGAAAGCGGTTGCCTCCAGCACAACTTCCAATGGTGAGTAACAGCAGGGATTTACTAGCAGCCAAACTTACAGTAATTTTATGTTCACTGCATTCCTTGTGAATTGAGCATTTGCACCTGGATCAGTGNGTTTTGGCGTCAGGCACAGTCTTTTTCTTCCAGATGTTCTAATTTGAGATGTAAATGTGCTAAGTTAGTTATTATAGGAAGTTCCTGTTTTTGGCGTTTTGGAAATTGTCTAGATTAGCCTGGCAGGACATGCAAATGCTTTGCATTTAGCCATTGAAATGTCTTACACTAGTTAGATAATTAGTTATTACTAAAGAGACAGAAGTAGCTCTGTCAAAATTAATGGCAAAGGTTTTTTGTTTTTTTTCCTCTCGTTTTACAAATAAACTTTGCTGCTTGCAAAGGGCCGCCCCTTCTTTCCCTTGCTCCCCCCTCCCCCCCCTCCTTAATGGCGAGGAACAAAACCTTAAGCTAAGAGTGTACCCTCCTGTGAATTCATTTCATAGTTGTGAATGTACAGCTTGTAGATTTGCAAAACTGGAGTAGTTTTCTTAATTCTCCCCAGAGATTACCTCACTTGATAATTTTACATATTCCTTGCCTCTCCAGAGAATGTGTAATTCCAGCCCTAGCCCTTTCATTGTTCAGTGTAAGACGGCTGAGCGTATTGGTCCCTACTAATGTGAAACAACCTTTGCATTAGGAAAGAAAATTGCTTGAAAAGGTGTGGGCAGAGTTTAGACCTATAGATTTTGGATAGCTGCAGATTAACTAGTTGTTTTTTTTCCAATAAGTCTAGTAATGGCTAAAACCAGAAGATACCTTTCTGTATATTTTGTAGCCCTGGTATATTCCTGGCAAAACATTTTCTGTTCACACTTTCTGCTTTCCTCATGCTTATTCATCTGGGCTTGTAGTCCAGGTCAGATTCTTACTTTGATAACTTGAATAGAGGTTTTTGCTGTCTCAAAGAAACAGGTACCTCCCACTAGACTACAGCAGAAAATACATGATTTCTACAGCTGTATTAGAGGGGAATCTCTGTGATTCAGTAAAAATTAGATGACATTTGTCCCAGTACCATTCTTTGTGGCTAAAATTCAGATTCAAAGCAAACTCAGTACTTGCTGACCTGCTAGCTGGAGTTGCTCCCCAAAAGAAAACAGAAACACTTGAGCAGCTATGGAAAAAGTTGCATCAGTTTTTTAAGGCAAAAGAAATTAGATCCTCAGCTGGTGTAAGTCAGCACAGATCTGGTGCTGTCAATAGAATTATAGTGGTTCACATTAGCATAAGAGCTCCTCATTATTTATTTTTTTTTTTTGCTAATGGGATTTTCCACATTGGCCCAACTTTTCAAACAGATGCACACTTAAACACATATGCATATTCTTTGATGCGTCAGGCGTTTGTACTCAAACTCAATATTGGCACATATTTCTGACTGTTTGGGCTCATTTAAATGTTTTCATTAAACATTTAGATTTAGAGTGCTCCAATTAGCCTAATTCTGAAATGATTTACTGTGTAGTCAAATAATTTTCTCTCTTTAACTGTAGTATTAGTTCCTAATTACCTGCTTCACCTAGGTGGAGTATTACTGTTAGGGGCATCAAACTGAGCTGGAAGGATTTAAGTCTAAAGAATGACTACAAAGTTTTGTCACTGGAATTGTGTCCTTTTAATGGAATGAGATGCTAATGTAGTACACATCCTGGGGCTAGAGGCTGCTTTTTGTTAAGGTAATGACAGTTAACTTTGTTTTCAGGGAGTAAGCGTTGGTCTTGTTAGTCTTCATATTTAGGGAAATTACCAGCATCTCCAGGGTCTGGCTTTCTAATCTACCTTCACGTATAACAGAGCAAATGACTTTCTAGAGATGCAGGTTTGGGCTTCAAAGGGATAAAAAAATTCTATTCCTCCTTGTATATGAAAAATTTCAGTAGTGTAGAGACTCCGTGGAACATGTACTAAAACAAATACTGATACCAATACCAAAACTTTAGGAACCTAAACATTAGTTTTACTGTTTAGTGTTTTTAAAGTTTTGCTTTTTGCAGATATGATTGTCATGATAACGAAATTCGATTACAAGGAAGATTTGCATGAAAGCTGGAGTTTGCATCGCATTTGCATCTTTCGTTCTTTAATGCTGGAAAGAGTATTACTACAGAACATCATCAATTGGTATAAGGCATCACTCCTAAAAAACCTGCAGCTTTTGTTGATTCAGTACCTCTTTTTTTGCAAAGGGCTATAGTAATGGTAAATGTTGTGATTTGCATTTGAATGCTCTGTTAAATAAGGTAAGGTACCCTTAAAAATAACAAAAGAACAGAATGATCCTTGTTCTTGTCAGAAGACCTATGTCATTGCAGAGCAACATCTGCCTATCCTACCAGTGTTGCCTAGTAATCCTGTCTTATATCAGTGCTTCTGTCCTTTTGGACAACTCATGAATTAACGAAGTTTGCAGGGTAACGTGTACTTGAGTGACACCTGTCTGAGGTGTAATGTACAAACCAGTATTTTCTCAGTAGCTCTGCTGTCTTCTGGAGTCAGAACTTGGATCGCAAAAAAGATTGAAAGCTGCTAGTTAGGGCCTTTGTGCAAAGCTTACAATCATGAAGAAACAAAGAAAATACTACAATTTCAGCAGCTCCCAAAAGTGAGTGACACACCCAGCAGCAGGGTCTATGTTAAAATGACTACTGAGTGTGGTAAACTTTTAAATCATATGATGTGCTGACTGTTTTATGAAGAGCCTAGTGTAAACCTAGGTGCAACAAAGTGGGAAAGGTGACCTGGAAGGGGAGCTCACATGTTAACTACACAGTGCGGGTTCTGAGGCTCAGACTTGAGGGTGCCCTTTGGAAGGTACCAGCTGCACTGTAGTAGACATGGGCCATAGTTTACATGTTAGCCACTTCTGCTGAGTTCTTTTCATTACTTAATACCAAAAAGATTTCTGCTGCAGTCACCTAACTACAAACACTGATTGTATTGCTGAGATGCTGGCAATGTGTTAGATAAGGGCCTGCCAGTATTTCCATTATAAACCCCTAATTACAGGGATTTATAACTAAACCATTAAAATGTGCTCCAGGATGAAACATGGGGGGAAGGTCTTAGTGCTGGAGCAAATTAAAACTTCTTTTAAAATACACGTGATCACAAAAGTAAAAAACCAGCAAACGTAATTTGAAATGACTAAGAAAAATCTTTGGTGCACTTTGATACCCAGTGGTATCACTTTTGCTTTGTTTTGAATTAATTTTTGCAAGCTTTGGATTTTTGATTCATAGTGTTTCATTCTGTGTATCTCCACCAAACTGCATTCAGTTTAGTAGTATACATTTCTTTGCAAAGTTTTCCTTTTACTCCTTTGTTTGACTTCTATATTTACTGTTAGGCTAATATTAAGGAGGACAAAGAAAGCTGCTCAAGAAAACTGCTAATGGAGATGTTAATATGCAAAAGGCTGTGTGAGTTAAAATTTGTGTTTGGGTAGAAAGTAAGCTTACCTTTGGCTATCATGGGATTTGATAGCCTCAGAATGCGCTGCTTTGGCAAGGTAGTAATAAAAACAAATAGTATTTGTGTCATGACTGTGCCACTGGTATTACATTGGAGTAATGAGACCATGGTCCTGGACCACCTTTATACCACAGTTGTCAGATCTTGTCTTTTCATGTGCTCATCCCTGCTGCTTTTCTGAAGTCAAAGCAGTAGGACCGTGTTCCCTGCCATGTCAGAGCTTGGATTTAGGCCATCCTGAAAGTTGCTGCATGCACACACAGGTTTCTATCAAGTTGTGCAAAGACTGGCTTTCTCAAGTATGACATCCATTGGTAAAGTAAGTTACATTAGTTCTGTATTCCCCTTGGAGAGCCTTTGCTTGGTGTTTCAGGTCATGAAGCCTGCCTTGCTAGACCTCCATTGGAGACTATGTTACCTCCTGTAATTTCAAGTAATTCCAGGATTAAAAAAACCCAATTCTTCGAGTGAGTGTTGTAAATGTTGCAGGAGTCTGCACAGTGACTTGCCTTGCTGAATTTGTGATGACTGCCAACATGAAGGCCCGTTCTCAACTGCTACTCTGTGCTTTCACTGTCGGTGAGAGCGAGCAGTGTGCCTGCTCCTTGGCCACCATGCCTCAAAGCCTGGCATACCAGCTGTGGCTGAGATCAGCAGCTCACAAAGTCCATATATCAGGCTGAGAGCTGCAGTGCTGGAGCAGAAAACTCTCCCTGCTCTCCTCCCCTGCCCTGCCCGTGCAGCCCACATTGGCGTGGTGCCCTCCCGGGCCCCAGCACAGGAGCCACCAGCCTTCCTGAGTCCCAGCACTGCAGTAAAGTTGTGAACTCCAGTCCAGCGAACTCGAATGAATGCTTTGCTTTAGCCATGGGACTAGCTCTGTTTACCCTAATAATGTGGGTATTTGCACACTTAAAATTAGGCAGTGGCTTTAATTCTGTGCCAGGCTGGCTGCTTTGACACTGTGCTCTGCTTATCAGATTTATTGATCTAGCACTTCCTAAGAGGTGTTGAGCGAAAAACCCCATGCCAATCTAACAAAGACTTCACCTCAATGACATTTGTTTTTTTCACTTAATTTGTTCCATGGATATAATTATTTTTTGCTTCAATTTCTCAAAAGTACAGGGAATTTCTGTGAAGACTGAAGTAATACTTTTGCAAGGGAAAGCTGCACTTCACAGCATTGTTTGGAGAACATTAGGAGATGATTATAATGCTGTGTTAAACTCCGATTTATTTACTGTTTGGCTTGCGCATTTTGTTGGTGACTAAAATGCTTTCCTCTTTTGAACATTTTGGCTCTAAACTGATGTTTTTAGTGTTGCATTAAACAATGCAGTTATTGTATAGGAACTACTTCAGTGTCTGACAGGCAAGCACTTATTTTCAGTTTGATGTGTTTTGTCTAGCTTTTGACCCATGAGCTTGTTCCAGTGTAATCTGATATCTCTTATTAACCTATTACTCTGACTTAAAAAAAAAGCTAATTATAAACGTATGCAGGTTGTGGACTTGACTACCTTTATCAGAATCAGGTAGTTATTGAGAACATACTTTAAAGTGATAGAAAGCAGAAATTATTATCTTAATGATGATGTAACTTAAAACCAAGCTTGATAGATGAATAAATGAGAGGAAGTTCATGCGTCCACTTTGATTCTTTCAGAAGAAGAGCCAGCTTCATCTAGGTCTCCTTTCTTTTTTTCCTTCTTCCTAGTAGTTATTTCGTTTTTGACTGAGGGAAGTATTCAGCAGTCTGCAACCCCATAAGAATCAAATTTCCTGTTTAACCTTTCAGTTGGTTACTTGTCCTGCTGCTTGCTTTCAAGTCTCACCATAAAATAGGTGTTAATCATAATACCCTTTCTTGGCCTCATCATTGGACTGATGTGCTCAGGGTCATGCTGAGAGGTTAGGGTTCAAAAGAGGTAGTTAGGCATCAAGAAACATTGCCTGTACTATTTTAGTGACTTGCAAAGTGAGTCCTGAATTAATTATATGAGACCTGAATCTACAAGGTGATTAGGAGATGCCATGCTCTTCTGTTGAAATCAAAGGGGATGGAGGGGACCCCTTCACTTCTTATTTTCAGGTCAAGGAGTAAACAACATCCTGTAGTATTAGATAATGGAAATGATGATTTCAGTGTACATGTTCTTCTGAGCGTTTTGTTCTTCAGCAAGACAGATACAGCAAGTAATTCCTATCTGTAAGTGGTACATAGCAGCATGAAAGTTAGGGGTAGAATGGTCACATATGGTAGCCCAGAAAAATAAGGGCAAAGAACTTGAAAGATTTTTTTGGACCCTTCTGTTCTAATATTTGTGACCAGGTTGTAATAGGATGAACCTTGAAGAAGTACTAAGTAAGAAGGTACTTATCCTTGGGGGGAATAGGCTCCCCAATGCCTAGAAATATTGGAAATGAAAGTAGTGGAGGTTGTAATTAAGTGGAGACCGCATTATCTTGGTATATTGTAATCTGATGTGAGTAGCTGATTAAATACATGTTCTTTTGGAGTACTGCATGCATGGTCCTTTATGCTCACTAAAAATATTTCAGTCATCAAGTTATGGTTTAGTGTAGACTGTAATAACTCATTCTGCCTGACACTATTTTCTAGTGTTGTTCCTCAGTAAGCAAGCCCTACCCGTACCTCACTCTAAATCCAGTGATCTCTGCAAGTGCAATACAGTATTGCTTCATTAATTCTGCCAAGATTTCCCTCATTTTTTCCCCCCTTCTCTCCCCTCCCTGCAGTGGTTAATAGCATAAGGGATATTAAATGTCAATCCTTCTGTATCCCTTTGCAAGTTCCAGAAAGAGATGATTGAGTGGCTTATCCCTGCAATCACTGTAATCAGTAAGTAATGACTTAACATCCTGCTAGATAACATGAGGTGGAATCAGGAAAAAACATTAGTTAGCAGCAGAAGCTTGCCACCTGGGCAAGGTGGAGGTTAAATTTAGGAAATTATACACTGGGGAATTTTTTTTCCTGAAAATAACCAACCAACCAAAAAAACCCACCAACTTCAAAACACCCAAGCAATTGTACCTGGGTTTTGAAATAGAGTAAGAAGTGGTAATAAAAAAAGGTTTAGAATGTGTCTCTGCAGTATGGTGAACCAGTACCATGCTCTGGATCTTATGCTTTGGAGGAGTTCAGCATCAATCAGACCTCAAAAAATTTAGCCATTACAGCCCACTGGGGAGGAGGAAGCAGCCAGGAGCTTTGATTTTTAGAAGGAAAAAGGCTACTAGCAGCTGAAGCTTCCATGATATTGTTAGCCTTCCAGAAAAGGGCTCTCCCACTGCTGCTAAGTGTTGGTTTCAGAGGCAGATATCCTAAAAGAGAAAGGGCCTCTCTATGACCTTGCACTGCTGTACCAGCCTGTGCCACTGAAGTGGGGAGGCTCTATGGCAGCAGCGCTGCTGCTCCGACTGATGGCATCTTCCTCACAGCTGCTGAAAATGAGCGTCAACAAACACATGGATGCCAGGCAGCTTTAGAGGGTTGGAAAGACACTTAAAAAATTAGGACAGAAAACTCTTGGATCCCAAAAAAGAGAATCTGCAAGTGGAGGAGTTATGCTGAGCAGATCATCTTCTTAAAGTAAATAAAAAGAATTTTCTAATTGACTTAAGGCTAGGCAACCCCTCTGGCAGGCACAGTATTTGGCTTTACGATCTGAACTGTGTAAATTAAGGCCGATGAAGTAATTAAATTACTTAACAGGTTTTCAAATGGTATTCATCTTTTCTCTTCTAGATGTTTTCTATTCCATGTCTGTCTTCAGTTAAAAGGAAATAATCAGGCATCAGTATTGCATTTCATTATATCTCTGCTCTGTATGTTTCTATTTACTTCCCACCCTCTGCCTTTTTTTTAATTTCTTTTCCAGAAGAATCAAAACCTCATCTTCTTCTTATATAGAAATTATTGCTAAATACATATGCCAATAAGTGAGAGAAGTGAGCTGATGGTACGATATGTGATTATGTAAAGAAGGTACTATAAGAAAGCTACATTGTCTGTATTCTTTCCAAGCCATATCTCATTTTGGGGTGAGAGTGGAAGGGAAGGGAAATGCATTCTCTTGCCATCCCAACTAAGAGGGAATGAGGTGGATTTTTAGTGCTGTTTTATTATCTTATTTCCCATTAAAAGCCTTTGCCTTTGATGTATACTGTAAGTGGTCACAATTTAATTTGCAGATTCTATTTTTGTTCATAAGGCTGGCAATTCAGAAAAAAGACTTGCTTGTAAATGTGATCTGAACTTACTGATGAATGCATACTTCAAGCGTGCAGAAGCACTTTGGAAGAGAGAAGTACATAGGAAATACTGGATTTTGTGCAGATGATTTAATATTTGGCTTATAAGTCATTATGGGTCAGATTATCAAAAAGCAGGTCCTCAGCTTGTGCCTGCAGTCAGCTGGAGTCTTGCTACACCGGGGCTGTGTGTACACATTCTTTGTGTATGCCAACCACTTAAAATATGCTGGTTTCTATTCATTTAGTATGACTTTTCATGGATGTTCCACATGCAGCCAAGTGGAAACTGAAGTCCCACACATGCAATAGCTTGAAAATGCACCCAGATGTCCCAAACTAAGGGGATTTTTTTGTTCTGCATAATAGAACAGGTTTGTACTGATGGAGTTTTTCCTAAGATGGGACGATAATTTGCTGAAACTGAAATTACTATTGCAGACCGTGCACTATCTCGCTTGCTCTCTCCCTGTCCCTGTCGTGTGCTTTCCTTTCTCTTCTTTTCCAGCGTAGGCTTCTACATAACAACAGAGGATTTTGTGTGTGGAAAAGTTCCTTCTGGGCCTGACCAATAGCATTTTTCCCTACTCCTGGTCTCTCTCTTTTCTTTCCTTCTTTCTCACCTTTTTCTTCTCTCTTTTTTCTTTTCCTTTCTTTTTTTTTCCCCTTTCTTTTAGTTTTCAGAAAGTTGAGTTCCATCCCAATTATTAAATCTTCGGAGACCATTCCCACATGGTTCTGTAAATGGTAGCTTCATCCTGAGTTCTTTCATCTCTTTTCCTGCTCTCCTGGCTTGACAGTTGAAAAGGTCTGACTGTGCCACACAATGGTTTGATTGGTTTCTCTAGGGGAGGCTTTACCCTGCCTCATCATTCGCCAGGCAGGTGGACCAGAAAGTCTCTTGATTCTTTTGTTGCCTCTCAAAGTCCGAGGTCTTTGACTGAATAAATCCTCCGTCATGGGATAATTTGCTAAAAGGAGACTGAAAGATGTGAGAGAAAAGCCTCACTACTTGGGTGCTGAATTAATGAAATAACTGGGCCTTGGAGTTTGCAATTGAAAAATCACCAGGAATGCAATGGGTGGAGACAGGCTTCAGAATGCAAGCCTGTTACTTCCCTGTAATAAACTATGAGAGCTTTAAATGATGTTACTAAATATGCCGGCTCGCCTGGCCACCTCCGGTTATTTGCATTTGCAGCCCTGTTTGTTTGGGGGGGGAAGCCTGAGCAGAATGAAAGCCGTTTTGGTACAGAGGCTAGTTAGTCATTAGATTATTACTAGGAGCTGGAAAGAATTCCATATGACAGAACTAGGGTTGAGTTAACACAGGACGAAAAGTAATTTACAGATAGGCTGTCCTCAGCCATCTTCGTAGCCACTGATAAGGTTTCATTTCAGAATGGATAGGCGACATTTCCACTTACGGGCCCATTCTGCGACACCTGTGATAACAGCTTCTGGATCCTAATTGAAATTGGTTTCAAAATGGATTTTCACTTTTCTCTGTCTGTGGAAAATATTGAATGGACTCAGAGCTGCCACAGAGAATCCCAGACCTTGGAAAATGGAGCAAGAAGCCAGGATCATCTTTCATAACTGTGTCGATGATATGACAGTTTTGTTATCTGTCTTATTAATGAAATCATTGATCACCTGATGAGGGAGATAATAAACTACATTTTTGCTGCTGTTCAGGAAGCTCAATTAGATTTTTTTAAAAATACGGATAGTGGAAAACTAAGCCAAAACAATGAGGTGAATGTTTTCATGTCTATTTTCAACTATGCTTTTCTTGAAGACTTTTTATATGGAAGAAATCTCTGAGACTGTAAAATGCCGACTGCATCTTGAGCTTATTGAAAGTAAAAAGATTAAAAAAAAAAAAAGCAAACTTGATGCTCACATTAAGACTTACTTACTGTTTTTTGTTTTTAACAAGCTGCAGTAAGTAAATAACACTTAGGTCCTAGTAAGTGCCATGGAAACTTAGATGAAAGGCGAAACAATGGAGCTCAATTTTAGCTGAAGTGGGATTAGTGATCCGAACTCCCTGAATGCCCTGATGTGGACAAAGGCTGGTGTTAAATTCAGTGAATGCTTGCCGTGTTGCTCGTTCTCCTGAAAATTATTTCTTGTCCAAAAATGGATGTCAGCCTTTAGTTCTTAAAGCTGCTCTGCTGAGGCATTCTGGAAAAATAAGTTTCCTTTTTTTTTAAAAAAAAAGAATTTATAGACTTCAGAAGATTTTTAAATGCAAGCAAATGTAATAAACCACCTGCTTAGGATAAAATGTATGTGCAGGCTTCAAAAACAAAACCTGAAAGGATTTTGTGATATGTTGTTTCCCTGGCTGTTTTCGAATTATTGCAGAAAGAGATAAATCTGTGATTTGTACTTGGTTGCTCTGGAATGCATGTTGTATTCCTTGAGGAAGGTTGTAAGGGATAGTTTTTCTGAAAAGGGATGCTGCTGACTTCTCATATTTCACTATGAATTGTATCCTAGGTGTTTCGTCAGTCCCTCTGCTGGTGTGGGTCAATCTATCTCCCCTTTTTAGGCTTGAAAGGGGAGCTCTGATCAAAGGCTTGAATGATGTCACTTATCTCTGGTGATTGATTAGGAACAGAAGTTCTGGAGCATTTTGCATGTCTGCCTTTACCTTATCGGTTCAAATCTATTAGTGCCTACCCTTTAGGGTAGCTTATAATCAGGGGAAAAACAATCCATGCACATATATATATCTCACAGGTAAATATATATATAGAGAAAAGGAAGAAGATAGTGTACAGGCTTCATGAGTTGAGTTGTAAATGTATTTTTCTTTAACATAAAAGAACACAGCTTTTATTGGTATGTGTTGATAGAGGGACTATTTACTAATTGCTAAAATTCTGGGCATAATTCTTCTCCATTCTTCTGCAGCTTCTCTCACAGATTTAAATCCATGTCAGTCTCTCATACTAGGTTTTTGGCTGCTTTATCTTCTTTTGCTATAGTTTACCCAGAGAGGAATCATGCCCCTGCTTGTTATTTGTATTCCATGCCTGGGGTTCACGTTAAGATCCACTCTGTGTGTCAGCGGCTTAGAGATATTTTTAACTAGAGATTGAAACATAAATATTTAAAATCTTCATGGTTTTTTTTTTTTTTTTGCAGAAGTTCAGAGCTAGCCAAAATGTGTGTTAAGGTGCTAAGAGAAAAGATCTGTCATTCATAAAAGAAGAGCAGTCCTCTTTCTCTCAGTGGTGTGGGAGGTCATACAATGCGGTTTGCTCATGTACATGAGAGTTGTGTGCATGAGCAAGCAGTGTAGGACTTGAATCTGACTTCACTGTGGTATAGATGAGGAAGATGGGTGGTACAAAGCCAGAGTCCATTCCGAAGTATCCTGCTTCTAACAGCATAATGTGATTTGAATGGGGAATGAAAAACACTACACAGGCTTAAAAAGCTGGAGTTAGTTAATTATTCTGTTGAATGGAAGTTTTCAGTACGTAGGATTATTCAAAAATGTCCAAATTATTTTTGTGTATCTTTTCCCCTTTGTTTTTAGTAGGTTGGCTCATTTTCTGTCTCTCTCATTCTGTCTCTCTCTCTCTCTCCCTCTCTCAAATCTCCATCGCTCTCTCTTCTGCTGTTGTGCATTTCACACCAGGAGATGACAAGTCTTGTGATTGCGGTAGAGGCAATTGAAAGAAAATAAAAAGGGAGTTCTTTTTCTCTGGTGCTGGCCCATGAACATACCATAAAAATTGGATTAGACACACCTAGAGTTGGGATTGATTGCATCTTGAATGGGAAATTAGAACATCTGAAAAATTCCTTTTTGGATGCAACAGAAGCACAAGAAGGAAAAGTTGGATGGAAACCAGAGAAGAACTGTAAATCACTATTGAAGTTACTTCCTATGGTTTACCATTGGCTGTCAAAGAAAGTTGCCTCGGGCTTGTTTATAGCTAATTCCTTCCATAGAAAACTTCAATTTGTGGACTAGCCTCTGAACGGGATTGATAACTCTGTTTATAGTCCAGGATGGGTATCTAAAGATAACAGATAATGCAAATGAGCCTTTTTTGATAAGTCAGGGAAGCAATTACAGATACAACTTGGTTGATGGATTTCTGAGTGCTTTCCCACAGATTATAGTTTGTTGTTTTTTTTTTTTTTTGCATTACAGTTTTCTTAGCAGTAGTAGAAAAACAAAATCAAAGTAATTTGAATGGAACTAAAAAGATAGAGTGGCTGATATAACCAGCTTTCCTACCAGTTGTAAACATAGTGAATCAGATTAAAAAAATAGGCAGGCACTCCTTAGCCTTCTCTGGGAAGAATATGATTTGTTAAAAATGTGTGTTTAATATTCAATTTACAGTTTCATCTGAAGAGTGTAAACATAGATGCCCCATGGGAGTTTACAGCCCCTTCCAACTTTAACTCTGATAAAATGCTCCTCATGGACTGTCTTTCTGCTTTTATTTTTGAATTTATATTTCTTTTGGAGTGGAGGAGGGTCGAGGCTAGACCCTGCCAATGGTTGGAGGCTCCCCAGCAAGCTCAGCACCTGTGATAAGCCCTTAAGCCTGAGCTGGTTTCAGTGCTGAGAACATGGTATAGTGATGCAGAGCACGGTCCCTCAGGATATGGCTGCACTGCATGTTGCGTTTCCTTCTCAACTCCATGGATTTTCCCACTGGAAGTGTCTGGGTATCCTCAGCTTCTCACAACCAGGAGGAAACCTGTCTGGGGATTGGATCTGCTGGAGGTCAGAGGGAGGTTTGGTATGCTCTCCCCATCTCAGCTGTTTACTTAACTTGCTGGTAGTTCAAGCTTCTCTGAGTTACAGGTGGTGCACCTGGTGAGAAGCCTGTGCTTTCCTTACCCCTCAGGGCTCACGGGGCTGCCCTAAGAAGACCAAGCTGCCTGCACCCTGCAGGTCAGAGACATCCATCCCTCCTGGGGTCAGGGCTCAAAACAGGGAGTATAACTCGCAGGATCCACATTGAGAGAGGGATGAGACAAAATTAAACCCATAAAAACTTGTGCTTGTAAGGTGTGTTTGTAGTAATAATTTCATATTCTTTTTTAGTGGTAAGACTGATCTTTATTTAATTTAAAGTCCCAGTCTACAACTCATTGGAATTTCAGAAATACGGAAAGGATTTTTAGGAATTTTAACTAATCCAGGCTTTAAATATTCAATTTTATGTACTTCCTTCGAGTTTTCTTACTCAAGCCACTGTTTTTCAGTTGGTTTCCTTCAGCGAGATGTCTGGGCTCCTTCTACCCTTGATCACTGAATCATCTCATCTCTGAAAATGGAGATAACTTTTTATGGAGCTATCTCAGGACCCAATCCTGGAAATGTGCTTTCTTTTGCAAATGTTCTATTTGAAAGCTCTTCTGTGTGATCAAAAAGAAAGGGAAAAATAATGATGTATTAGTTCCCTTGAAGCTGTAATAGAATCACTCCTTGTAGTTTGAAATAGTCCAGTTTTCAGGGATTTGATAAGATACAGAGTTTGCGTCTGTCATGAAGTCAACTGCCATTGACTTTCATGGAAGCAAAATGGGAATCCTTTATTTTAATTGATGTTTAGCTATTCAGTCACAAACTGCTACAAAACTCTTCTATTTTTTACAGACATTTTTAGGGCATTCATTAAGGATTATACCTCACAGTTTATTTCAGCAAAATTAAAAACAGTACAATTTTGCTTAGAGAAATGCAAAGCTTGTAACTGTTTTCTGAACACTATTTAAACCTCTTTTTCTGAAGGTCTATATGATAAATTATTCTTCAGAAACATTTGGCTGAAGAGTTTGAGTGTATGGAAACTGGCATCTTCCAAAAACCAGGACTGATACAGGATCACAGTGCCTTAGCCAAAAAAGTATGGATCTAGAATTACTCGGGAGATTTCCCCCACCTTCATTGCCAACATTCATCCCAATCTAAGCCAGTACCATGTTTTCCAAGTATTGGCCAAAGAAAAATACTAATAGTAGGTTTTAGTTTATGTTTTCAATTTCATGTGCATCAGCATGTTCTTCTGACAGTCACCCTGAGCATAAAATGTCTGTTCTAAGACACCATTTTGTTTGCTGACGTGGCAGAGGTTAATGTTGCTTGTGTAAGAGTGGAAATGATTTTAGAAGTCCTGTTCTCAACTTTGAACACTTTCTTTTGATTGTTCAGAGGATAGGGGAAGGTAGTTTCATATTGTTATTTAAATTCAAAAAAACCTTTTTCTTCACCCATCAAACTTAAATCAGAATTAAGGCCTTGCATACATTTTCTTTGGTGGCATGAATTTAATTTTTTTTCTCTGAGAAATAACCTTAGTGTGAAGGATACCAAAATATATCAAATGATAAAAATATTTAAAGAGTCGGTGATTCATTGCTACATTTATCTTCAAGACTTAAATAGATGCTAAAAATAAACTTACTCCTAAAAATAATAATAATAATAATGTCTATAAGTGAATAAGAACCTTAAGCAAAGATATAAAAAAATTCCACAAGAAAGAAAGAGAGAAAGAGAGAAAGAGAGAGAGCAAGAAAGAAAGAAAAAAAGAAGGAAAGAAAGAGAGAGAGAAGGAAGGAAAGGAAGGAAGGAAAGGAAGGAAGGAAAGGAAGGAACTAGCTCTGTGGTCCTCTTTGGTACTCTCATTTATGCAGATTTGAGGTGAATTTTTTGGTTGTCATGTTGGACTGCAAACCTGTTAAAATTTTAGCATTGTTAGAAGTCATAGCTATTCATAGGGCCAGTATAACTTCAGGGGTGTAAGAATTTACAGGTAGATGCAGAATAGTTTATACAGAATAACTTAATTTTTGTAATAGGTAAATCATGACAAAAAACACTGTATTTCAGGTGCCTTAATTGTGGGGAAAAAATGTTACCTTTAGATATAAAAGTCAAACACCAAGGGAGAGCAACAGGAGTTTTTTGTTTGGGTGTCTTAACACAATTTGGGCTGCTGCCTTTTTTATTTGGACAGATATAATGTACTGGATTTTGTTTGCCTTCTGAGATGTGTTGGCTCTTCACTTCTTTGGGAGGTGAAGACAGAACCTCCTAGCAAAAGAACATTTCAGGATGTGGGCACAGAGCTCACTGCTGATTTTTTGCAGTCCCAGAGAAGTCAGACTTACTGGCTGGGCCTCTATGAAAGTGGAGTTGTCCTGACCATGTACTCACCGGGAATGTGATGGGTATCCCTCATATTTGCAGGTCTCAGGCATGGTCTGGCTGCATGCAGTGTTGCCTTGTACAAGTTCTTCTGGGTTTCCAGGAGTTTTGGCTGCTGTGAGAACCAAATCCTTGGAAGTCTAGTATTGAAATCCCCCTGTGTTGCAGGGTTAGACTTATTTTAATGTGGAACATACCTAAGCAATGAGAAAATTAGGGGAATCTAAGGAAAATATTATATTGGTCCTATATTTTGTTTTAGCAATAAAGAGAACAGTGAAATTGCTTTTCCTACGTTCTGCTGGAGGAGTTGTAGAGGACAGTGTGTATATTGCAGGCTATCAAGCTGTAATTAAAAGGGATATTATTCAGAACTTAGCCACAGTCAATTCTTCAAAATGTAAAGAGCCATTGAAGTTAGGTGGATGTTTACTAAAGTAAACACAAGCCATGAAGAGGTATGAAATGGTCTCATTGAAAATCCGTTTCCCAGCTTTCTGTCCCTTTCTGGTTATCGACTTCTCTTTTGCTTGTTCTGGATTTCAGGCAGAATCAGTCTCCAACCTGAAAAATGAGACACAAAAATAAAAATGTGTAATAAAAATAAATACGTTGTGAACAGTGGCATGGCTCTTTCAACTCTTGCCTTCTAAGTAGGTCCATCTAGCCTAAACTTTCTCTTAGGAGGTCAGCAAAGAGTATGCAGTTGGCTCATTGTGACTACTACCATGTGATCCCAGTGGATTTCAAGGAGTGGAACTGAAAGGGAAAGATAGGAGGAGATAGAAAGGGACAAGGAGATTCTGTTTAGAATTTGCAGTGCTTTCATTAAACTTTTTTTAACTTTTTTTAAAATTTGTTATCTGACACAATTTTTTTTAAACACTCAGAAAGCTTCTATCCATAAACATGTGTTTCTTTTTGTTTCTGTGCTGCAAATGCTTTTGATCATCTTAAAACTAGAAGTGGCCATGAAGACAGGGGAAGGGAGGAGGATGTTTTACATTTCAGTGTTCTAGGAAATAAAAATTAAGAAACACTAATAGGTGTCTGTTCTTTCCTATTCTTTATTAAAATGCATGGGAAGTGGATCAAGTGACTTTATTCAGCACTCAGCTGACTGCCATCAGTTGGATAAATTTGCTGGAAACATGCCCAGTTTCATTGCTGCTTATATAAACTTGCTGTATCCTCTGGGGAAGACTATTTTGTAACATGTTAGATCAGGATGAGTATCCTTATGTTCCTTTTAGCTCTGGGATTCCAGAAGTAGATGAGTGGTGGTGATGATGATGACGGCTGTTTCTCTCTTCTTTCTGGAGTTAATGAAAGACAGTCATTAGGAACCCTTGCCAAATCAGGGTGCTCTCCCTCTCTGCTTTGCTATAATCTGAAAATATCATGCCACGTACATTATTCATGATAAGAAATTATAGTTGAGTTATAAATTATTTTGCAATGGCCATATTTTTGGAATTACCAAAACAATAGTTAATTATGCTGGCTCCAAAATAAGTTTAAGGATGTGTGACTGCCTTATTAGACTGCCTTGTTGGGTTTCAAGAGCCAAGCCCCATTACAACTTGTTTATATGCTGGTATTTTATCTCTACAAATATAGGTTCAGCTCTTGGCTGTGTTGCAGTTAAGATGGGATTTAAGGTCTTGTCTTTACTCTGTTGGATAGCTGTTGATGTCAAAGAGAAATTTGTGGGAGTTTCACACTTTTGAGACCATTACTGTAAATTCACCATTGAGGCAGATGAGATGGTTTGAATTTCTAAGCACTACAGACTGGACCTTCTTGTCTTTGTCTTGGTGATAGCACTGGGAAGCATCTGTTTGTGGAGATAGATACTTTCTCATATGAATGCACATGTACATTTCTTTCTGGAACCTGCAAATGTGCATATCTTGGATGCACCTACATGTGTTCCAATTCACCACTTCATTCTACTGTTTGGGTTGCTTAATGCAGAAGTCATGAAGTCTTGTTCTCAAAATTCTACCAGTAGGTAGCAATCTACCTTCATTATCTACTGGTCTAATTTTATGTCAAGAATTACTCTTGGCTTATTAATAAATCCTTGCAATTGTGTACTAAGTCTGATGATGATAGTTATTTGCATTTTACTGTGCTTGTTGAGGGTTGGAAGGTTCTGAGGACACCTATGGGGCTTGGAGTGACAAAGACAGTACATACTATGGTATATTTCAAAATAAAAAGAAACCTGTTAGAGTATTTATGATACATATAGAGTCACTTAGCATGAGTATCTCTCCTGACAGAACAAGCAAGACCTATGGTGGAGCAGGTCTGTTGTGGGCGGTGTGAGGCTGGGAAGCGGGTTGGCTAATGACAGTGGTCACTGAGCTGAGGTGACACAGGTCACCTTGTGGGGTTTTACAGCAATCAATTATTTATTTACCTTAATTTCTTGCTGTCTGCCTAACTGGTGGGATACATTCCTTTCTTTTAGAAGTCCCTCTTGTTCCTTGTCCAAAGGCCATTAAGATGAAATTTCATTGTGTAGCACTTTCCCAACTGTCGCTAATCCAATCTTTTACTGTAAAATTGACTTGAAACAGTGATTGAAGATAAGAACCTGACCTAAAAATCCCAGATTTATATAATGTCAGATGGTGTTTGGATACCAATGGGTGTTGGCACAGGTGTTGGCAGGACTGGAATGTTGCATGTAAAATGCCTGTCTAAGGGCAGAGTTAGTGGGTTGCATGAAATTAGAAGAATCTCTTGATTTCTTTTCATTGCAGTTGTAATAGGAAATTTCTCTGTCATGAGTTACATTGTTCAATGATTTAGAATGAAGTGGCAGGTGTCATTCTGAACATGTGAGTCTGCCTTGGAGGAAACAATCTTTCATAAGGCTTTTGCATAAGCTCCAGGAGTTGCTGTCAAGTCAATATTTACTTCTCAGGGGCTAAATGCCAGAGTTGTTTATGAGAGCTGCTATTGCTGCATCAATGAAAGAGTTATTTGCTATGTCATCAAGTATTCTATCGTGCAGATTCCTAGAGTTTTTGAAGTGATGTATTATGAGCTTGTGGTCAGTAGCTGGAAACAAAAAAATGTGTTTTTCAGCAGCTCTGTACAACTTTCCTGATCATCTATTTACAAAGTGTTGCACTATGACTCTCTAATGTTTCACAAACAGCTTGTCAAGTGTGTCTCCTTTAGGATCTTCAACACTGTCCTGGAAGGCCTGTTTCAGTTGGCATCACTGAAATTTTGGTTTGAGGTTTTATTTTGTTAAGTGAGAACGACTGGGGAGAGAATTTGGTTAAGGATTCCTGGAGCTCTTTTAATTAGTTAGCTTTACATAGAGACTCCATTTGGTCTGAAGGGGAGACTCTACCAGCACAAAAGCAATGGGCTCCACTGAAGATAACAAAGCTCTAATATGAGCTAGGATATGTAAGATGATTGGAATATGGTTTTATCTGAATGCTGAAGAATGGTTTAAAAATGGGTTCTTTTGGTGTTAGATCACCATTTCCTTTGGAGGACCCACCTGTGCACATCTATGCAGCCAAATTCTCTGTCAAGGGTGGAAGCAGGCAATCTGCAGGTGCAAACATGTGCCACAGCAGCACATCAATGCTGGCTGGGCACACTTGTCATCCTTTTGAGTTTTTTTATAATTGCATTGCTCTTCCCTCCTTTGGTTTCTGCAGAAGGTGGTCCCCACTTTGCAAGTCTATGGGAGGTAAGGGTGAGTGTGGAGGAGCTTAATGCACTATTTAATCTCTGACTGGTCTCATGGGAAGTTTAAAAGTCTTCTGGGAAAGAGGCTGTAGTGTAAGACTTTCTCATGTCTTCTTCCTTGGCCTATAAAGCCAGGGAGTGTGTAACCTTCCTGGAAGCTTGAGACTTCTGTGGCATTGAGGGCCTGATCTGCAGCATACTGAGGTCAGTACCTTCCTAATAGGTTTTGGCTGAGTATCTATGAGAACAGGAGCAGTTGGCCCACAGAAAGGCTGCTAACCCATTTTTCACGCTTGCCTCCTCTCTACTGAAGGAATCAAGGGAGGAAAGCATGACTCATAATGACTGCTGATTATAAATAATTAGGAGTCATTCAACATTTACACTAACATATTTAGATTGTGATGTGTTTTGCTTTTATTAAGTGTTGGCTTCTCCCCTGTAGCTTGGTGTTTTTGCTTAGGATCTCTCACCAGTTCCCTGTGTAAACACTGGGTGTTAGATGAGAAGATGGGTCCCCAGTTTGGCATCCCTTGGAGGCTGGCTGCCGTAGGAGCTCCTTCAGTGCTGTGGTTCGTTATGCAGCAACTGATTAGCAAATATTGACTTTTAACTTTAGTGCTTGCACTTGACTTAGCTGGATTTTACATAGAGTGAGAATTATTAATCTATAGGTGTTACACAGCAGACACATTAGATTATTCAAGCAGCATTGGTTGTGCAAACAGTTAACACACTGAAATGTGGTAAAACCAAGAATTTTTTGTTTGTGGCATATGGTTCAATAAAGAACAGCCAATCCCTGTTGCAGTGATGATGCACCCGCCATACTCTTTTGCATAACCAACAGTATATATTCTCTTTTTTTCAGATCATGTAACAAAGCAATAGCAGATGAATCTAATAAATATTCCAGCAATTCCTTTCATGTGCTGTTTTCTGTAGAATAAAATTAAAACCTGTAGCATGTGTTAGTTTTTTGGGTAAATAGGTTAAAAAAAAAAAAAAAAGAATAGCACCTCAAAGGCTAGATGTTAGCATTTATATATACCAAAGAGAATTTTTAACAGACAAAAAAATAAAAAAGTCTGGATTTGCACTTCAGAAATGGTATTGTCTTCATCCAGTTCATAAATGTGAAGCTGAGTTGAAACTACATGGTTAAACTATGATGTGACAAAGGCAATGTACAACCTCTTTAAAGTCTACATAAATCAAACCTTTAACCTACTGCTTTTAAAAGGGAATGTCTAGAGGATGCTTTTGAATAACTTTTTTTTTTTTTTTTGTATTCCATTTAAATGTAGATTTTCAAGGCTTTTAGTGTAGTGGTGCATCTTTTGCAATGAAATGTTAATCAGGACTCTTTTGTAGGAACTTGGTTGGAAGATAAAATATTTAATGCTGTTGTATATTGAGCCCACATTCCTCACATAGACATGCAGGCTCTCTCTCTCTCCCCTTTTCCCCCTCATTTTGCCATTTAATTTTTTTTTTATTCCCCACACCATCAGAGTTGTAAGGAAATATTTTATTTACTGTTTGAAGAGCTGATCTGTACATCCCATTACTGATTGATTACCTGACTTTGTTATGTTTCTAGTAGACTCCTAGCAAGGAAGTGTAGTACTTAGGTGACTGAATGTATTCCAGGATTGGTCCCTTCTCAATTTGTCCTGTGTTTCTGAGCAGAAAACAATTTTAACTATTTCTAGTTAACTGTCTTTGCTGAGACAACTTGTGATATTATTGGAAATCTGTGTTTCTATTTCCACTGATTACAATACTTCTCAATCAGTAGATACAGTTGTATCATACAGACAGTCACATAGACTCCTTGGGTTTTGGTTTGTACTGCTCTAACCAAGATACTGTAACACTCAAGGTAATGTGTGTGTCCTGAAATACACACACGCTATTAGGAACTGGGTCACTTTAAGTCTGTAAATCTAATGTGTGCATAGACTATTCATGAACTGAAGGCTTAAATAATCAGTTTATTTACTTATTAAATCTCTTTTTTCAAAGTTTGTACCTTTTGAATAAAAAAGCATGGAAAGTAAAGTTTATTCCTACTAATGTCCTATCATAATGAGCCTAAGCTGATTTCCTGTGCTGTAATGGGTGAGAGTTTGCTACAAGATAAATACTTGTTTCACAGAAGTCATATTTCATTTAAAGTATGATTGCTATTTTTTTTCAGATTTTTCTTATTGACATCTTGATCTTTCTGGATAATTTTTTTGACTAATTTGATTACGTGTGCCTTGATAAAAGCCAAAATGATAGGATCATTAGATATCATTATCTATTATCATTATCATTAGATAGATTTAAACTGAGTTTCACAAAACCTTAGACTTTACGATACAGGAATGGTCTTTCTTAATGTAAGATTTCAGTAGTGTTTCTTGTGTATAATTTTCATTTTTTAAAGGAACATTGTAATAAGGGAAGTCAGGATTCAGTTTGTCACGGAATGGAAATATGGGATTAAGGACATAGGGTCTGCTTGCAGTGAAGTATAGTGGACACATTTGTACTGTGAAGATGAGAGAAGCAGGGAAGATTGTACAGTATTTATGCACTGGCAGAAATTTACTGTGGGATTATACTTTGTGTTGTCTAAACTTTGCTTTCACAGAAATTGGTGAGTTTTCTGCAAAACAAACAAAGCTGCATCAGTGCAAACAGCCCGTTGATCCTTATCCTCGAACTTCTTAATGACCACTGCACTGGAAAAACTCATTGTGGGGTTTTTTATCCCCTTTTTAACACAGGAGAAAAAGCCCCACCAAAACTCAAGGGGACCTGATAATGAACACTTTGACAGCTTCCCAGACTTTTATCTGTTAGACTCTTATCCTAAACACAGTGCTGTTTTCCCAACTGCTCTAAACTATTTGCTGCAGGTGGGTGGTACTGTGCAAATGAATGCAAACCAAGATGAATGTCTGAAATCAAAAAGCAGATTGTATCATTATACTTGGTGAGTAACACCCCAAAACGCTCAAGTATACCTCCTGTGGGGATGGTTGTATAAAAATATTCAATTTTGGAAAACTGTGCCAGCCATGTTCAGCTTTGCTCATGGTGCCGTTATGTTACACTGACAAGTTAACACCAAAATAATTCCAGGCGTTTCAGTTTTGTATTTAGGAGGAAACTAGTATAGTTCTGCAGGAATCACCATAATACTAGGACAAAAAAAAAATCTCTAACAGTTGTATATGTGGACTCCATGTCCCTGAAAGAGTCACTTTGGTATGGAATGAAGAGGCTGAGCAGCCCATTCCTGTGCAGTTTTCAGATTTTGTCTTGATGAGTCCTGAGATTTTGAAAGAATTATGTGCTCCATTGGTCTGTGAGGAGGAGGCAGTGTTTCTTGTTCCATTTCACTGAGAATTTTAGTGGAATCATGGCTTAAATTATAGTGCAGCTATAGCTCCATTTGTCAGTGAGAAAGCATTTTTCATTATATTTTCTTATATATATGTGTTTTATAACAAGGAGTCTTGGTCTCCAGACTTGAAAACAAACTAGTAAGCAGTAACCTGTGAGAGCTGAAACTAAGCAGGCAGTGCTGTTGTATCAAGGTATGGTAAGAGCCATTGTGATGGAACACAGGAAAGGTTGGTTTGGGTGCCAGTAGGGAGCTACTGATGTTTGCAGATAGCTAAGATTGGCTTAGCATCAAAATCAGTGATAGTATGCCCTAGGAAAGCTTTATTATACAGAGGGTAATTTCTGTTTGTGAAACTTCATGAGCTAAGAGTCATTGAAGTCACAAGTCAGTGGCAAGAACAATGACACTCAATGACTATAAACCAGCCTAGATAAGGGAGAAACTCCTCTCCCTGGGCNCGTGGCTTGACTCAGCCCACCTCCATCGGCATTGGAGCCACACGAGCACAACTACAGGTTGAAAGCTTCCCCAAATAACATCCCGGGTTGGGGGGGGGAGAACCTTTCACTGTGTTGTTGTTTTTTTCAGAGATTCCAGAAGAAAGAGAAAGTGGCTCTTCCTTTTCCACTGCCTCTCTGTGGCCAGTTTGGCTGGCCTTTGAAAGCAGTTCCCTTATTCCTTTTTTCTTGGTTTTTCCTTTTTGTGGTTTTGCTGGGTGCTTGTTTTATGTGTTGAGTCTGGGGTTCCCTAAACTGTGTTTTCTTTGAGCTCCAGACAAATAAAGTGTTTCGCTGTTGTCACATTCTGTCATTCTTCTCGTCATTACTAAGAGTGCCCCCTAGTTAATATTGTGGTGCTTAAACCACCACACCAGCCTAGATAAGGGAGAAACTCCTCTCCCTGGGCAGTTTTATCTCATTGTTGCTTCAATGAATGGCTCATTTTGGTATACATTGGTTTTGAGTGAGAGTGGAAACAAGTTTTGAGTGTTTAGTTCATACCACTTCATGTTGTGTGCCCTTTGGAAGTGCTTTTTGAGGTCTTCCCCAGGACCATTGGAGCATGAGGTGGGATCCTTAACTGTGATTTGCTCTGTCTGTAATCAGATCCATCAGGGCTTTCAGTCACTGAGCACAGCTTTACAGAGCCTGTAAATCCTGTTCCTTAATTGCTTCTGAGCAATAAAAGGAACTCTTACACTAGCCAGATCTTCTTAAAAAACCACCATTAAATAATAAGCTGCCTCTTATGGTTAGAACAAAACAATCCTGTTTTTGTAGGGAGTGAGACCTGGGGACCAAACCAGTTGAAATATGAGTCTGATGAACTTGGTGTGTGACTTGGGTCTTTATTCTTTCAGGGCACATTATTTTCCTCTATAAAGGGAGGATTAAATATCTTATACTTGATCATCTATTGTTTAGGAAGAGTTTGACATACAGAGGATTGTTTGATGTAGCTGTTTAAGATGGTACTTTCATGGGCACGAGGCCTGTTGTCCTGCTTTCTGGAGGACTTTGTTTTTACTTCGAAGCCGGGTATCACACTGCTTCAATTTACCAGAAATATGAGATCTTTCTCCTGTCTTTACCCACCCTTGCAAAAGCAGGAAGAGAGGAATCAGGCCAATAAAACAATTTGCAGTAGTTTCCACTAGCTGCCTACAGGAGGGAGGATTCTCTTCATGCTCTCACTCCCCGCTGCCTGCGAGCGGAGGAGTGGGAAGCAGAGGGTGGTGTGCAGGTTGCATCCTCATGAAAGACCTCTCTGAGCTCCTGCTGCTCTCGCCTCCTGGGCCTTTTGCCTCCATAGTGTATTGTCTCTGTGGTAACAAGCAGCAGGTATTATAGCTGGAAGTGTTGGTGGAGGCAGCAGCCTAGATCAAACTGGCCTTGCTTGCAGCAGGGCGAATGCTGTAGATGTTCCTTCTGCTAGGGCAAGGTAGAAGAAATGGGGAGGGACCTACTGTGTGATGAGAGTGGTGCAGGAGGTAATCCTGTGCTCTCCTAAGACAGCAGAGGTAGCAAGGGCTCACAGGCTTAGGTATCTGTGCAGCCAGGCAACTGCTCCTGTGTTTCAGAAAAGAGAACGGACTCCCACCAGCTGGTGGGGACATCAGTCCTGTTTTGACCATGGGAATTTGAATCAGGACTGTATTTATTTGCATCCTACTTTGGTTCATCTTTCCTTGCCTGTGCTTTGCACCCTGCTGGAGGCATGGTTCAGTCCTGGTCTGGGAAGACTGGGCTATGGAATGTTGGAAAATAAAATGTGAAGTGGTGGAAGATGGTAGATTAAGAAACAAGGAGAATTCCCTACAGGGTAAATGAAATGACAGGTGGAAAAAATCAAGAGAAATACTTTTTTGAAGAGTGATACATATAAAGGTAAAGCAGCCGAAACAAAACTAAAAATAAGTGATAGATAACTAGAAGAGAGAGCAAGTGGGTGGAGGAAGGACCGATGTAAGCTTAAAATGAAAGGAAAGGAAAAAGGAACATTTAAGCATTTGTTTTGAAAAGGACATATGTGGTAAATTACAAGGAAAGTAGAAATTGACAATTGGGTAACAGAACTGAGGACAGAGATAAACAGAAAATATCCAAATAAGTAAAAACATACAAGAAAGACCTGTGTCTGAAGAAAAAATAAGACAATAAGAAATCAATATATCGTTGGTTTAACATAGCAATCCCGGTTTCTAGTTTTACTGTTCCTGCTTCTTAAATTCCGTGTTTCCTTCTCATTAATGAAATAATTCAGTACTGTGTGTGGAAAACAGAGACAGCATTTTTACACCTATAGAAAGAGTGATGTCATGTGTTTTGATTAGGATGATGAGAGCTAGAATGTATGAATGTTTTTAGGTTGGAGGAGATGGTGAGATCACAGCTTGAGCTGAAATGCAGACATTCTGCTGAAGCAATCTCATCCATCAGAAGTGGCCTGTAGATTTTTTATTTTTTTTTTTCTTAAGGAAGCCAAACAAACCTGAAACAAAAATAACTTCTCCCACAGTTGTTATTTTTTTTTTTAATGGCAATCTTCAGGCAGGCCCCAGCCAATGACTCGCACGACAAGAAACCTCAGTTTGCAAGCATTTTGAGAGTCATCAGAGTTCTCATTATCCTAAGTCTACAAGAGATGAGTGGTGTAGTGAGTAGTAGTAAACATGGAAGTACAGCATGATTTACAAAAACAGCATAAATCAACAGGTGTTGGCTTTCTGGTGGCAGGATGATGCACTACTGCAGACAGTGGATATAAGGCTGCATAAGTGGAAGAGAATGGAAAAACAAGAAGTTGCTGAATTTCCTAGAATTTGGAACTGGAATTCTGTTTGTGTATGCTGTGGCAAGATTGGCTCTTTCTATTTCTTCTCCTGCCTTTGCCTCCTCATCTGTTTTCTTCCCTTTTGTCTCTCAGTTTTCTCAAGTTTCCCTTTTTTCCTGATCTTCTGATCTTGTTGCTAAGTATTTTGTTTTGACAGGTTCCTGTTGTTTGCACCTCTTGTTTTCTCTCTCAATATTTATTTTATATTTTCATATGCTCATTTTGATTTTTTTTTGCTTCCCTTTCATTTTCCTACCTGTTTCTTAAGTTGACCCCATTTAAAATTGTCTTGCACTTCTGAGGCCAGCATCTGTTTTGACTCCTTCCTTGTCTTCAGTACAACCATTCTCACAGTTCCTTTTGTTGTGAAGTTGTCCTGCATGATTTTCCTTACATCTTTCAGTCTGGTTACAATATTTTGGGTTGCTGCTTGGCATAATTGGAGCAGAATTTACTACCTTCTATGTTCTTAGAACTTTCTAGAACTGGTCTTCAGCTCTGTCTTATTTATGGAAATGGTAATTCTAGTTTTCTACAAGTTTTTTAGAAATTCGTCGAAGTTTCCCTTTTTCTGCTACCTGTATGATAGCATTTTAGTTTCCAGTGAGAATCTTGAGCATGGAATTAATGAAATTACTCCAGTCACTGCAGGATGGAGAGAATGAAATGGGCGATATTGCTAGTACATTTCAAAAAAGGTAGAAGTATGTATATCAGATTTTATTTCACCATCCCTAAATCTTTATGCAACTCATAAAAAGAGAACTCTTTTATTATATACCTCTTCAAAAATTGTTTGGGAAAAGATAAGGCAATGAACGGATGCCTCAGGACTCTGTTGTAAACCTGTATTTGTTGTTTTAAAAAGTGTTCCTCTTTAATGAAAAACAGGCACCACACCAGACTGATCATGCCCTCAAGCTATGCCAATGTACACAAAACACTGAAAAAATCTGCAAATCACATCGTGTAAATGGTTGCACATACCGGCACTGCAGTTCTTCATAGACACATGATAGTAATGTTTACAAGCTGTAGGCATTCATTCTTGGTTTAAAAATGCATATAATACAGATTTTATTGCTGCAAGGTTTGCAGTCAGCAAACAGTATATGTGTTGGTGTTTTGTGTTATTGATAATGTGTGTGCCCAAAGAAAACTGTTTCTCTTTTTATAAACATTTACTTCACTGCCAAATGTTGACATTAACATAAATGAATTTATAAAATAAAGTTCTGCCAAAACTTGTTAGATGTTGATTAGTCCTATGAATGCTAATAAATGAAGCTCTCATGACTGAAGGGTCTACATGGTGATGTGTGGTGAAGATGACATAAAGTTTGGCACATGCACAGAAGTGTTTAAAGGTGCAATGAGAGATTATATTGTAATTGTCATTTCCCTCACCCATATTCTGCCTGTTGCTCTGTTCTCATTGTTATGTATTTTGAGATGCTAATTGGTTGCTATTTTCTAGGTGAAGCTGACGGGGAAGTTGTTAATTCCTGTCCCAAAAGTATCCTCGTGAAATATTCCCGAACTAAAATAAGCATTTCCTTTAAGCCCACGTCCAGGTGTTAAGCAGCTTTTCTCTCTCATTCTGCAGCTATTCTGGAGGCTGGTTTGGGCTAAGTCAGCAGAAAAGCTGTTAGTTCTGAAGATCCTGGGTAGGAATGTGACCTGTTGAGCAGGTCAGTTTATTGATGTCTCGGTATAGCAGGCATTGTCTGCAGTTGCAGCAATGGTGAGCAGCACTACAAAGAGCTCTGTGAAAGCTAAAATGACTGAAAGGTACACTGTTGAGCAGGGCCAGTGATGCTGAGTGCCTTCTGTATAGGACTGTAGCTTACAAAAAGAAATTATCTTGAAAAAATATGTTATGGTTCATCAACCGTTACCACTAGATTCCTTTAATCTGATTATAAACTCCATATAATTAACTAAAATATGCATCTGTCTATATGTGTTTCACTTTGTGGTAAAAATATGCAAGAAAAGGTCCTCTGATTTCTGTGTTACAACATTTCTAGGAATGACACAACCTCACAATAAAAGGTCAGTCATTAGTCCGACATTCAAAACAAAACATGGAAACAGTTTCTCCAAACTGAAAGTGGAGTATTTTTGGAGAGGACATGTAGTGTTTGGGCTAGTTTCAGAGGCAGGACAATGTTTCCTCTTTCAGCTTGCCAAGACTGATTATAAATACAAGAAATAAAGGAGAAACCTATTCTCTTTATTTTTAAATTTCAAGTCCTTCCACAGTTACCCTCTGCAGCCTGGACAGAGATGAGTGTGGGCAAGAACGCCCTTTGGTTTTCATTGCAAAAAGGGAAGAAATGACATGTGTGTAACGCTAAAAGTTACTAGTGATGGATTTGATACTTGATTACTTGTGCTTGTCAGCATACCTTTGGGAGGCAAGGAAGGTGAAGACTTCTGAGGAATCCATTGAAATCCCTTAACATTATACTACATAGTATTTCATTACCTTGTGTAAACAGAATTATATTTATTGTCTGCATTGTGTGTGATGCCTATCTGTACTCATAACATTATAATACAGATGCTAATGATTTCTCCATGCTGAAGTCTGTAGAAGGTGTGGGATTATTCACTGTCCTCTGTGAATTTCTAATGGTGAGGAGAAAGTTGTGCCTGTGTGTATGTGGCGACTTGAATGTGACTTGTTGTGTGTGTAAGTGGACGGGTACATAAGTATTTTGTTGGAACATACTAGACTCTTTCCAGGAAACATGGGTATATCACTGCTGACCTGCTGACTAGCTCCATCTGTGCTGCTGCTCTGGTGACTGGTTGCATAAAAATGGCTCCTTGCTTGCTTGAAGCTGTTAAAATGTATTAGGCACAGCTAGAAATGTGCATGTAGTTATTCTTTTTGGGCAGCTAATTTTTGTAGTTGCTGTAAGGATATTTTATATAAATATTAAAAATACTGGATTCAGGCCAATCTAATTCTAAGCCAATATGAGCAACCCCATAAGAAGTTTGAGGCACCCTGCTGTATTTTCTTTTTATTATAATGATTTCTGGGGATGTCAGTACTTGGGGGATTTTTTTAATACTTGGAGGCAACAATCTGGCTTGGATAAATCAAATATATCTTCTTCAGCTGTCACTAGATGTTGCTTACTGTGTTAAGCACAAAACTTGTTGAAAACTTTCTCTTCTAAAGGAGCAAGCTGCACATTTTATTGTCACCCAAGAAGGTGGTTAAGTTCTATAAGTGGAAGAATAACAGCACAGATGTTAAATGAAGAGGTATAATATGGAACAGAAAGATATGTGTTTTCTTTGAGTTTTTTTTTTTCAAAGTTTAAAATGTTTTTTAAATGGAGATATTACTGGATGATGTTGTTTTACCATGGCATATGTTAATAGCTGCCCTGAACCCATTTATGCTCCTGTGCAGGAAGAGATTTAATGGTGGATAATCAACTTTTGCCAGATGCTTAACAGTGCAAAGCCTTTACCAATTCGAACAAGAAAGGTATAAAACAAAACATTTGGGTTTTGGATACAACAACTCCATCTGACTTGATAAAAATAGATGCAAGAGCGGTTGGCATAAAATGATAGTTCAGACTGCTCTGAACTAATGTTGACCCAGTATATCAAGCTAATATGTGTCAGAGAAACACATGAGGCCACACAGAGTAAACACTGATCTTGAACAGAGTAAACACTCAGTAAACAGAGTCACATAGAGTAAACTCTGATCATTTGGACTGAGGGATTTTTTGATTATTAGCTTGCCAAGAGACGTGAGACTTAGTTAAACAACAATTTTACTGCCACAAATGAGAGGAAGATTTTTTGACCACATTGGCCTCTAGACGTTCAAAGATGATGAGTGTTTTGGGTGGGGTTCTGACAAACTGCAGCTGCTCTGCCACTGAGAGCATAATCTCGCTGCCTTGGTGTGCACTGCTCCAAACCCTGGGCTCTGGGGACTGGCTGATGTTGCTAGTGTCCTTTAAGAATGTCCCTGGAGGTGACCATCACTGTCTTACTGGGAAAACCTTAAGGTCTTGCAGAATGAGGTGCTGTTGTTTGAGGAGTCTTCTGTGCTTGGACTTTGTTGTGGAAAGGATGGATTTTCATCCTGCACCATAAAGTGAACATCAATAATATGCGACCACTTTGTATCCATTACCGAGTGATATATTGTCCTGAAAAGCTGGTCCTGTCAGCTGACATGGCAGACTAAAATCATATTCTCTAGTGTGCTGTTTTGCTTTTCTGTTCATGCTGGTAATTGAAAGAACATAGAGGAGAAAGAAGGGGGTGTTTATGGGGTAGTATCAGTTAAAACTCATCCTCAGTGTGTCTTGCTCTCACAATGTTCCAGGTACTGCAGCATAATGAGTGGGAGCATACTTAGCCTAGCCTAGCTATGGTCTCTTGCTTATTGGCATGCTTCAGGAATGCTAGGAGTATTTTTATTTCTTTCCTTGTTGCTTAACTTCATTCACAAGAATCTCACATTTCTGCTATTACTCCTCATACTTCAAAGATGCAGCACTTCAAAGTAATGTCCTTCTGGATACTGTGACACCAAACTTGCTCTTCCTTTAGCCTCAAATTTTCTCATTTTGATTCCAAGAAATGATTGCTAATGGGGGATAACTGTCAGGGGCTTTAAAGAAGTCCTCTCTTGAACTCTCCCCTCTTTCTTGCTGTCTAAGTTATAACTTCTTACTCAGAAGAGTTTATAAGCAATGATGTAATTTGGTTCCTGAGAGCTAATGAAGGCCAGCAGCCTAAGAACTGCTCAGATCTGTTTTCTGTTACTGGACAGTTGTGCTTTTATTTTGATGGGCTACTGTAAATGTCCTATGTGTGATTTAGGCAGTTTATTGCAGTGAGACATTCCAGTACATGTTGTCACTGGTCTGCTTGCTCTCTGCCTTCTGCTAATGACCTTGGGCATAGCTGCCCAGGCATTTCTAGAAATGAGTTCAAGAAAAGCACGAGTGGGTTAGCCAGGGCCCTTTCAAATTACATGTAGACACAGGTCAGCTGCTCTTGTTGCTGCTACATGTATGTGTGTGGTCATCTAGTTTGGAAAAAGTGTACTTATTATATGGACAAGACCTCTGATTTAAATGCTAGAAGTAAAATGTCAACATTGATAATATCTGATATACATCTGTGTACAAGCCTGCTAAGACAGTAACCTTATTTACTTCTATCAATTTTGAAAGGGAAGAAACATAATTTCATTGGCAATTCTGTCAATAGATGTATGGTACCCATGAAAACAAGGATGCTGTTGTCATCCTTTTGTGTGCAATGATGTCTGGGCAGCTTGACCATGGGAAGAGAAGGTATGGACAAAGGTTGGAACAATGTACTTTATGCTTTTATTTTGGATGGATGGACACATGAAAAAGGCTGTTAATGAGAGAGCTTCAGACTTGTCATTATTTAGTATGTGCCTTTTGTTGGGAAAATTGGATGCTTCAGAGAAAGTCATTGTGATTGGCATAGTAGGAACTGTGGAAATACCAGTGAGAGGCTTTCAGAGTACAGTACTTTTTAGAGTACAGTATTGATGCCAAGCTGTGATAACAAAGGTCTATGTTAAGAATTGATAAATGACTGCTGTCCATAGCCTCTTCTTGCTATGTTGTTAGCAGAGCCCAATTAGTATCAAATAACTAGTCTGTCAGAGTTGAGTGGATACATCAGATCTTTTTGTGCAGAATTACTGGATTGTAGTTGTTGTTTTGGCCATTTCCAAGCTCGTTGCACTGTATCCAGTTGTCACCAAGATAATGCTGATGCCATCACCATGGCATATTTTTCTCATGTGTCCATAGTTTTTGAAGTTGATTTGTAGAGTGTTTCAGTATCATCTCCTTCATAGGCTTATGCTGCTGGTGGAAGTCAGTGTCACGTCCAGAACTAGGTAGCCCATTGGATTGGCTAGGATTTCCTCTTTGCTCTGCATCACCCCACTCCCAGTGCTCAGTTTTCATACAGCAGAGAGCTTTTTTTTTGCCTATATTTGCATAAGCTGCCCCTAGATCCTGTTATCTCTCTATATCTGTTATGCTCTCATTCACTACTAGGTTTCTGCCTGCTTAATTTATCATTAATATTAGCAAGATGTAGCTGCTGAATCAGCTTTCTACACAGTTTTCTGTGCAGATTCCTTGCTTTTTTTTTTTTATTTTTTTCACACTCTGTGTGCAAAATGGACAAATAGCATTACTAGTAATCTGGAATTTTGCATTCCTGCTTACATGTGTGGACAAATTCACCACAGCATTTGATAGCAAACTGAGAAGGTTGGGAGGGAAATTAAATCCATAGGAGCCAGTTGCTGGAGCGGGAGGACAGTGCTGTGCTATATAGTGGAACGTGAAGCATGAAAACCTGAGCTATTTAATTTGTTAGCTTTGCTTAAAATTACTATCAACTTTTCTTTCTGAGTGACTATATTGCTTTCAGGATGGCAGAGGAAGGGGTGATAGAGCAGTGGGAAGGAATTATCTTGTTCACATGCTAGCGTTTTATATTTTACTCAGCAGTGACTTTTTGTTAAGGAAAAAAGGCAGATATGAAAGGGGTGGGGAATAAAAGAAAAAAGTGGAATAAGGAGAAAGGTGGGAAAGTAAGCTTGGAGGGGAAGAAGTAACGTAGGTAGTCTTGTCAAGTTAAATTCAGCCTTTGTTTAAGTACTTTTGTGCTAGACACAGAGCTCTTCAAATGCTGGTTGTGTAAAAATGAATGAATTTTTATATAAGGCTGTATTTTGATCTGTTATTTAGGTCTTAGAAAGACATTTCTCTGACCATATGCATAAGCTGAATTATTTCTTATTTAGAGTACTCATGTTCAACCTACATTAAAAACAAGAAAAGTTTTGTTGTTATTAGTTCTCATAGAAGCCTTGATTTGTTTACTAACAGGAAGAAATGTAGCTTTGTTTTAAAGAAAAAATAGATCCAAGCCATATGTACTGTGCACGGAAGGAAGCATCTAAAATCTGGTTTGAGTAAAGAGCTGTTCTGTGATCTCTTTGTAGAGCTGAAGGGAGAAATATTTTTTTGTCAACAATTCCCTTGTCCCAGTTTTGCTCTGTGGTTGATTTTCTCTCCAGATTGGTTTGCTGTTAAGAGATGGCAAGAGTGTTCTAAAACTTATTTTCCTTCAATGATAAATAGAGCCTCTCCCAAGTTCAAAATTAAGCATTTTGACAATGCAAGTTAAACCTTGTAAGATGAAATCTAATTGTATACCAGCTAAGCACAAATACTTGATAATTTTTCTAGAATTCCTATGGTAACCCTTAGCCTTATTTACAAGTGTCCACACTTGAAACAGCTCTTGGATGATTTTCTCTCCCAGCAATCTGCTGCTTCAAAGCCGTCTTAAGTGAAGCTTTGCAAGTAAAGCAATCTAGAGTTTTTCTCTCTTATTTCTACCCTTGCTTCTCTAACATGGAGATTGTCCTCACTGTGTAAGAAGGAAGATGAGATGTGATTTAATTACTCCACAGCTTCAATAACTCATGTGGGAACAGTGGCAATTAATTGTACTGTACAGTTCATCAATCTTCACTGGATCTTGGATTTAAAAAAAAAGAAAAAAAAAGGTGTTCTCAGCAAGATAGGGTACATAAGCTTTTTCTTCTCCATGTGATCAGGCCAGTGGTACCAGTCAGCCCTCAGCTCAAGTGATGTTTCCCAATCATTATTGGAGGTAACAGTGATGGAGGTAGAGGGAAATACTTGAAAGTTCACAATCTTCTGTTGTCCAGGCAAACTACCTCTGCAGCAGTGAAGAAAGGCATATTCAAATAAAAATTGGAAGGGAAGGCTGAATATTCTAGTGTTGCATTCAAGAGATTACTTTGTAAAAATGAGTGATGCCATTTAAATATGTCAACAAAGGGAAAATTTCTTGCACTTTCTTTATTAGACTCAACCATGACTGAGAACTCACCACATTTACACTGAATGGACAGTACCCCATTTTGTCACAAAGATAACCAACTGTATGTACATTGATGTAGTGGATGCTTAAATACAGCCTTTCCGATAGTCTTGTAAGAGACTCAAATTGTGTAGCCTGAAGAAACAAAAGATTTTTGTGGTACTTTTGAAGGACCCATTCTGAGAGGCCTCACTTTGTGAATATATAGCTGAAAACAGACAGTTCCCACTGTGGAGAGTATATAGTCTGAACAGTCAAAACAGATACAGGCACACAGTTGGAGAAAGTCATAGAAGTACTGGCTGTAAAACATCTCTTGCATCTCCAGATTTCTGTGCAGGCATAGACTAACACAAGTTGTTTACTAGGACACACACATTTTGGAAATTCAGTATAATCAGTAAATTATGACTGCTGTTGCTTAGTGAGGGTACGGTCCATATGGTTTTACACTTTAATCATCAGATGCCCACACTAAAAGCTTCTGAATGATTCACTGATGTAAATGGTCTTGTCAGCATTCAGTACCTTTGTATCTCAGGCACTCAGATGTGTATAGTGAGGTGTCTCTGAAGTGTGACATCTGACCCAGAAAACTGATTTTGGAATGGGGCCATTTACCTATCTCATAAAATGCCTATCGTAGTTTTACAGGTTCTAAGGATGAAACTGTTAGATGTTCTCCTCTAGACTTTAAAAAATATGGCTGTATCAATTTGGCTATGTTATCTTACCTTTGCGATTGCTGCTGATAGCTTCTTATTAAAAAAAATTAGTCTATATAGCAATCACGATGAGACATATTGTTTGCCTGCCGTTTCAGTGTTGCTGTTCCAATTTTGGTACTGTTTGGCCTGGCTTTCTTACCTAACTAGTAAGAGAAGATGATCAGGTCTGTCTGAAGCAGCTGCACGTATCTTAAGATACATGACTTAAGACTTAAGATTTTCCAGCAAAAATTGGATTAATCATTTGAAAATGAGAATTATTCACTGCTCTTCAAATTCCTGTGCAGTATTTGATTGTTATAATGAAATAGAGAATTAAATTTTATAGATTCATTTCGGCTGCTTATGATATTGAAAGATTAAATCAGACTAAACATTTGCAGAAGTAAATTGAAGATTGAAATATTGTGATATAATTATTGTTAATGATTGAATTAGTATTACTATTACCAGATGGCTAGAGTACCTTCTGCAAAAAACTATGAAAAACCACTTTGAACTCCCCATATTTCTAGAAGTTGGATAGCGAATTTATCTTATCTACCTTTATGTTTCTGAAAGGTAGATACTTAACTGGCATTAATCACCTGAGTGATCTATAGTCAGTGATATATGTCCAAAGGATGATCTGTGAGATAGGTTGAATTACAGTCTGGAAGTATGGTTTCTCAGCCAACAATAAAAGGAACCTAGACAACTAGAGTTAGGAGATGCATCCTACTTTACAGCTCGGGTTGCATGAACTGGCATTTCTCATCTTCCATAGATTTAACTGCAACTGTGAAAGTTACAGGGATAATTACTCCTCAGGTGTTATCTTTTTCCTACGAAGCATGCAAATAGACCTTAGGACTGTGTTCTTTGTTTATCACTATTATGAGCCAGCTGCATCAAAGAAAAGGCAATGCTAACAATGTAAAGAGAAAAGCGAGTGGAAACTGAAGAAAATGTTATCAGGATCCTTGCTGCTCTGAATATCGTGTGAAAGACACCCTCACCAGTTTTCCTGTGCTAGTTCAGGATTTAATGCTGACAATGATGGGGGAAAGTTTCTGTTTAACTAAATGTGGGTTGTAGAGTGGTAGCCCTGTCAGAAGAGAGAAAGGGGTGAGAGAGAAAAATCCCATAAAAAGAAGCTTAAGAAAGGAGCCCAAGCTCAGTGTGCTGAGATTGGACAGGGAAACTAGAGGGAAAAACAGGGAATCATCAGGAATGGGGCACAGTGACTGGCATGCATGACTGAAGATTAAGAAAAAGACAGATTGAGAGAGAAGATGGAAACAACGAAGCAAGGAGATGCTTCCCACAAGGAAAAGGACAAAAAAGCTTAGATTTCATGGCTAACAGATACTAGCTGAAGAGAATGGGTCTGAGAGGTTTGTGGAGTGCAGCATTGGAATAGCAAATAGGACTGAGAGAAGGACATAGTAGTGAGGAAGTTGCTGCATTTTGAAAATAACAAGGTGAAAGACAACAGAAAAAGCAACACTTTTGTTCTCACTGGAGCAAACTTCCTCTCTAAAGCCTGGGGTGGGATTTAACTTACAAAATTGGCTCTTATCAGCAATTGTCTGTGAACCCTTGATGTGCTGTTTGTCATCTTCTCCCCTGAATATCTTGGAAAATGATAATTTACTAAGGTTACAAGGTATTTTGTTTGTTTTCAAAGGGTCAATGGGTTGAATTAAAAGCACACATTTTTGATGGCTGCCATATTCAGCTTCCCATTTTGCTTTTTTCTTTGTTGCTTTTTTAATATTCTATGAAGATACATGCAAGTCATTAAATTAAAGGAATACTACTTATATCACAAAATCAGGAATGCCAACATGGAATTCTCTATGCCTGTCCATTATAATGTAGTCTTTAATGATATGATCACATGCATTCATCCCTTCCTAGTTTGGTGGCCCAAAGAAAAAGACATGCAACCGTAGTATTTCTCTCTCTTTCGTCCACTTTCTTACTTTATAATAGTCTGTCAGCTCCATGGCCAACTTTTCTTTTATTGACAGTGAAATGGGGGTTTTGGTGATATAAATTTCTGTATTTCCTTAAAATACATAACCAAGAAGTCAAAATATTTCTCTCCTACCCTAGAAGGAGATGATACAGACTGAACTCACTGCTTAGATAATAAAAATATCTGCTAGTAGAGTGACTTTCTATAAATAGTCCAGAAGTGAGGAAACTTCAGTCACAACTTTCACCTTTTTGTATACTTTGCATAAAAGTGCAAATATGTAGGAACTTTTGAGGTGTCATTAACTACATCAAACCTAGCACTTTTATTAGTTGGAGCAACTCAATACCACTGCCAATATAGATGTTTTTTCTTTTTTTCTTGCAATGTGACTTGCATCTGGTTTTCAAAAAGGCAAGCATTTGTGCATGTTAACAAATTCAGTCATAGCTAATGCTTGAAAACACAAACTATATAAAATAGAAATTATGTTAAATACTCCAAAAATGAATTCTCAGGCTCTCTAGGCTTTATGTATAAAACTAAGGACAGTGGATAGGTAGTCTCTATTGGTAGGGTATAATACCATCTCTTCACCTTGCAGAACTGTTGTAAAATATATTTTGTTAATATTGATGAAGCACTCAGATATTGTGATGAGTGCCAGAGAAAGCCCAAGAGGAAATTAATAATTCTATCTGCAGAGCTGGGCTTCAATGAAGCACAGTACATGGAGCAGAGGAGCCACACATTGAACTCTGAGATGAGAACCACGTAGTTACAAACTGCTTATTAAACACATGTCCACTCCATGTGCTGGATGAAGCTGGGGTCCTGCAGAAAAAAAATGACTTGTTACTTTGTAGACATCTTGAAACACATGGTAGTTACACATGTGAGCTTGATGCTGCGCAGGCAACCTTAATTTTGTCATGCCTTTTTCTTGTAGGCGTGATGTTGCTTTCAAACTGTCCTTTTTCTTGTGTTATTTATGTTCTAATAGCTCTCTCTGTGTGTAATACTTCATAAATGGTACACGTTAGTTTTGTTTTACATTTGTGGCAAAAATGCATACCTACTCTCAAGTCCTTACAAGTAAAACATTACAATCTGAGACAAGGGAGGATAAATTAATAATCTGCTGCTACAGGGTAGGTACTTGAAGTGGTATAAGCGACTTTTTGCGGCTGGTGCTCCACAGATGAATAGCTTCTGGATAAGAGTCCCAAGTGATTAAACTTTTTTTTCCTATCCCTCTGTTCAGCCATATTGTTTAGAATGTGTTCTGTTGCCTAATGATTTAGAAACCTGCTTGCATTCCATTACAAATGTAAATACTGACTCCTCAGTAACAAGACAACTTGATGGGTCATAGATATTTTATTGGTTTAAGGTGCAATTTGTTCCCAGCTTCCTTTGGGCCCACTCTGCCATTTTTTCCTGCTTTCACTGAAGTGAAGAGCACTCTTACCAAGAAGTTGAGGAGAGGAGGCTTGAGGAGAAAGTCCTTTTGCTAGTAAACCTAGCTTTCTGATATACAAGTCTGACATTTCTACAACCATGCTCCCAGTCTGTGAAGATGACTATGATCACTCCTGGGCCACACTTGTAATTGTTATTCTTCATTAAGGCTGTGTATGTATAGTTTTTTTTTTTCAGTTTGTGACAGAATTAATAGTTAGCCTGGCAAAACAGTTGCTATAGTCAGTCTCAGTCTTCGTGCCTGCACATAGTTTTGTGAGTGGTTGACAAATATGATGAGTATATGAATGCATTTCTGTGTATCCTCTTCCACAGTGGTTGAAGGGGAAGTGTGGAAGACAACTGCCCAATCCTCAAGAGAATACTCGATAACTTACAAGCACTATGGATGTCTGAGTTATCCATATACTGCTGAAGTCCAGAGAGCCATGTGTGATTCTGTTGCATTATGGTGCTGATTTAAGATTTATCATGGAAACTTGCTCCAAGTCACATCCTTAATCAGCAGCTCTACTCAAAATTCAAAGCTGCTTGGAGTAGAAATGTATCTTCTCGGGAATTGCCTCCAGGGCATGGCTTTCTCTCTTGATTCTCTGTTGTCTGATAAGAAGCCGGCTCTGATCAATTTTTTTTTTTTGTCTGGTGGGATGCTTATTGCACCTTGCCCCTTAATACTTTCTTGTATGATGCAGAGAAATCACTCTGCAGCCTTTGATGTTAGATGCTTGGTAAAACAGTATCTCTTCCACCTAGCTGCTGCTTTTTTTTTGGTAGAAATCTAGTACAGAAATTCTAAGCCTTAGACAAAATGGCTTAATTCATTCAGTTGGTTTGAAAAATATGTAGAGAGACCAAACTCCTTTCTGCCTTCTCTTGATATTATTTAGCCTTGTGTCGCTCAGAAATGAGGCAAGAAATTGTGTCGTATAGGAGGAAAGCCATTGTGTCGATATAAAACCTCCCTCCCTCCCTGCCTTCCCCCCCTCCCTGCCTTCCCCTGGCTAAAGCTGTATGAGTCTTGTAGTAGACCTCAGGATGTACTAAGCTGGTGACTTAAAACTTTGAATTTTAACTTTTCCTTAACTAACTGTTTTCCAGGTATCTACTTGCATGTCTTGCACTTCCTCTTTTGTAGGAGGTTACTCAGTTGAGTGTGTTCACAGGCCTCTTGTAAAGTTCTGCCTGTAAGTTCAGGCCCAGACTAATCAGACTAATTTGAATCCAAATTACAAAATGGCATTGGAACAGTGTTGAAAAAGGGAGAGTGTGTGTGAATGCTGGTGAAAACCCAGGTTTTTGTACTTAACTTCTTTGATGAGAGAATTTGAAGATCTATTGGGATATTCAGACCCGCAAGAGTGATATATATGATGATAAATGGAATGGAGGAGGATGGGGCCATATAGGTGAGATGATATGCAAATATATTATTGGCATCCTTTTATATAATTTCTTTATACGCTTGTGTATTCTTTTTCTCATTTAAATTGATGTATACAGTAATTTTTTTGAAACCAAAGGACAGGGATGTTATACAGGCCATGATTTGCTTCAATGCAAAGAAATTGTGCTGGATGGAGATGTCAAAATTTTTAAAATTTACTGAAGGAAAAGAAAGAAATAGAAAGCTTCATGTGTTCAGAAATACGGACAGATAAATGGTGAATATGCCAAGATGTGAATTTGGATTCCTGCCGCTTTCTTGATTGGCAGGTAGTTGTAAAAATGTACAGGAATACTGTGCTTTGAAAAGTCGGTGAGCAAATGCAGGCCATGGCAGAGAGCTCAGTTCAGCTGTTTCTGAAATTACATAGACACCCCTGATTTGTGCCAGTTAGATTGCTGGTTCAAGGCTTTGGTTAATATCAAAAGTAGTGCATGTACTTTGATGTTAACACTCTTTAATGTCCAAGTTTACATCTTTGTTTCCGTGATTTTTGAAGATAAGACCCGAAAGAGAGGGAAGTATGTAGTTCAGTGCAGCTGACAGTGGTAACCTTACTGCTCTGGAAAAGATTTTTTTTCTGGTCTTTAGAAAGGAGTTGCAACAAGCAAGCCCCAGTATGTATTCTGCCGTGAGATGGCTGTGGGCTGTCAGTCTTTTTGCCATGAAAAAACAACATTTTCTAAAGGGAATTTCTTCTTTACAGCCAGCCAGTTTTGATCTTACAATTCTGGTGCATCAGAAAGACTAATTGAGTTTTATAGGACAAATGTGTTAAATCTCATATCCTCTGCAAGAAGGAAATGCTAATGTTGTGGCACAGTTGACAACATTGTCATGGATAACTGTAGAAGTACCTAAAGGTATTTGAACTACAGTTTTCTAGCTTTCATGTTTACAAGACTTGTGGTAAAACTACTATTAACAATAACATATTATTCATAATCTGATGGATTTGGGAGTGTGATGTGAGAGATATCTGTATTATAGTTCCAAAAGGTAATGATTTTTTTATAAAGGAAAAAATAAAGAATTCTTGTTGGTGCCAGCAAGATGGATCTTCTGCCCTGCACTGCAGAAGAAAAGAATACGGCTGCTCTTTGCAAAAAAGCTTCTTCAACTAGTTAGCAGCCTGTAGAGATGCTGGTAAATCAAGTCCACTGCTCTTATTCAGGAAGCTTATTAAAAGCCATCATTCAGCACTTGAAGTAGTTAAGTTATGAAGAGGGAGAAGCAGTGTGTTTTGGATGAGATTTCTCTGCTGTTGATAGAAAGCAGGGGGCTCGATGGTGTAGATGTCTCGAATTCAGGGCAATAACACCTGATATGTTGATTTGTTTGTTTTCTTCTGATTTTTTGTGGGTTTTCTTTTTTTTTCTTTCACTTTGGAGGCATGTGGTAAATAGTTATTAGTCAATAGGTATGTATTTGTGGCAAGTTCTGCAAGTTGTGAACAACCATTTTATGTAACAGAAATGGAAGGCACACTCTGTTTTTCACAATTGGAACATTTAATGTACTGGGTGATTTGTAAGGCAGCTTTGGTCTAACTCTTCAACATATTCTGCCTTCAAATCTAAGTGGACGTTTCTGAATATAAATCAAATGGCCCTTGAATCCTTCAGTCATACTGTGCTTATTTGCTATATAAAAATCCTTATTCTCTTATGAAATCAGTTATTAGTATTCTTTGCATTTGGCGAGCGAAGAAGACAGAGTTTTGAGAAGAGAAGTGGCTTTTGGATAACCAGGGTGAGATATGCAGAGCAGAGAGATCTTCAAGTCAAGAGTTCGCTATGAATGCTCCCACTCTCCCACAACAGTTTTACCTGTACAGGAACTTGGAGATTCAGTCCCTTATGACAGTTGCATGTGAAATGCTTGTGGAAATTGTGTTTTCCTTAAAAAAAAAAAGTTCTGGTTCTTTGTTTTTCAAGAGGAATCACCCTTTTTGACACTAATTTTTTTTTATTTTTGCCTCACTTTTGTTCAATGCAAGTGCTGCACCTTTTTATCACAAAACATATTAACAGAAGTGGAGAAAAATATTTTCCAGTTTTGATTCTGTCATGATGGGAAAAAGCCTGGCATGCTTAGAAATAGTTAGAATTCTCAGTGATACATTTAAGAGGCAGTCCTACTTTGTTTTTCAAAAATAAATAAAACCCCCAAGCGTTAACACTTGGTAATTCTCTTGTTGGACTACTTTCTGGATTGGAATGGATCCTTCTTCATTGACTACAGTTTTGCATTCCTCTGCGGCACAGGGCTTTTTTTTTTTTCCTATTTTGCTTTGTTTATAGCCAAATAAATTTTACAGGTGATTTCCTTTGCCTTTCCCAACCTCCTTTTCATACAAATCATGTTTATTTAATTTTTTTTCTGATGAATCTTAGTTTATTTTTCTGTGAAATGAATGTTGCCTGAAAATCTAGGTAGCCAAGAAGAAGAAAAAAGAAACAATAATAAAGAACATTGAAATCTCCTTTTTGCCAGATTGTGCACAAATGAAGACAGCAAAACATGATTCACAATTTAAGAGTGCTCTTTTTGAGCTGCCGTGGCTAGTACTGTTTTACATTGTTCTGATGCTTTCTTTCTGGACATAGAAGTGTTATTTTAACTTGGCTGTCTTTATGATCTCAGATGTCCATTGCTTAATGATAAATGGAAATTTATGATGCTTAAAACAGTTATAAGCACTGAAGTACATATATGTGGTTACCAGAAACAGCTTGCAGTCAATATTCCACTGTCCTTTAAAATCTGTTATACAGCATTAAAGTTAGAAAGACAAGTGCATAAATAATCAAAAAAGTGAAGTCTGAAAATCAGTTTTACTCATCCCTAAAGCTCAACAAAAAACATTAACCATCAGCTTTTTTTGATCCATAAAGTGATCTGGCTGTCATGCAGTTCATCCCTCTGTGGGGTTGTGTTGAGAAGCCTGAAAAAAGCTGGTGTGTCTCAGGCTTTCTTGCCTCTTCTCAAAGGTAGCAGGCAAGGCTGGTGGACCTTAACAGACGCTGAAAACTCTTGCCAGAAGTCTGCAGTGGAAGTGAAGAAGGGAGGAGAGAGGCACTGCCAAGGAAACTAGTGAGCAGTAGTCAATTGTCTTAATTCTCCAACTCTATGTGTCAAAAGCTTTCTCTCCAAAGGTTTAAAGAGGATTCCTTCTCCAAGGTAAGGGGAGTAGAGATCATGGTATGAAGAATTTATTCTATCTTTTCCTTTCAGGCTCTCCAGTGTCCATCCCTCCTTGCCCATGCACATGTACCCATCCTGGGACCCAAGCTGCTTGCTTATAGCTGCTGGTAGTATTTTTGATGACTGGAATGTGAAGGCAGAAACTATGTGAGGTAGTAGTATACTTACAAAAAAGTGAGCAGGTGGGGAAGAAACCAGATTGGTATTTGAGAAGGTCAAGAACTTATTAAGGCTTAAGGGGAGTTTTTTCTTTTGCAAGGAGTGTCTCCAGGCAGGAAAGACAGCTTCTGAACTTTAACACTTACAGGTAAATAGATGATGTCAGGTTTGGGGTTCTCGTCATATTCCTGGTGGAGAAGCAGTGTTGATAAAAAGAATATGTCACAAGATCTGTGGATTAGTAGCTCTGCTATTTTCAACAAATGTTCAGAAGATCATTTAAAGCATCAAACTCTTTGGTGTACAGGGCTAGAGAGTTTTCTGGACCAGGTTTTTTATTTGTTTGTAAACATCCTGTGGCGCAAACCTTGTTTGTTTTGAAGGGTTCTTCTGAATTATTTAGACTACTGATGAGGAATGTGTAAAGTCTCATTTCTGTGTTCAGATATCCAGCCTGCCTATGTGGACACTTATGTGCAGACATCACCTATCACACATATGCAGCCGGCTGGATTTTTTGGAATGTAAGGTGGAGAGCTGAATTTGTGGATGCTCACGACCACAACTTGTGCATACAGAAATACATACATATCTGCACAGGGAGATGTATATGACATTCAAATTTTGCCCTGAGATCTTGCTGAAATCGTTGTCCACTATTAAGACTGCACCCAATGTAAATCAGAGCAAAGTAACCTATAACATATTTTTGAACAACTGATATGCTTCTGAGGCCAGAAGTAAAGGGATATAGTGGAAGTACTGAGTCTTACTGCAACTGTGCAAAAGGATGCAGCAATAAATAAATTTTGCAACCCAACAGGTGAGGTCTGCCATCTAAACTGAAGGGTTGCCTGGGTTTTATGCAAACAACTTAGTGTTTTGCTAATGCAGTTTGAAACCACTCAAGGAAAAAGAAATACCGATTCTGTTTGTATGGAACATTATAAGTAACTTTTTTTATTCTATCAAGGCCAAGGTGTGTGCACTGTAGATGTTGCAAAGGAAGATGGTGCATCAAAGGGTTTATACCTCCTCTTTCACTCTTTAGTGGCTTTTAAGCATGGCTAACCAAATTTATATCAGACTACAAACAGCTTTAAGGTCTGATGTTGCTGCTGGCTTGGTAGAAAGTGACAGCACAGAATAAGTCCCCCAGTGTCTGACTGAATTAAGGGAGTTACCCTCAGATAGGCATAAATGTGCTATTAGATAGTTAAGAAATATACCCCCCCCCAGACCCTCCTGGGAATTTACTGTAGTGCCTTTGATGTAACTAATTAGCCTGCTCAAAGTAAGCAGTGACTAACAGTCTAATAACTGGCTAATGGAAGGAACTTCATAATGTTTTCAAATCAGGATTCTTTTGAGAGTTTTGCAATAGGCTGAGGAGAGTTTTTCCTTCTGAGAAATGGTTGCCAATAATCAGATCCTCATGTCTGTCATTGTCCTTAAGTTATATTTGAGTCTCTCAGCTCTTTGAAGAGTCTAGATGTTGGAGAAGGGCAATGATCCTGGAGAAATTCTGAAAGTGCAAAGCTTGAGTTTTAGCCCCTGATCAGCAGACTTTGAGTAAATGTTCTAGTTTGGTGAGTCTGGGGCACAGTAATTTGCCATCTCTGCTGAATTTTGTAAGGTAGGACAGTTTTTTCAAAGGAGAAGTGATAAAATGATGTTGGTTTTGCAAGAGATTTTTTTTTCTCATGTGATTTTCCCAGTCCTCAAGTAGCAAAATCAAAACATAAAATTTATTATGCCAAGAAAGGGAAATGCTTTTGCCTGCCTTCTAGTTCTTCAAATATAAAAGGAGAAATCACACACTACATGTTAATTTTGCCAATTAATTCTACCTTCAAATATCTTCTGCATTAAGGTTTTCTTTTTTTTCTTGTCCACTGGAACTACAAAGCACTTGTACTACTGAAAGCCCCCTTCTCATCAAGCTAATGATACAGCATTTCCACGTGCTAACAAACATCTCCAATGCATTTTCCAGGCACAGACTGTTTGTGTCCAATGGTTGGAGCATTTCTGATGCTGGACATTAACCCTTCTTGCTGTGCTTGCACGAGTACTTTCACTGAATCCTAGGGATTACACTGTGAGTAAAGCAAGCAGAATTTGGGTCTTGTAGGCCCCATGAAGGTAAACTTAAAAGCTCGCCACCTGCTCAGTACCTAGGTGCAGGGTTTAGTGTTTCTCCTGCCGCAATCAATGTCGTCACTAACACCTAAACCAGAGTGCTGAGGGCTGTGCTTTCCTGTGGTGTTAAGTATCACCGCAATAATCCACTGTCTGCCATGGGAGAAACACATAGCCCTGAACTTGGGAAGGGAGAAAATGGTTTTCAGCTGTTTTGATTTAAATTGTTTCTTTTTGTTATTTTAAAGCCTGTGTGGAAATGGGCTGGGAGAGGGCTTGTTTAGGATTGAGGCTCCCACTTCTTTGGAGGCTGACCTTGCGTGTTGCTGAGAATTAGTCCCTCCATTAGCTTCACAGAGAGTCTCAGCCCTGCAGGCTGAGGCTGTGGCTGGGCATTGCAGGGATTCAAGCTCCACATCTCAGCTAGTTGGTGGTTCAGCTGGGCAGCTTGAGGCAAACTTGGCCAACAGGATACTGCAGGAATCTGGTTCACAGCAAGCAACTTCCACAGCTTGTTTTGAAGTCATTGAAGACGGTGGGATGGCTCAAGTGTCAGGTCAGTAACTTCAGGCACATACCGAATTGTTACTCTCTTTTTTTCCTCATATCCTGCATGATCAGCAAGATCTAGGATCATATGTAAGGAATCCCAGCCCTGCTTCCTGCCCTCCTTGTCCTCCTGATGTTGAGAGTCCTGGGACTGATGAGGAGGTTTCCAAAGCACTCTGTGCCTTTGTGTGTAGCTAACTCTTGTGTTTCCTAAGTAGGATTTTTTCAGTTTATATGATATTTTTAGTATTGCCCTATAGATCTGATGGTAGAGTTTGTAGATGCAGATTCTCAGTTAAATCTGGTAGGTGTTTGCTCATATGAAACTCTAAAGGTAGTTTTATTTTACATAATTTCATATGTGTTTAACTTTGGCCAATTGGTTTTAGTTGGGAGCAGTTGGGGCGGCATCAAGCAGTGTAAACTCATCTGGATAATCCAAAAATTAAGACATTGCTACTAACAAAGGTCTCTATAATTTAGGGGTCTCAAAAAGTTTACTTGAAATTTTCAACCTGCTTCATACCATTCCTAGGCTCCCCAGCAGTCTTAGGGAAGAGTTATGCACATGTTGAAAAAGGCTGTGAGTGATGTTATGCTGATGGCAATGCATTGCTTGTTTAATATTGGAGCAGTGTGGGCTCTCTAGAGGCCCATTCTTGTCTCATCCAGGTCAGTGAGAACTCTGCTATTGACCCAGAAGAGTGCATGATCAGGCTATGTTTCCAAAGTCATAGGTGCTTTATTAATGCATTGTGTTCTCTCTTCCTCTATACTTTCAAACTGTGCTGTCCAGTAGATGCAGCAAAATGAGTGTTTATCTCATTTGAGAAAAATAAGAGAGCGTGTGAAGCATTTTATGTAGGTATTGTAGGGCCTTCTCTTCTTTGATAAATCCTTTTTCTTCTAGAGAAAGTTAAAGATGACAAAAGAAGACTATAACAGGTTTTTCAAAGCAAGAGCTGTGTACTCATATTCCAAAGGTCACAAATCAGTTATTGGAAAGTTCTAAACATATGATAATGGAAAAATAACGAAGCTGAAAATCTATTTCAAGTGGAAATATAAAACTATACATTTTAAGTGCTGGGCTCAGATAACGTACGTTATTTATAAGCACAAAATTCTTGTATAAGGTATGCTTAAGCATTGCAAATAAAGTGAGTACAGTACTTGTTATCTAACAGATTTTGTACCCTCTCGTGTGATTGGAGTCTATTTTTAAAACCGATTCTGAGCATTGTGCTTCATATCTGTGTTAGTGTTTCCAGAGTGTGTACTTCTTGGACAGTTGCTCCAAATGCAGGAAAATAACAAACTTGAGACCAAGAATGCTCAATTTAAACTACTATACCCACCCAAAATTTTGGTTACAACATGCACTGTTTTTAAAGACAGGCACAATCTTCCTGATCTATTTCCTTCTACTTAGCTCTTAAGGTGGCCAGAGTAGTAATCAGCGTGTATATGCAGGAAAGTGCAAATAAAGTTATCCTAATGAGCTTGGCAATTGCTCATCATTTTGAGGAAGAAAATAACAAGAGTCAAAAACTTGGACTTTCTGAAGCATGAAGGAAATTGCTTTCTTACTTAGTATCTGTTGTATTAAGAATCTAAATAGTCAATCTTTTTTACATTCCACCTTCCCCCTTCCTTCTGGCTCACAGCAACCTAAAATGCTACTTTTCTGGGAAAGACTGATATTCTGACTTCAGTTTTGTAATTTAATGATGGAGAGTTTCCTTAGTAAACCAAATTTAGAGTACTAGAATGCTTATCTTATATCCAGACCTTGAACATAAAAGGCATTTTATACCAGCAATTGTTCATTTAATGAGCAATTGCAGAGTGCAGGATGGTTAAGGGATTGAGCTATATGCACCATTATTGCAAGAAGTATTCTGAAATACCAGAAATAGGACGTAAGCTCTGATCAGGGGGACTGTGAGCACAATTACCTTCTTTTCAAATCCTTCTGTGACACTGCGGGAGGAAAAAGGACTTTGAAACTTGAAAGGAAAGAGCTTGCTTTCAACCTCAAAAGCTAGGAGGAAAGGGCTCTGAAATTTGCTCAGTATTCCCAATTCACCATTAGCCTGTTTCTTCCTTTAGCCTCAAGGCATTCTCTGCTTTTTGAAAAGATGTTAAGAAATTCAGTCACAATAGAGAGCCTAGTTTTGAACATGTTTCACTCGGTCCATTGAGGTCTGGTCTTCAGCCTTTGTGTGGGGTGAATTGAGCTGAGCAGCAATCTGGTTGGGGAGAGGTGAATGAGCAGTCTCTGCAGTCACAAATTCTGGCAAAGAAAAGATTACCCTTTCCTTTATTTTACAATATGCATTCCTGTACAATCCTGCTAGTGGCAATATGCAGAGCCGAGCTTGTGCTTAGGTCAATATGGAGCACTTGGTTTATAGCAACTCTTGTTAAGTTTGTCTTGTAATTGAAGCTGCTGTTGACCTTGCTTGGAGACCATTTGTAAAACCGTTTATTTAGCATAAAGTGAAATAATAAACCCTCCTTCTCTTAGGCCGATTGTGATAGGGTGACATTAGTTTGATTTAATGATTAGCCGCCTGACCTCTCAGCTAGAGAGAGCTGCTTGAATAGGGAGAGTTCACTAGGAAGCACACAGGAAGAATACTAATGAGCTTGTTAAATTTAGCATGGCACCAACCACTTTTAATTCCTCTAATGGGAGAAGCACTGCCTCTGAGAGAGAGGGAGGGAAATGGGTATTGGGGGGGAAAGGAAGAGAGAGAAAAAGAGGGAGGAATGCTCATGTCCTGGTAGCCAGAGAATTTTGGTTAAGAGAAGAGCTTAGAGGGACTGTCAGCCAGGGGCTCTTGGACTGAGTTGTAAGTACCTTGTCTTTTCTCTTACCCAGACGAAGTGCGTTGGCAGATGACTGATGAGATAGTAATGCTCTCTGCAAGTTGAATGCAGAAATGTAGTGATGAAACTTAATACATAAACAGATTTAACAGGGCTAGTGTTGTCTCATTTAAACTGAGATGTCTCTGAAGTGTGTTGGAACTGATTTTTAGTGAGGCATAGCAATAGATTTCTGCTTTTTTTAGTTGCTGACTTTAGGGGTTTTAAAGTAAAAAAAAACTTCTACTTTGTCTCTTACAAAAAAAGAAGAGCAAAAAAATTCAATGGGGAAAGAAAGTTTAATGTATTTCTTTGTTGGCTTTTGGTTTGTCCTGAATTTTGTAATTTTCTGGGTAAATTAACTGAGCAACTAAAAGTACGTTTATTCAGGCATGTTGTCCAGTGTGATTTTTTTGAAAAAGCTTTTTGATTAAGCTAGGTGCTCCATAGTTCTCAGCACTTCTAATAAAAATGACTTCTGATCAGAATAGCAGGACTAAATAAGGTATTTCTCAGTGCATGGGAGAATCCTGGATTAATGTGAGCATTCCAGACTGGGCACTTCTAATGCATGTCTGTGGCTACTGGCTTGTTAAGTCAGAGCAGGGGTATACATGAGAAAGAAGCTTATGCAGATTGCTCTTGGGGCATCTTTCTTTCTTTCTTTCTTTCTTTCTTTCTTTCTTTCTTTCTTTCTTTCTTTCTTTCTTTCTTTCTTTCTTTCTTTCTTTCTTTCTTTCTCTCTTTCTCTCTTTCTCTCTCTCTCTCT
>VXBA01003289.1:0-12587 GCA_013399895.1 Serilophus lunatus | reverse complement strand
TCTCTCTTTCTTTCTCTCTTTCTTTCTCTCTTTCTTTCTCTCTTTTCTAATTTAACCCATCTCTCTTATACCCTCAAAAGGTGGGATGAATTCTGTTGGAGTTGGTGGGCTCCTACCAATGGGAATCAGGTGGAGATGAACATTTTAGTAAATCAGATGTTTCTCTTTACCTTAAAGCTGGCCACTTCTAAAATGAGCAAAACAGTAACAGAACAGTTCATTTGACTGTAAAGCTCCTTTGGCAGATGCTGCTGGAGAAGTGGGCTGTTTGCTTACATTTTTGCTGTAGAATCCCACTTGTTGCTATGGTGGACAGTATGCTTCTGTCAATAACTTGGCCTGGCTTGCCTTGCCTGCACTTACTCTTGAAACTTTATTGAACGATTCAGTTGAACCAGAACAAGATTAGACAGCTTTCCCCTTTTGGCACGCTGAGTGGCTTGCCTGCCGTGAGAGTCGGCAGCATTACTGCAAGAGGAGTTTCCCGCTCTGTGCCGAGGGAACTTCTGCAAACCTCTCGACTCTGTTAGTATCCTGGAGTGTGGGCGCTGTCACATTTCTCATCTGCCTCCTATCAAAAGCAGCTCAGTGGCATGAAGCATGAAGCAAATGCTTAGCGAACTTTTTGGCCAATGAATATGTCTTATTATTGCAAAAATGCCATGTTTAGTTAAATACATCTGGGGGAATTTTTGCATAGCAGACAATGTACAGAAACATTTGACTTGTAACAGCACATGGCAATAACTTCATAATGGGGAGAAAGATGGATAATGCAGAAGGAAAAATACTCTTTGGGTTTTTTTCCCTCCTCAAGTAACCAAAAAAGGGGAAAGCTTATTAAAACAAACTATATTTTCCCTTTAGTTTCTAAGTTACTGCAAGGAGGTTTCGAATTTCATTCAGCAATTTGAACAATCAGCCTTTTCCATAACAGTCACTAGTACCTTGATTCATGACACATGCATGTTTTGAAAAGGAAAGTGTAAAAGTGGAGCCTGCAGACAGACATCAGCTTCTTGTTGTATCCCAGGATGGCAGTTTTAACAAATATTATCTTTATATGGAAGAGCAAAAGCACTGAAATCCTTTCTGATCATCTGAGTGATTATACAGCCTCACAAATCACCCTGGCTTTCTTCTTTCCAAACTGTTATAGCACAGGTTAGCTTGCTCTTCTTAAGGTTCTGTCAGAATTTCAAATGGAATGTAATCCTCTATTTTTATAGGAGTTTACATCTCATCAGTGAAAGTTCACTCTGGGTTGAAATTTAACATAAAGGACTGGCTCAAGAGAAAACTGATGGAATATATGACTTTGGGGTGATTTATATTTTATTTTTTCATTATACAAGTGGGTTTCTAAAAACCTCATGTAAGTTTTAAAGTTTTAGACCCCTTTTTGCAGTTCTCTAACTAAAACCAGCTTTGGTGTAAAAAGTTGAAACCTTAAACCCTGCTAATCTAGAGCAGGGACCAGTGCCTGTGTGTATTACTAAAAAGCAGAAAAGGGCAAAAGGTTTAAATTCTGTAATGTCATTGTCTATTTCCATTAACTCTTTCTCCTCAGCTCCAATGCTGGAAATGGTCTTCATGGAGAATTACTGTTGGCTGTAAAAAGAATTTTGTCCCTAGAAGATGCTGATAAGTCAGCAGATCCTAGTTGCTGTAATACTTGAAGATAGAAAATAATTAGGTACTCATTAGGCTAATCTGCTGGGTTTTTGTGATGTTGCTACTTGGAGGGAGAGAAAGCAGGGAGAAAACTGGTGAATGGTACATTATGGTGTAGCTAGTTTATATATATAATGGCCAAAATTCAGCTCCAGGTATCTGTACGTAAAGAGCCTGTTTCTAATCTAATTTGTGTAAAGGCACATGGGTTGAGTTACGCTTGTGTCAGGCTTGCTGAAAATAGTCATCTGGTGAATTGCTGGCTCGTCCTTTTGCTGTGTGAACAAGTACACCAGAGCAAAGTACAAGTGAAAATTTAGCCCTTACTTCAAATCTCTGACAACTGAAGTGCAATCTTAGCGCTGGTGCCAATCATCCTTCCTTGCATGTGGGTTGTAGATCAAGAGCATTTCAGTTTTATTTCCCAAGGGTGTTTTCATTTTCTTTTCTAGTTACCATTTTTGTGCCTGGTGTTTAATAATTTGAGATTCTTTGTGTACTTCTAGAAATGTAGAGCAATTTTGAAATGAAATGTCTTTATCAGTACTCCTTCAAGATGTATTGGTGTACACTTGCACTGTACATGTGCAGCGTAGTTAATAGAACAAGTCTGTACCTGGACCATGGGCATCAGCAAAGGATTACAGACAGCAGTCATGCTTGTTTAGAGGAACATCTCTGTTTGAAACCAGCAATGCAACTGAAGGAGAGCATTTACATTAGAGACCTGTGTACCTAACACAGCTCCTCTGCCACATGGCATGTGTGAATTCTACTTGGGAACATGCATCTGGCTTTTAAGGAAAAGAACAATTTTTTCTGGTTTTTGAAGGGTATGTGTAGTCCCTGGGAGGTAAAATTCATGTGGGAGCAGAGGGTTGGTTTAGCACCTAGTCATGGAGCTGCCTGTAGGGAAGGCTGGTGGAGCCACTGTCAGGAGGCTCTTTTTCTCTTCAGTAGTGGTACCACAGGCCTAGAAGCTTATTCCAAACCAGGACTTGGGTTTGACCCTCCTAGTAATTATTATTTTTCCCCTTTTTTTCCTTTTCTCTTGTTGATTAGGAATTTGTGAGTTTGTGTAGATATGGGAAAAAGAGGCATGGGGAGTATACCCTGCCTCCATGCATGGGCACCCATATGGTGACACTATCAGTGCAGGTGACCTCATTTGTGCCTCTCTGCTCCTGCTGGTGCTGCATCTTGAGCAATTGTATCTATTTGATTATTGCCTTCCTTAGTTCTGATTACTACCAACCTTCCTGCAAGGCTTCAGCCTCTTACACAAATAAACCCCCAGGGACCTGGGTCTGGACTGCAGAGCAGCAGTGGGTGGCTGGGTGTGATTTAGCCTCAGCTCATGGGGTTCATCTCCTCTGGGTGACAAATCATCTCTTGACTTCCCCATCAGGGAGCCTGAGCTCCCAGCCTCCTTGTCCCAGAGGCAGGGAAACAACAAGCCTGTGTCTGTTCCTGCACAATTGATAGCCCTGATGGAAGGAGCATTGGTGCATGGGTGACTGTGATCTACTGCTCTGCTGCTGCTGACTCCGAAGGGGCAGGTGTCCCCAGGCCATCCCTCACAGCCACACAGGCACCTCCTGTCACAAACTTACACCGGGAGGAGGAGGGTGGTGGGGGAGAACTTTATTGTATTTGCTATAAATGGGCTAAAAGTGTGTGTCTCTTTTTTCTTCCTTTCTGTCTTTCTTCTCCCTCATTTTTTTGCAGAGGATGAAAGTCCTGGGCAGACCTATCACAGAGAGAGAAGGAACGCGATCACAATGCAGCCGCAGGGTGGGCAAGGCCTCGGCAAGATCAGTGAAGAGCCTTCCACGTCGAGTGAAGAAAGGGCCTCATTAATCAAGAAGGAGATCCATGGATCTATATCGCACCTTCCCGAACCTTCTGTACCTTACCGTGGGACGCTCTTTACCATGGACCCCCGAAACGGTTACATGGACCCTCATTACCGTGAGTATTGATTGCTGGTTCGTTCAGGGATGCAAAGTTGTAAGGCTGTCAAATTTAATGTAACTTTATTTGTCACTTTGCATCATCCCCAGGGAGGACCGCTTTGTCTGGGAGGAGACGTTTGCGTTAAATGCAATCTTTTTTTCCCCTGAAGTTAAAAACCAGAGTGCAGTTGCATTGCAGCTAGAATTATTGCAGGCCTCTGCAAAGCAACTTCCACAGGACGTCTCATCTGTTGCTAATCCTCCTCAGCCATCCAGGGTTGTGTTGGCTCCACCTCCTTAATTCACGAAGAGAAAGGGCCTCATTAAAGAAGGCATAGAAAGAAAATGAAACAGGCCTTAAAAATCCTTCTTTTAAAACAATGTTAAAATATGGTATTGAGAGGAAGAAGGACTGTGCCTTGTACCATGAGAATTTGGGGAATTGGAAAGCTTATTGCTGAGCTTTAGGAGTTTTTGTTGTCTTTTGGCAGATTTTTTAGACATTCGTAAGTATGTTTGAGCATGCAGGCTGATGGAGTGGTTTTGCAATTTTCTTTTCCAACTACAGTTCCCTGAAGTTGTAAGAGGGGAAAAAAAAGGCAAATTGTTTCAACTTCTAAATTCCTGCTCAGGCATTAATAAAAAAGTAAGAAATTAACTGACACTTGAACACAGATGTGGAATGGATTTCTCCACAGGCAAAATATGAGGGAGTTAAGCAATTTGTTTCATCTGTTTCTAGTTTACAAAAAACGAGGAAAAAAATCATTTAGTTATGTAGTAATGAAGTACATCTTGAGGTGTCAAGGCTTGAGTCTTTTGATTATAGATTTATCACCCAGCCAGGATACAGGTTTGCCATTTAACCTTGCAGTTTCCAATTCCAGATGATAGGCTTAAGACCCACCAAGAGAGGGTAGTCTGTGTTGGGTTTTTTATTTTTTTAACATCATTCAGAAATTTTAGCGTTTTAAGGCAAAAGGTCATTAGCCAGATGACTGATTAGTGAGGACAGCTGATTAGTGAGTGTTTTTTTGCTAAAGAAAGTGCCAGGGATAAAAGCTAATTTTATCCCTTCATTAGTTAGGCTAGCAGCAGAGGGGAATGTTCACTCATCAGGGTGCAGATCAAAGTATGTCTTGCACAACCTTAAGTCTCACCAATCTCCTTCAAAAAAAAAAAAGAAGAGCCTGATTATTTAATAAGGATAGAGGTATTATAAGAAAACGACCACTTGTTGTCCTTATAGTTTAGATCAGTATTTAGGTGAAAAGTTTGCAGTTAAGCTTTCTAGCTCTTTTTCAGTGTAGGCAGTTAGTTTTTGTACACCTTCTGCCTCCCGCTGTCTCGTGCAGACCTGTTGAAACCCTCTGGGGGAGTTACTCATCCTTCAGTTGAGGAGGATGTGCTGCAGACTACTCTGCCAGAGGCGTGAATGTGAAGCACAAACAGCCGCTCATGAGCAGCAGTGTATAGAAATATTAGTTTGTGGGTTGGAGGCACTATTCATAGCTAATGGTTAAAAAAACCCCAGATCTAACTTAAAAATAAATAAATATTATTGGGGAAGCAAAATAGCTTTTCTGTTTGTAGGCAGTAGAGCTGGGGAGAGATGAAATGTGTGACAAAAATGGCAAACAAACAACAAACCTTATGTTGAATTTAGTGATGGTGATTGCCATTTTGACCATCTGACCAGCTGCCAGCTCATCCCTTAAATCTTGCTCTAAGCGTTATTGATACTACTGAAACTTCACACAGAAGAAAAGGGGCTGGTCGGTCAGAATGTGTCTGAGTAGTTTGCATTTAGTTAATTTTGTTTTATTTTCTCAAGTTCACCTTTTGAAAAGAATTGTCAAGATTTAATGAAGCTATTGTGTCTGTATGTGACCGTTAATGCTAGCTAGTTAGGCTACTAGAAAAACATTTATGTCAGAAGTTGAGAGAACACCAGAAGTTACCCAGCATACAACAGTAGAGAAACAGGAGATGAGTTAATTTTACATGAGTAACATGATCTTAAAGCAGAAATCTGTCGGAAAACATCAGATGGACAGAACTGCTTCACTGCTGCTGAAGCAAGTTATATATTTGTATTCACTGATTTATGAAGTCCCTCAAGCTATTAATGTCATATAAAAAGCCATCATGCTTTTATTTACCTTTAATAGTTATGATACAGAGAGACAACTAAAGAGACAAATGTCTAGTTAGATTTATAGGAAAGCAGACATTCTTACTGAAATTTTCATACTGGTTGTATCATTTATATATGTAAGACACTCTTTCATCAAAGTGGCAACTATATTCAGACTGACACTTCTAGTCGTCCATATGAAGAAGAAAGCTGAATAATGTAAACATATCCAAGTCCCACTGTAGCAGCAGGTGAATAACCAGCAAAGTTATTGTTTCCTTTCTTAGTTTCTTGCCAGTATTGTTGGGCATATGGATAGAAAATACTGTTTCAATTCAACAGAGTTAGATATGTAAACACTCACAGTAATTTCTTAGCTTCCCTGTGGTCGGAAAATAGAGAGTTTTCAAGATGCCTAATTTGTGGTTCTATTTATACTCACTTTGTATTTAAAAGTGTGGGTAGGCTTCCTGTAACACAGGAAAAGGGAAAATAATTTTTTTGAGGAAGGACATCTGTATGTTTTTACGGCAAAAAAGAAAAAGAGGCTTTAAGTCAATTGTGTGTGGAACGTGTGTCTCTTCCAGGAGCTTCAATTATTAGAAACAACTTGAGTACTTTGCATTTCTACATGTAAATATGTGTGTATCTGTGCGTTGCAGGTTTTTTTCTTGTTTTAATTATTTTCTAATTAAAGTGGCTTATGTTGTAAATGTTGGTAATACTAGTTACTGTAAATGTGGAATAAATACCCCATTGAGAGGGAGTTTTCTGTCCTGTAAAGTGTGGGTGGGGATAGTGGTTTTGTTTCAAGGTAACCAGCTTTTTGAACAGCTGGAATGAAACATGTTGGCAGCCCTTCTGCACTTCCAGAGCACCCTTTTACCATTTAGCAACTGGGAATATGAGTGCGGGTTCATGCTCAGCTCAGAGTCTTCTATCCTAAAACAGGTAAAAGGGAAAACACAGACCTAAACCGAAAGGTTTTCTTTTCTGTCTTTTTTGTTAGGTATTTCTTTAACTCTGTTTAAACACTGCTCACAAAGTAGGGGGAGGAGAGTGTTTTTGTTTAATTTTTTTAAAAACTATTTTCTTTTAAAAAAACTTTATGGATGATGACAGAAATGCTGGTGCTTCCCTTCATATGTCACACCTTTTCTTTAGTGAGGAGAGCAGGGTTACTGACCTTAACAGTGTTTTTTAAATGCCTTGTTTAAACACTAATTCCAGGGGTAGTTTGAGCCCCTTGTTAATGTAAATTCTGTCTTTAGAGGTGGGGCTGAGGCAGGGGAGATGGGGATAGCAACTTCCCTTTGTTATTCTCTTCCACAAGTTTAATTTTCATGTAGATTTATAGCACTGCTAAGACTGCCTGTCTCACAAGTCATTCCTCATGGAAAAAATTAATCATTCCTGATGTAAACACTTTGATTTAAAACATACTGTTGATATTCTTCCCTGGGTTTCACAGCTCATATAAAAGAATTGTTAGTACCTAATTAGCAAAGCCAGAAGAATTATCTTAAGTAAAAAGAAGTGACAGTTCTTTTGGCTCTGATCTAAAAATTTATGTATAAAGGAATGTATGGCCCTGGCAGGAAACGCTTTCTGGTAAATTGCTTCATCTCAGTAAGTTGCACGGGAACTCAATCCGTTCTTTTTTTTTTCCTTTTTTTTTTTTTACCATCTTTTTCCCTTTTTTTACCATCTTTTTTCTTTATTTTACCATCTTTTTCCCCACCTCCTTGCCAAGGATTCACTTTGCTGGTTTTGAAGCTTCTGTATCTATATGGGGAAGTGGGAACTGCTTATTGCACATTTCGTAGGATTAGCCCTCCAAAGGTATTGATTGCCCTCAGTTCCCACTGACTCTGCCTGCACTTACACTTTGTAAGGTCAGGGCCTGACAGAACTGCCTGAGTTATATTAGCCAGTGTTAGTGTCATCTCAAAATCAATTTGCAACATGAACAAAAGACCCCAGCAAGGAAAATACAGTCCTGATTCACTAGGTGCACTTGTTCATTGACTATGTTTTAATTTCTGTTGGCAGGAATTCCCTTTCATTCATCTCCCCATAGGAAGGGAAAAGAGAGGGTGAAAAACAGAAGAGAATTGTATTCTATTTCTGCAAACGTAAATTGTTAACTGGAAACACTGTCTTAAATTGAAGTAATTAGAAATCAATGACTTTCCATGGCAGTGAGGCTTGAAGCACAATAGCCAGACGTGTGCTGCATTGGACAGTGAGAGTGGTCCAAGTCACCATCAATGAGTGAACTCATGGGAGGGTCTCCCCACTTGTTTTACAGAGCAGGAACTGGTGGCATCCCTTGTCATATCCCTGGCACATTTTTGGACTTTCGAGAGACAAGCAAGACATTTTTGGATCATCCCAGAACAGGCACTCTTCTTAGCTCACCTTCTCAGTGTCCCTGGATGACAGGAGCCTGGGACAGCTTTTTATAGAGAATTTCTCCCCGGCCTGGTTGGGCAATGGTAGGAGAGTGTCAGTGAAGAATCCTTGTAGAGATTTAGGGCCAGGGTCATTAAGTACATTTAAGTGCTCTTCAATTTCAAAGTGAGTTTGGCCTCTTAAATATCTCTGAATCTGGGTCTTACTTCTTCAACTCTTTCGGCAGCATTTTGCAAGGTGGACTCCTAAGCATTCTAGTAACAAAACGCTCTACTGACAGTGATTTATGGGGTAGTTTCCAAATGTTGTCAGGAAGGGGTAGTTGGAAAAAGTAAAATCTACAGCTTTTAATGCAACTCACGGGAAAAAAAGCCTCTAGTAAAAAAGCAAATGTCGGATTACTGGTGTCAGCTGAGCAACAAAAGTGTGGGTCTTTAAGATAATTACCATGTTTGTAAAAACACTTTGGGGATGAAATGTCTAAAGTGTAATAGTATATTTCAAAAGCCTCCAAGAAAAAGCATTACTGTTCTCAAATTCAAACTAATGGTCAGAGGCAACTTCAGTGTGAAATTTGGGAAAGTGCTGCAGAGCTTGTAAGCTTAGCAGCTTATAAATTGAAATACCTTCTCCAAGATGCCTCCCAAACCTCCCGGGCTGTATTTGGGAAGTTCTGCTTCTTACAAGTAGTCCTGCCCATTTCTCTGGAGCCCTTCAGTGAAATAAGAAGTGTCTCCTGAGAGCCTGAAGTTGCTGCCCCTCTGTGATGACCTCATTTGGAAGAAACAATTACACCCATTGATTTGCAGCATGTAGAGATATCCTTCCTTCTTCTGGATTTTTTCTCTCCTCAGCATGAGATAGACTTCAGAAATGTCAATGTCTGAAAAGCTTTGAAATGTGATGCAGTTAGGAAGCTGAAAAATGATCCTTAGGATATTTTGATTTTGCTTTGTTTTGCTTTCAAGTTTAGGTGAATGCATATCTTTCTGTATGTTGACCCTTTTCCTGTCATTACCGTTAGTATTAATTTCAGCTACTAGTTCAGGAAACTACAGGCAATGGTATGGAAAGAGGTGATCCTGTTTGTGTGAAGGGTAGTGTGGAGTATTTGAGATCTCTTACAGCCCAATTCTGTTGAACTTCAAAGTTTTACAAATGTCTTGAGGATCACATTAAAAAAATTCTGTTAATCTCTCCTTTTTTATTGTTCAAGTGCAAACTTGTGGGATGAGGTTTTGTATGTTGTGTGATTTTTGTTTTTTTTAGGAATAGGGAAGATAAAGAGAGGACAAATGTAAAACCACCTCTTTCATGATTTTTTTTTCAGCTAAAACTTTTTTAGATGCTTTCTAGTATGTATTTGTTGTATATTGCCTTAATGGAAAGAGACAGAATACATTGCTCAGAGACATAGAATCATAGTTAAGAACTCTGGAGAAAAAGCCAAGCACCAAGGCAGATCAGCTGTCTCTAAATCAGGAGAAACTGTATTCCTTGATACATGAACATTTGTCACTATGCTTTGAAGACTGTAGATCTCTAGTGGATTTGGGCTGATCTTGTGTCTCTACAAGATAACTTCAATAGCATTAGGAGCTGGAAGGCCAGGAAAAATATTGAGAAGCCGTTAATTTCTGAATTGAAAAGTTTGGATAAATTTTCGTCTTCCCTCCTAGAGATCTACAAGCATGTGGGAGACATGGTACTTCCCATTGCTGTGTTCTCTGAAAAAAACCTAACAACCCAACACTCCCCCTCCAAAACCCCAAACAAATAAAAATCTCCAAAATACATAATTGTTGCACTCCTTACTGTCTGTCAATAGACAAGATCACTAGATCTTTATTAGTTATCAGAGTAATCTTTGTGCTGTTGTCGAACCTGTGTAGTGCAAGGAGTAGAAAAGTAGAAGAGGTATGTAGAGAACTAGTGGTCAAAGGATTATTTGCATCATTTGTTGCAAATTTTGAAGCATCCCAGAATGCCTGATGTTGCTATCAGTCATCTTTTTATGAGTGCTTTGCTTTGCATGCAAATTTTGGCCAAGGGAATGGGGTTTTAAAAAGGATAGTCAGCACTCAGCCTCATTCATCTTATGTCAGAGGGGTTACCTGCATTTGTAAGGAGCTTTGTGGCTTCAACAACTTGAGTCTTTGTGAAAAAGCTTTGGGAATATGTGAACTTGGTGCTGATTCTGTGATCATGATTTTTGTCAAGAAGTGAATTCTCCTGAGCTGGTGAGTACAGGTCATATACTTAACCACTATGCAGTGCTTTACACTGCCAGAGAGATGGTCTTCCTGCATTTGTTGCTTTCTGTCTAGTCAATGTTACCAGAGGGAATTTAATTGCCTAAGCAGAGGTTGGCACTTGAGTGCTCTTGCATGCCTGTGAAGATCTTAGTTGGTCTATCTGCCAGACTGAACAAACTGGTCTTTAGTGCATCCTGGGTCATATCTGTTAATTCTGTATGAATGTCCGAAGTACATTAGGGATCTCTGATAGCCCTATGTGTCTGTGTTTAGGCAGCAGAATCCTCAGTTTTTGTGTCTAAACATAGAAAATAAACATTGAAGTTCAGGGTTTTTTTTTGCTCCATCTCTGCTGTTGTCCAGCTTTTTAAAAGAAAATTAACAAAAACTAGTTTGCAGAGTAGCTAAAGTGTATAGGGTGCTCCTCTGTTATGATGCCCATGTTTTAATTTTATTGCATCCTGGATGCTTAAGAGCTGCATGTGCACCATCTTTCCTTACTCTTCCCCAACTTGCCTTTGGGGCTGGGAGGAAGCCCAAATGTATGGTTACTGAAGGAGGATGTTGTGTCACAAGGGATGCCTCAGGCAGGGCACTGGGAGTAAAGGCAGTGTGGGGGCACCATGGGCCTGCTGTCTCCATGGTGTGGACCATGGACTTGTCAAGGAAGGTTTTGAAAGGCAGCATGGTCTCTGTTGCCAAGGTACAGTTTCAAGCTTGTCCCAAAGGAAGGCTCTCAGTACTAGCCTCTTATTGGAGTCCAGGCCTTTACTTTTAAGGCAGTTTAAATGCTTTGGTTGCTGAACCATTTTTAGGATCACAAGCAGCTTTATTCCTAATGATTGAGCTCAGTACTTAAGAGGACAGCCGCTTAGTCATAGCCTCTGAGTCCTTTTATTCACACCCAGCAACTCCACTAGCTTCCTCTTAGTCTGGCTCTTTACCTTATCCTGGGTATTTTACATGATACTCTCTAAACTCTCACTAGAACATTGCTCAAATTACTTACAATTAGGGCTCTTGAGCTTGCTCAGTGGGTCACATCTGAGTCTAGAAACCATGTCAGGAGTGCCTCCCACATCAGTCAGAGTTATATGAAATACTTCTATTAATTTTTGATAATACAGCTTATAGCTGAGGCAGCAACCACCAGTATAGAGAACCAGTACTGTCCTAAGTATCAGTGTATTTGTAACTGTGTAGCTGCTGTATTGCCATGTGGTCATTGATATGTGTGGTGGTGGTGGATACACAGCTGCAGTAAAAGCAATATGTGCATGGGAGTGTTTGTATGTACAGGTTTATATACCGTCCTCATACTTCCTTTTAAAAAATAACAGTTATCACTTAGAAAACATTCTTTTTTTATTACCTGTTCTCCATGCTAGTTGTAATTTAAAATCATAATTCCCAAGGATCTATGTTACCATTTTGCAAATGAAGAGCTGAACACTTGTTATTCCTCTGTTTACAATCCCCACTGAAGTAAGCCTATGGTAACAAGCCAAAAGTAATAGCATATGAAATAATTTCAAAAAATGGCTGATTATGATAACAGCTGAGTGTAACACCATACCAAGTGTTGAAGCAAATAACTAATGACTTAGAATGTGTTGAAATAACTTTGATTCCAGCATGTCAGACTCCTTAGAGTGAAAAGGTACTGAATTTGATTTGTATGTTTCTTTTTCACCAACCTACCTACAGATAGAAATTACGAAAGCTTCCAGTTTTGGCCTTGACTTCTATTAGATATTGTTGTTGAAATGAAACCGGGTTACTTGGGTGAAGAAAATTTGGATCAAGGCCCATGTTACGTATAAACAGTGGCTGCTCACTTAACTGGGATCGACCAGTATGATACAGTGATAGGAAGCCGTTGGCACCAAAGCTATGCTTAATGCTGGATGATAGGTGCAATTATGCAACACAGGATGACCAGGGAATAAGGCTCAGCCAGCATGGTTTTAGGAGGGGCAAGTCTTGCCTGACCAACCTGATCTCCTTTTATGACCAAGTAGCTTGCCTGGTGGATGAGAGGAAGGCTGTGGATGTAGTATACCTGGACTTCAGTAAAGCCTTCGACACAGTCTCCCATAGTATACTCCTGCAGAAGCTGGCAGCCCAGAGCTTCAACAGGAGCATTCTGTG
>VXBA01003288.1:102355-153388 GCA_013399895.1 Serilophus lunatus | reverse complement strand
GGCGCCTGCCCCGGAAGAGCATTCCCTGCGCCGGGAATGCGGCGTGGGCACCTTGGCCGGGCGAGCTCGGGAGCCGCCGGAAATGGAGAGGTGCCTGGCGGCTGCAATAAGGAGGGATGCTGTGTCCGCTGGGCGGTGTCCACAGGGGTTCAGGTGCGGCTGTGTTTAGATTGGCCTGTCACGACCCTGGCGGTGATGCAGCGCCCGTAATTTTGCCACGTGTTTATGGGAGCTGTAATGAGCGTAATGAGGTTTTTACAGTCTGCTCAGATAGACGCGCTGGAGGACTTCATGCTGCGATGAGGAGGTATTCCTCCCGTTGCTGGGATTTTTTAAACCATAATAAGCTGAGAGTATGGAGAAACATCTGTTTCTTGGGTTCAGTTGAGTTAAAACAACCTTTACTGAGTTTGATGAGGCGTTTTTCGGTAATAAAGTAACACAGTTGTGGTTTTGTTTTCTCTCCCACAATACCTCTTTTCCACTTATTATATGAGATAACTTTTATACCTGAAAGTATGCAGAAGATTTGAGACCTCCTCCTACAGCATTCAAGTCTTCAACACTCGTAATAGAGTGATTTGGAGGAAGTCAGTTCCATTTACGTCCAATATAGAAAATTAGAAGTTTGCTTAGCATGAATTCTTCATGCTGTTGTTTGCTGGTCCTTGATAATAACTCTCACCTCGTGGTAAAACACGCTTGCTTTGTCATGCAGCAGCCTAGCCAATCCTTAAAAGCATGAAAATTCCTCTTGCAGTGTATTTGACTTAGGAGAGCCAAGATCTTCCCATTAGTGAAGAAAAAACCACTCGTTTTTATAGTGCATTAGCATTTTATCTCTCGATAAAATTTTGCAGGTTGTAATATGCCTTATGTCAAGAAACGAGTAATTTTACTATAAAATCCAATGTTCATTAAAAAGACATGAAGTCTGCCAACTTTTTGTCCCATGCTTTCCATTTCCTTGGATGCTCCTCTGCAGTCAAACTTCATTTCACTGCCACTTGGAAATTTAATCAGAAGGAGAGTTTTTGAATATTTAAAATAGGTTTTCATTAATTCTGGTACTTTAAAGTGCTAAAGATGGGACACAATTTTTGAAACTACTGATTTGACTATTTTAACACTGCAGTGTTTTCTCATGTTTATACACTACCTTTATGTCTTTATTTGTGACTTATGAGTATACTGAAAATGGCTTTGTGGATCAACCTTTGTACTGGATTGGAGATAACTGCTTTTTTATGTTTATTAAGAGATTAAAGTGCTAAGTAAGCTTTAAAAAGGCTGTTAAACAATATTCTTTAGATGTTTAAAGCAAAATGAAACAAAAAAGCCAAACATGGATATCCGCCAGTTCACACAGAAACTGGCTGTTCATGTTACAGTTCCTTCACCCCCACGGACAGTGTGTCCTGTAGGTAGTGCAAGAAGTAATTGTATCCTTAATTCTTAATTTATTTGAAACCTACATGACTTCAAAATTATGAGTTTAATAAAAGGGTCAGTGTTTTGTATTCATTATAGAAAAACTGCAGGTAAGCAATGTGAGATACAAGTAGTAAAATCCACCTTCTTATGTAGGAATTTAAACCATTATTTCTTTGAGTGGCAACATACAGTAAATATGCTTCTGATGCCTTAAGGGGTATACTTTATATTTTGGGGAATTCACTTTAGCTAGGTAGCTGGATAACTTGGAATATTAAGGGCCAGAAGAGCCTGTGTTGCGGTGTGTTTGCGTTCTTTCTATAGATAAGTGGGGTAGTAAGTCAAAACACAGAGTTGGGCTTCCAGGCCTACTAGAGGCCGGGCATAGGTGGAGTTAGGTAACAAGGGACCATCCTGTTGGATGCTTAAGGGAGATGGTAGTAAGATGGACTTCAGTTGGACAGTATGGGGAGTGGACACTCTGAAAGTTGTAAAAATGAAGAGGTTGTTACGATTTTCCTCTTTTGGATCACAGAGTAACGCTGCACTCTCCCTTCACCTCTGCAAACTGCGTGTTTGTGTTACGTCTTGTCTGTTTCAGGCAACACTTCTATTACTGTTGACTCGTTTGCATTTATTGTAAGCCAGTGCTGTGAAGCACTTTCTCAGTTTCTCTTTTGCTGTTTTTCACTTTTAGTACTTCATACTTAGGAGAAACTTGCTGCAACATTTCTGAGTTCCAGATGAGCAAAAACACTGGAGGAATGTTCAGATCTCAATTTATAGTTTACTGTAGTGCTTTTATTCTTTGCTGTTACACAATTCAGTTATTCAGTTAAAACCTTGTTCTTAAAGTCTCTTTGCTCCCTCCTGCCGTTGTGGATTAGCATTTGGTTGGTAATAAAGTTGTGATTCTTTTTAGGGAATATGCTCGAAAACTTCTGTATCTTATCCCAAAGAGGTCCCTGTAATGTGTGTAATAAAGTTAGATTACGTGCTGCTGTTCTAAGGAGTGCTCTTCATTCCTTTTCCCTGCTCTTGGCAGGTACCTTTATGTTTCTGTCCAGTCCATACTTATCAGGATGAGGTATGCTGCTCTTATATATTGTACTTTGCATTTACTTAGTACTTTCCACTTGCAGATCCTAAGAGAGGTTAGAAAATGTTATATGGAGCTATGGATGCCCTTTCAGAAGCATTACTGAAACAGCACTAAGTTGGATTGGTGCTTTCGACAGCTTTGCTACCCTGAGTTGGAAATTTGGAGAATGCAGGCTAGAGTGTCTGAGTCCCAACTTTATGCTCTCGTCACAAATCCTGTTCAAATTATATTGTGTTTCACTTTTTCTTAAATAATTAAATTTCAGTAAGTGTTCTGTTGTGTGTTTAAAACACAATACTGTCGGGCCATTGCTCTTGAAGCCTGTGCCAGTGTGCTTGCTCTGTTAGAGGCCAAGTGTCAGATGTTAAAGGGGACAGCATAAGGGTAGGGCAGGCACACAGAAAAAACTTTGTTTCTAGCTTCCTGAAACAAAAGCAATACTTTTTTACAGCTCTTAATGGATTCCCTTTGCCAATCTGAGCCTGGTCTGTAGTTTCTACAGTGTTCTTAAGGCAAGGAGTTAGACAATTTAGCTGCATATTTCGTGAGAAATCCCTTTATCTGTTTTAAAACTTAAACCTGGTGAATTAATTTACTGTCTCTAGTTCTCGTAAATGAGGATCTCTAAATGATCTGCCTTTCCATTTTTAGGCAGTTTGTGTGGGGGTCTTTTATAGGTCATTTACAATTTCTCTGCTGCCAGCTCTTTGAACTATCTTCAGGTGGAAGAATCCTGGTCCGTTTAATCTTTCCTGATAAACACTTGGAAAGCCACTGTAAACTTACTTCTTTTTTTGTCCTTTTCTAGTTCTGTGTGTTCTTTTTGAAAGGTGGAGACAAACATTGCTCAAAGTATTGAGGTACAGCTTGAATTTATACCATAGCATAATGATGTTTTCTGCTTGTTCTCTTTTCTGTTAGTAATTATTTTTAATGTTCTCTTTCTGCAAATGCCACTAAACAAGACTTGGCTGATATTTCTTTAGAAATATAAGTAGTAGCTGCATTGTGTGTTTATTTACATCTAATTTATGGCTTCTTGCTGTAAATAAATACTTCTGATTTTGTCCAGGTGCATCACTTTGTACTTACCAACACTATTTCTATTGGTTGCTTATCATCTGGTCATTGACTGCCAAGAGATCCTTTGCAGCTCTCTGAGGATATAACAACAATGTGCCACCTCACTGTTCATTTTATTTTCCAGAAGTTTTGTTTAATACATTGAACAGCTTCTTTGGGAACCCATGGGACTCCTTTGGTCACTCAAGCCACTTTGAGAGCTGTTCATTCGCTTTCTGTAGTTTCCTGTTCTCAAATCAGTCATGAAAAGATCATTTCTCTTTTTAACCAAAGGCAGCATTACTTCTTTAAGAGTCTTTGAGAGACTTTGTCAAAAGCTTTTTGAAAATCCAAGTGTGTGACAGTGTCCCTGTGCTCATTGAAAGTATCTGATTTTCCAGGCAATACTTTATCTACAAGTGCCACCTTAACACATTGCCATTGTGTCATATTTATCTAATTTTGCCTCCAAACTCCATTCTTTATGGTTTACATTGTACAAAGATCACCATGGTATCATGACTTTTGCCATTAGTAGGAGTAGGCTTCCTAATTGGTGATACACTGGCTTTTCCCTGGGACCTTAAGTTAGTTTCCAGTTTGCTCCCTCCCTCTGTTGTGTTACTGATACTGCTTTAGGTGATAAGATCTTAGTAACAGAACAGAAATTTTTTAAGTAATTTTCTTTGTAACTCTTAGCTGAATACTGTCTGGTTCCAGCAATTTGTTTCAAAGATTTTTCTTTTGTTTATTTCTATTTTGAAGTCTCTTCTTTGTCTTTCCATCTTGGTGCACTTCTTTTGACTTGTCATCTGTTAAGTTTTGACATGAGCTCTGTGATCTTACTGACAGAGAAGGGACATATATCTGCCAAGGGGTTTTTTTAGCTTGTTTCTGTTATATTCAGCTGTTTTTTAGATTTCAAAGAGTGCCCTTTCCTGTAATTTTATCTGTACAGTTCATTGCCTTTGTTTATCCATGTTATCTTGTGTATTTTTCACAGAGGCTTTGCTGTTCAGTATGTTCTTTCAGCTTTCTCAAATTATTAAATGCTGCTGTACTGAATATTTCTGTAACCCACTTAGGTCCTGCTCAGGTTCCAATGATGTCCCCAAATGGTTCAGTGCCTACTATTTATGTGCCTCCTGGATATGCCCCACAGGTATGTAACTTGATTCTTATTTTATTTCTTTTCATGCAAGTTATGAGAATAGAACCATAATAGAATCACTGTGGCCAAGCAAATAAATAAGGGGAGATGTCCCACTGTATCTCTGAGATGGGAGACTTCTCATGCTCTGTATGTACCTGTTAAGTTATATATTAACTATGTACGTGACAATAACAAGCACAGTTCCTTGCTGAGTTCAGGATCCTAATGTGCTTGATGCTCTCAGAATGCAAAATACAATCATGGCCCAAATACAACCATGGTCCTTGCACAGGACCTGTGCTGATTTCTGTGTTAGTGGATATTTTCTCTTGGCAGAAGTGTGATTTTATATATGTACACAGTTCATGTCCTGGAAGTTCCCTGAAGATAAGGAGAAAAACAGGTCAGTTGAAAAGTACAGCAAAAACATGGAAAAATGACAGCTGTCCACTGGGAATAAGTTACCATATAATAGATGTTTATACCACTTACCTTAAAATAGGGTTCTTATTTTTTCACTGCTGTGATTTCTAATTTGATGCCTGAAAATTTAATGTGAACTAGATAATCTGGACATCCTTTAAAGTAGATTAAAAGGATGATTCCTCTTGACTATTTTTGACATGTGTATTAAAATGAGGTGTGTGGCCTTCTAGTTTCTTTCCCTCAGCTGTAGAACAAGTCTAGGGGTTAGTAGGTCAGACCTGGAAGTTAGAGCAGATGAATACCACTCCCCATAATGTAATCTGTCAAGACATTCTATTCTTGTGACCAGTCTGCCTTTGACTTAGCATGCATCCCATGGTGTACACCAAGAAGAAATTTCACCATGTAAAATGCAACCAAAAAGCCCACAGCATCTAGCAGATGTTGGACTAATTATCTGAACAGCACAAAAAAAATTGCTCTCTAGCAGAAGAAAAGGCTGCTTGGGTGGGCGGACTACTACTCTGTGATTTTTATCTTTTATCCATTGAAATTTGGCTAATAAATTGATTCTGTGTGTCCTTCATAGTTGAGTTCCCAAACAGGCAGAAGAAAAATCAATTATAAATAATCACAAAAGTCTATTTGTCTTCAGGTCATAGTAAAAAGACTTGATTCCTATTAGAATTCATTTTTAAAGAACTGAAAGAAGTCTTGAGACAAGTGATTTTTACCATATTTCTGAGTATTTAGCCTCAGTTGCTGAAGTACTTCATGTTTAAGAAGTTGTGTAACCTCTGCCAATCTGAAAAATAGTTTTAAAGTAATTTATCCATCCTTTGAGGACAACTTGAAGCAAAGAACCTAAAGGACTGGGCCTTGCTGAGACTTGTTTGTTAACTTTTCCCTGGAGTTTGTTAGTGCAAGCAGGTGTTGTGTTAGCATAGCTGACTTTGGGCTGAAGGTGCTTCCAGTCTGTCCAGCTGAGAGTACGGGTGGAATGAGCTCCAGTCTGCTGCTTTCCTCTGAGCAGAAGTACCATAGTCCAGGAACACCTGTACTTTATAACCCTTCTTAAGTGTTTACTATTGACAAAATGTGCCAGCCATTGAGGTTTGTGATGGAAAGTCCTGTTACAAGCCAGAAGATTTGACAGTAGTCTTACAAACAGGAAAATCTAACGTTACTGAGCTAAGGGTTCTCCTGGGCGTAATGCCGTCCCGGCAAAGTAACCTACATGGTTTCTTCAGGCATAGTATATTTTTAAATGTCACAGCTGCAGCTGTATTTTGAGATAGATTGGAAACCAACTAAATGTCTAAAGCTGTCAGCCTGGAAGAAAAACTTCAGCATAACCATCTTTTGTCTATCCATTTTCATTTAGTTTTATTATACCTCTGCTTGCTCCAGTTCCTGCTTGGCAGTGATGCAGCATACTGTGCTCTGTTAGAAGTTGGGGGTAACTACTGAAATAAAGATTTATTTTTCTTATATCACATATCTGAAAAGCAATTCAGAAGCTGACTTGCTCTTCCCTTCCTCCTCTTGGAACTATAGTTGTAAACGTCTGAAAGAAAGCACATCTTTATTCCTTCTCTCTAAGCTGTCTGTTTTCTCTGTCTGTAGTGAGTTTTCCAGTGGTGCTTGCTTGGTTCACTCAACCAAACAGGCCTATGCCAGAGCCACAAATTTTGCTAGTACAGTGAGGATAACAGATTGCTTGTTTACTTTTTTAACTTAAAATTATATACTTGACATGATGCTCTTACTGCTTTTTAGAGAGTTTTTATCTGTGTAGATGTCTGCTAGAGGCCTACCATTGAGCAGATGTTTGATCTAGAAACACAGTTAGAGACTTGTCAAACTCTTAATTTTACACTATTAACTTAAGGTCCCTGCTGTTATGTATTGGGTGTCTATTTCTGAGTTATTTAGGCTATTGTCAGACCCAAGGAGACAAGTTATAAACTAAAGAGGTTGTTTTTTTTCTTAATGGAAGCTGCTTCCTACGTAATCTGAACCTGCTCATAAAATCATAATAAATTGCAATGTTTTAATGGTTTTATAAGCAGAAAGGACTTACTTAATAGAAACTATATTTCAGTGTTTAGAGAATTCCATTGGACGTCAGAACATCTAGTCATATTTGCCGCTTCTAGTAAATTCTGCCTTTAGGATACTGTACTGCTATGGTTGCACAGATAGGAATAGTGCTGTCTTCAATGAAATTACTCTTTTGCAATAGGAGACAATGTTTGTATATTGAAAATAACCCTTTTTTGAAAGTCACACAGAACACATGTGTTTTAAAGCTGTGTTTACTAAAGGTAATTTATATTAATTTCTGTCTCTCTGTGCAACCAAAGTAGAATCAGCTGCATTGTGTACATACTTCCGTGTCTTCTGAATGTCACTGCATATGCACTGAGGTCTTCATTCTACCATCACACCAGAAGCATGCAGCTCTCACTATAGCACTGTCTCTGTCAGTACAGTGGTGAAGTTTTGAAACGGTTTCCTGGACCAGCCTCACTTAAATCACTTATTGGTTCAGCTAGCAGGATAGTTTTGTGATGTACAGATTAGGCTGCTGTCAGAGAATACGAAAGGAGAAGCTCCATTCCATTCTCCTAATGGAGACATGATAAAACCAATGGTTGATCATTCAAGCAGCTTTCTGTTGTGGGCTTGGTGGAAGCGTTCACATGAGGGCACGAGACTAAATCTAGACAAGCATAATACCATTAAGCTTGAACAGTGGAGTTGAAAGCAGCTTGGCACTAAGCGTTTTGATCTGTTCATCTGCTCCTGTTGCACAAGGATGTTCATTGGTGTATGTGTACATGTCCCCATCTTATTTCAAATGTCAGGGGAAACTTACCCCGTAAGGTTACATTGCTATCGAATGTAGTCCATGATATTCCATTCTTCTCCTCCTTTTCTGGATAAGTGTTTCACCTAAAAACCTATGTTGCTATTTCTGCTGTGACATTATTTTACAGCATTTTACTAAGAAATGAAGACCAATATTTTGTTGGCCTTTCATACACTTAAAGTTACTGACACCGCAAGTCAAATTATGCCAAGACTATCTCTAGGTGTCACCAACAGTCATGTATTTTTGTGAATTTACCAGTAGTGATTCAAACATTTAGAGAAAAACATGATGTGAGGTGCTTCAGGGAAGACCCTTGCTTCTTGTCTTATTGGTGATCCACTCTCATTTAATGAAAAGCATTTTCTGCTTCAGCACTTTGTACAATTTGTGCCTGCTTTCCATCAGACCCATCGCACCTACTAATTAGTAATTACTAATTGCTAGTATTTACTAATTACTAATTACATCTCCTAATTTTTCACAAGCCTCTACACAATAGAGTCTGGCAGAGGCTGCCACAAAGGCTCCCACTTCGAGTAGCATGTAACTTCCTTAAGGGTGCAAATTATTTTAACGGGCATGGGGATGGGGCAGAAAAACATTTTAGAACTACCTCGACTTGTGAAGGAGTCTTGGGAGGGCTGACTACCACCCTGCTAGTTTGCTTGCTACCAGCTTGATGCAGATGATGGCTGCTGCATGCTATGGGGGCAGTGCTTCCTGGTCAGTGCTGGAGACAGAGCAATAGCCAGACACTGCTTGCAGTTTTTTCTCACTGTTTATGTGGAGTGAAGTCTATCAACTCACCAGTTAATTTCTGGAGAGCAACCTAGTTGTTATGCTGTAGAACAAATCCTAGAAGCAGTGTAGTATACAAGCAATGTGAATGAGGGTGGAAACAGTGCCCTGAGGAGGCTATCCAGAAGCTAGGCTTGTGTCATAAATATACCTGTTTGTTTATAAGATACTGTTATAGTCAGACTTTTTTAACAGTATTTTTCCCCACCACATTAAGAAATTAATGACATTGCTATAGTTAATACGTTTAACATATACAGGACAGTTAAAGGTCTATCTCTTTTTGGTTGGGCTCTCCTATTTTGCTTTCCTCAAATGTATGGGGTTTACTATTCCTAGTTCTGTTTGAATGCCTGTGGAAACATACTGGTGTGTGTCTCTCACCGTACAGGTTATTGAGGATAACGGTGTTCGAAGGGTTGTGGTGGTTCCCCAGGCTCCAGAATTTCATCCTGGTGGTCACGCAGTAATACACAGGCCTCCACATCCCCCGCTGCCCGGCTTTCTTCCTCTTGCAACCATGATACCCCCTCCACCACGTCACATGTACTCCCCTGTGACCGGAGCCAGTGACATGGCCACGCAGTACATTCCACAGTATCACACCTCGCAGGTCTATGGGGATGTGGGTAAGTAGCTCATCTAACATTGCAAGTTCTGTCAAAGGGAATAATGTTCTCTTCCTTTCCAACATCTGTTACGCTGCCATGTGAGTTCCATCAAGCAAGACTTACAGCTTCAATGGGAGCCATACACGGATTTTTTTATGAGGGTGCCAGCCTTGATTTTACTGAAGCTTATTTTTCCAGAAGTTCTTTTAATTTTTTTGACTTGTCTATCCAGTGATCCATTAAATATGCAGATTACTTCTTATGTGTATCAGTTACAGATTTGCCCAGGAAAGCAGTACAGAAAGTGTTTGTAGTGATTCAGCATTTAAATCCATACCTGTGCACTGTTCTGAGAGCTCATGTCTTGCAGATATCCTGTTTGAAGCATGAAATAGGAATTCTTTGTATTGATTAAGGAAAAAAGTGCCATTTTTTGTAAAACTGTATGCATTTAATTGAATGTCTCTTTGGAATCCAATTTGAGTCATCAGATGCCACTAACTTAATACTGTAGTGAACTACAGCTGTTGACATCTGCCTTTAATATGGTTTAGTGGCAAAGTGTATGTGTGTCTTTACTCAGGGATTGGGTTGTTAGATTAATGTTTATATTTCTGGTAGACTTGATTTTCTTTACATAAGGCGGGTATCGACCTTGAAAGACTTTCAAAGAACAATTCCAGGTTGCTGCTTTCAGAAAAAGCTAGAAGCTATGGCGGGGAGGGGGGGGGGGGAAGGCTAAATATAACTTTTCAACATTCTATGATACTACTAAAATAACCTAAAAATGGCTTCCATATAGTTGCTGAGGTTAAATAGTCATAATGTACCAAGCAGTCAGAAAAGAACATACCAATGTCTAGATCTTCCTGGAATTCTCAGTGTTTCTGTATTCTTAAGTTGTACTTTATTTCTTCCTGCACTACTTTAATAACAGTACATTGCTAAATGCTCTTTGGGTGCTTATTTGTAGTTTTATTAATTTCCTGATGTCAGCTGTTTGCTTTTAGTTTGCTAAATTAAGAGATTGGAGTATGATAATTAGACATAAAAGATAAAGGATACTTCTTAATGGAATAATATTTTTTTAGGTTTCTGCTGCCAGGTTATATCCCTATATATATGGATTCAGTGATAATTTGCTGAACTGCTAATGTGAAAAAATTGATAAAGTGGGATTTTTTGTTTGTTTTCAGTATATATGTAAGATGCCCTTTGGCTTATAAGAAATTAGAGGACTATTTATTTTATTATATAATATATATTAATATATAAAATATTATTTTTTAAATTATTATTTTTATTTGCTACAGATGCCATTTTTTAATTCTGGATCTCTGACTTGTGCTATGGCTGATTTCAAAAGTCAAAACCCACAGTTAGGCTCCCATATGAGGAATCTAATTTAAGGGAAAAAACCCTACTGAAGAAACAAACCCCCAGAAGTTCATAGAGCATGATACTTCTCTAACAGGAGTGCTGAGGTCCCTAATGGTAGTGAAAACCACATTTTTAAATAGTCACAGCTTATCTAGAAGTCCTCTGTCAAACCTTCTGGGAATTAAGCTGACTAAAAAAAACCACACAGAAACTGAGAAGTTCTCTAGGTTTTTTATTTTTATCCTTGCAAGGAAAGTTTTATTTGATCTTGTTTTCAGTATTTCATACACATAAGGAATAACAAATAATGAACTTACTCTTCAGACTGACTGATCCAAGTTACTTGAAAACGAAAAAGTTGCCTGCTGGTTTTGAAGGAATTTTTTTTTTCTTTTTTAAGCTTTCATCATTTTGACAGGATGACTGAGGAAAGACTTGGTGCCATGTGGCACATAGTTTTAAAGTCTTGGGTCAGTAGCTGTTTCTAAGCATAAAGGTGAAATTAAAACAAATGTCAGAATTAGACAGAAAACTTCACCAATGTGCAGTTTAATATTTTCATTATTCTAGTAATGACTATTTTCCAAAGCCACTGTCAGACTTAAGAGGCGAGTCTTTGGTGATACTGTGCAATGCCTCAGGTTACTGTGTACAGGTATAGTGTACTTACCAGACTATTCATACTGTCTTTAGTGTCTTTCCATTGCCCCATAGATCATAGATTCTGTTTATGGGCTTTTTTTGGCTTTTACCCCTGTTGATTTCTACTGAAGCAGCATTAAAGTAATAGAGCTCTAGCTGCATTCTGAAACTTAAAATGACTGGATTTTTTTTATTCAGCATTAAATTAAACCTCCTCCAGTGTAATAAAGTATCACATTTTTTCTGTATTGACTTCATCCAGTACTTTACAATCCAAGGGAGATTATAGAAACACTTGAAGAATAATGTTTAAGTAGGAAAAAATGGGTGAAGGAAAGATTACACCTTCTCCCCTAACATGTTTTTAATTTCTGATAGTGTGGATCAGTTTACCTGCTGGACACTTGAGTTTTCAAATAGCAGTAGAGATGTTATTTTACACACAAGTGCACATTTAGCACAGATAGCATTTTTAAGTAGATTTTTAATTACATTTTGTTCTTAGTGATTTCTTTTTTCTTCTTTCATTTAGATACTCTGCCTGCTCATGGAAGATCCAACTTTAGAGATGAAAGGTCTAGTAAAACCTATGAAAGGTTACAAAAAAAATTAAAAGATCGACACGGAACTCAGAAGGATAAGTTAAACAGTCCTCCATCATCTCCTCAGAAATGTCCTTCTCCTACAAGAGAACATAATGGACTTACAAAAGGACAGGACGCAGCTGGTGTAAGCACAGGTTCTACCAAAGGCAAGTCTTTGGGTAAAGGAAAGAGCAATTCTCAGACAGACACAGAAGTAGAAGGTAAGTGTTACAAAAAGTGATATACGATGCAAGTTCATTGTCTAGCTGAGCATAGTATTTGTAGATAGAACACCACACTTTGACAGTCTGGGAGTTGAGTAGTAGCCTTTAACTGCCCTGCCTTACATAGAATGGAGTTAAGGGCAACGGACTTGCTCATCACATTGAAGCAATGAGCCTAAAAGAACAAAAAGGACTGACATGGAAGTCACTGTGTAAATTTGAGAAAGTGTTATGAGTCATACTTCATAACACTGTTCAAAGAAAAATTTCTGCTTTGTCCAGAGTTACCGGTGTTTGCATTTTTAGGGATCACTGAATATTGATGGCCTACTTGATATTGTAGAGAACATGGAAAGAACCAGGTGTCTGATAAAGGAAACCTACATTCAACTTGTTAAAGAAGAATATTTTGTAAAAGAGATACTGCTGTTAGATAAAATTCACATAATGCCTGTCCCTGCCTATTCTTTAATTGAAGGTCCTTGTAGAAAAAGACTGGTCCTCATATTAGTCCATGGGAGTTCATGTTTTCTAAGACACTGCCATAAGAAGTGTGTTTATTATTAATATCTTTATTTCACTCGTGATCTCACAGATGGACTGAATTCACTCAGTTTTGGTCATACTGTCATTGTCAAATCTGAAGAAGTGTTGCTATGCAACTTGGAGGTCACCGGTGTAGCCCTTCAGACTCTGAAAACAACATTAAAGGCTTTTATCACAGCCTGCAAGTTTTCTCAGAATGGGGAGCTGTAATTGCTGGTGCTGAGGAGAACAAACCATGAGTTTTCCCAACTTGCCAAAGTTTGCTTTGAGACGATAATTTCATGCCAATGTATATTAGATTGCTGTAAACCAAAGAGACCGTGAAGAAAGTACATCTAATCAAAACCAGGATATCTCAACCTATGGGAGCTGTTCAGAAATATGTGTACCTTATACCTCGTGAAAACTTAGTATCAAAGGTCACCTTTGAGATGCAGCCTGAAGTCAGAAGTTGGGAACTGCTGTTCCAAACTTGAGTGAATACTTGTCACTATAGTTCCAGAGTCATGTTTGTTTTGGCTTCAGTTTACTTTGTTAGTTGGTATTTATCTGTGAGCTCACTTTACCAAGGCATGTGTGATAAGATGTACTGCTCCTTGCTAATGTTACAAAATTGACGTTAATGGTTTCTTTAAAAGTATTTTACATGAAAAATGGAAAAGTCCACTTTTCAAAATTTCTTAATTCAGGAGACACTGAGGAGAATTACATACTGAGACTTGTCAAACAGAAGTCAGAGAAGCATTTAATTAGTTCAAACATCATAAACCATCTTAGAAACAAAGTTATAAATAGGTTTGATCCATGCTTTTTAAAGAATTTCGTCAAGCTTTTCTTTTATGTTTAGTTTAAGGCAGGTTAAATGAATTAAAAATCCCTGGCCACACCATCAAAACTGAGTAGTACATTACTGAGATAATAAAATTTTAATACTGTGTGAGAGTACATTAAACACTTTCTATATACTATGAGTCCATTATAAAGCCCAGCTATACCTTCAGCTGAAACAAAACACTTTGGATTCCTTCCCTTGCAGTTGAGGGAGGCCAGCAGTGTTACTTACAGGATTCCAAATGTTATGCAGTAACATATTTACTGTCTGTAACTTGACTGCATCTACATCCAAAGAGAAATCTATGGGAAATATCTCATCCAAGTTCTTAAGTTCTTCAGAGCAGTAGTTGGTTTAAAGTTATACATTAATAAAAGACAACCAGGCTTTCTGTATTCCGTATATCATATAACAGATTTAGAAATAGTTTTATATTAACATCTTTGAGACCTTCTTTGGTTTTGTGTTACGCTAGATGAATGCAAGTTATCAAGATGTTCTATTTTATAAATACTTTAATCTGTGTGCAGTTGTTGATTTTGAAAAGCTATTTTGCTTTAAAGTCACGGCATGATATTCATGGGTACTTCTTGTTTCTTTTGATTTTGTTTTTTAAGAAAAGGATGAAGAAACAAAAGCACTGGAAGCACTTCTTTCTAATATAGCCAAGCCAGTGGTAAGTAACAAAAGCTTTCCATAGAATCAGAATATATCTGTTGCTGTTTTATAGTTACACCTCCTTTTCTCTCTCTGAAGTTTAAAGGATGTTTAACTTCACACACTAAAGAAAATTCACTTAACTTCCAGTCTCTGAAATGTAAACTAAGTAATTTTTTTAGTGTATTAACATTCATGAAGCTAAAATTGTCTTAATACTTATTATGCAGAATTATTATTCTTGGCTACTCTGTGAATCTCAGTATTTACAGAATTATAAAAAATACATGTAGAAAGAGATTGTAACATTGCTGGTAGCATTATGATGCTGCTTAACATAATATTTTACTGTAAAATCTGTTCTTAAGTTCTAGTAACTTTGTTGAGTCCTAACTGTTCAGGAAACAGTTTTACACACTACATATCTCTAAGCATGAGAGATACTTTACAAGGTTTTGGAAACCTCACTAAAAATGCGGTTTTGAAAAATATTATTTGCAAAGTACAGAAAAAATACAACATACTTTTCTTTAAGAGTCTCAGACACCTCCAGGGAAGAGAGACATGAAATCTGCTGAGGAATGTGACTGTCAGCAGTGGGCTTCTGACTTACCTGCTTGAAAATCTACCAATTTCTTTTCAGTTTGCAAAACTAATTCATAATCCTGTGTGCCAAATTCAGTAGTTTTTTTGCATTCTTAGAGCAGCTCTGTAGTCTTTTCTTTCATCATCTGGACCTTCCATGATCCTAACCTCTCTGTGAGGATTCGCACAGCTTTTCCAAAAATCTGCACTACAATCCTCAGTCCACCATCTTGCCTGAGTGAAAACAGTGTTCCCCTTTGTGTAGTCCATACAGCTGTATCTCCAGGGAGAGCTTGCCATGGGTTTGTCCGGTCAATCAGCTACTTCCTCTATGCATCAGCTACATACCTTCTTTCCCTTCTCTTCCCAGGCAACATGACCCCAGTTTAGTGCCCTGGTCTTCATTCTTCTTTCATGTGTTGCTTGACATCCTGATGGGGAGAGGCTGAGAAAGCTGGGGCTGTTAGCTTGAAGAAGGGAAGGCTCAGAGGGGATCTTAGCATATAGATAAGGCATGCAGATAGATACAGATGTCTGCAAGGCAAGGGCAAAGAGGATGGAGCCAGGCTCTGTTCAATGTGCCTAGCATCAGGACCAGAGGCAGTGGGCCTAAACTGTAACAAGGAGGTTCCCTCTGAACATCAGGAAATACTTTTTTACTGTGAGGATGACAGCTCTGGCACAACTTGCCACGAGTTTTTGGAAATACTGGAAAGCTATCTGGACATATTTCCAGGCAGCTGGCTTTACATCACTCTACTTGAACAAGGGGATTGGTCCAGATGACCTCCAGGGATCCTTTTCAACTTCAACCATTCTGTGATTCTGTGATGCTCCAAGGGCTAAGCAGCGATTGTTATTGTAGAGGAAGTCCTGAATGCTTGACGTCTTGCTGTATCCAAGCATCGAAGTAGGTTGACATGTCTTCACTGCCCATGTGTCTTTGGTCACTAAGCAGCATGGAGGTGGAAGCTGTCTGAATGAAATCATGTAAAAATGGGTTGAGAGAATAGGGTTGAAGAAATGGAGAGGAGTTAGCTGGTCCTAGCCAGCTAGTTCAGTAGCACTTAACAAGATGACTGTAGCAATTGGAGCTAGTTGAGGGGGCAATAAAAAGAATTTTTGGAGAAGAAACTAAGACAGAAAAGCAAGCTTAAGGATATTAAGGTGTCGGGGAGAAGGGAAGGGAGTGGATAAGAAAGCTCTGACGAGGATCACAAGGGGAACTCTGAACTTACTGGGTGAGACTGTGAAAATGGTGAACCAATGCTGTTAATGACATAGAGAAAAGCAATGCAATGCCACTACTGTCATGTTTTCTTTCACTTCCTTCCACCCCAACTCAACCATCCATGCCTGCTAGGCAAGCACTCTATTTGTCCTCCCCACCATGTCATTACTTGAACAACATTATATGTAACTGTGTGCCTACAAGTGATCTCTGCAGACCTCAGGAGACATCACAGGCATGGGTAGTGGTAGTCTGCTACAGGCTACATAGTGTACACAAGGCAAAAACCCCAAATTTCCAGCATTTGGAGAGGCTTGTGCTTTATGAAGGCAAGGGTCTGTCAGGTCTGCGAATGGGTGGAAGGCTAGCTGATGTTACAGCCTGGGGGAGTGTGGTGTGATGTGAGTCTATGTTACCTACTTAGGCCTTGCAGGGTCAGAAGCAACCCTCCCAGTTTCAGTGAGGAAATGTTTTCCTCATGCTCCCACGAGTGAACCAGGAGATTGTTTTTCACACCTTCTGTTTGTAGTTCTCATCAGAAATATTCTCGCAGGCTTTTTATTGTTGTGGTTGAAGCACTCACTGGATTATCGTTCCTGATGAATCTTTAGCACTCTGTTCCCTGGGTGAACAGTGCTGGCACAAGCAGTACTGTCTGGGTGGCGCTCATATGATCAGATGGTCATACATGTTGCTGTCCAGTACAGTGTCTATTGCCCCATATCCTGCTCCAGAAAACCTGAAATAATGCTGCAGGCTGTGACCTGTCCTGGGCTGTCCTATGTCTCAGTAGACTGGACCAGAGCATGTACATCTAAATCAGGTGGTAGTGTCTGTTGTGTACATTCATTCACACCCATATTTCAGTTTGAGGCAGTATGGACAACATAAATTTTGCTGCCTGCAGACTCCTATTAAGTTCTGATTTTCTTGAACTCCTCCCTCTATGTATCCCCCTCCTTTCATACATGGCAGCATTAAGTCAGGTTGGTAACTTGATGCTGCCACCAAATAACCCTTGGACTTAAGGAGGTCTTGAACTTTTTGTACCCACATGTAAGTTGGAGTGGTTGTGCAGATTGCGGCATGCTGAGTCCTCAGTGTTTGAGATGGGTCACCACTAGCTGTCACATCTGTTAGCCAAATAACAAAGCAAGCAAAAGAGAAGAAGAAGAGACCTGAAAAGACAAAAGCAAAATGAAGAATGGTGCAGAAGGATCAGTATTTAATAAGAAGAGGCAAAAGGAACTCAGAATTTGAGGATTGGCTATACAGCCTGTAAATCCCTTTGCAGGGCATCGTATTTTGTGGTTCTGTGTATGCTTGCGGACTTCTAGAATGTGATGCACCTCACTCCCAGTTAAGCATCACTGTGAATGCAATCTAGATTGCATGTGCTATAACTGCTCTTTTGTTTGACCCAAATGGCACGTGTCATACAATTAATGAGGCGATTCATGTTTGCAGGCTGGATTGCTAATGAAGATGTGCCCACCTTTTGTTTCCTCAGTGCTAGGGCCTAATTCAAGTATTGTACTCTGCTTTGTAGAAGCACACAGTGCTCAGAGCTGCAACCAGAATCCATTGCAGCTGCTTGAATAAGCATACGAAGTAATAAGTAATGCCACGTTTTCTGAAAAAGCGACTCCTTAGGGACTCAGAGCACATAATAGTAGTGGGTTCTTCTGACCTTAGATCTTTGTTCTTCAAAAACTTTTTTCTTCCTTTAGTCACAGATGTTTTTCAAAAATATGCTAGTCTTCTGTGCTTGAGAACTGACAGGAATTTCTGAAACTTTAGCAATTATTTTCCATAATAGAGCTCTGGCTAGCATTCAAACAGCCAAGTATTGGGATATTACTGAACATCAAGGATAAAGGGTATGAAATTGTTGCATCTTAGTGAAAAAATTAGTAATTACTGTCCTGTGCTTGCATTGTGTGCATCTGGAGTTTTGTGTTAAAATAGTATATGCTGATGTAATCTAAGACTACCTGTTATAATCAAGTTCTTAAAGTTATTAGGGAGATGCCTCTGCCCAAATTAAGGTGCCAACAAGACCATATGTCAAATCAATCATACGGATTTAAGAGGCAGAGAGAGATAAGAAGGAAATAGGAAAAAGAGAGAAGGAGAGAGAGAGAGTAAAAGAGAGACAGATTAACTAGAGAAAGTATTACCACTCCATGGATTTCAACAGCATCCCATTGGTCCTCTTCTTCTGGTCTTCTCAGTGATGAGGGTTCCAGTCTTGTCAAAGTGATGGTTGCAGTCTGGATCTGTCAAGGGACACCCAGGGTGATGAGGGAAGAAGCCCATCTGCTGATTGAAGTCTGTGGCAATAAGGGAAGTACCATGTGTCTTCCATTGAGCTTAGACGATGGGAATGCCCCCAGTATCTTCCCTGGGATGTAGTTTTACAATGGATCGTGTAATACTGGTTTCTGGGATATTTCATGCATCTTTGACACCTTCTAAGAAGTTACAGCTGCCTGTAACTAGTTTGGGCTTGGCTTCTTGCAACTCTTTGGTTTAATGTGAGTGTACATTTCTGATAGGGAACCAGTGTTTTAACCTGGCCACGTGGCCTATTGCAGATCTCTCACTTGGGTGTTGTTGGTAAATTTTCTAGCAACAGAGTTGTATAAGAGGGATATGGATTTCAACCTCATTGCAAATGCAGGATGGAGATAACATTTTATAGTTTTAACTTCTAGTAACAGGGCATTGCTTGACTTGGAGCTTCCCTACTAAACTGGGTTTTTTAAGTACCTTATGTATTAAATCTTGTTAGCTTTTTTGTTTCATTTAGTGATTTAACAACTTCCGTAAATTCTTTTAAGCTATATCTTCGCTAACATATTTCTCCTTTTTCTCCATTTATGTGCATGGGTATGTACAAATAATTAATACTGGGTTTATTCACTGAGGCTTTTTATGTATCTTTAGGATGTCCTTAATTTCCAGTTTCTTCGAATACTTTTTGCATTACATTTCTGATTCCACTGATTGTTTTCTTTTGCGTTTCAGCAAATTGGCCACAACAAAGCTTCCTCTCTTCATAGTATTTCACATAGTCTGTTTGCACAAAATAAAACAACCAGAACAACCTACATAGTCACTGATTTTTAGCTTGGTGCATAATGCTGCTTCATTGTTATAGTCACAGTGTTAACATTTGTCATCTATTATTTTACAAGTCTTCTGGAAGGTTTATGTGAGTTCACCAACAAATGTTGCACTGAGGGAGTAACTTGGGATAACAATTTTTCATCCTGTCAGACTTAAAGAACGTTTCACCCTGTTCTCTGTTTATGCTTATTGATATATAAGGATTTCCACTGATACTCTGAGTTTAAAGTCCTGTGACTTGTCTGTTACTCTGTAGTCAATAATGTTCTCTTTGATCTCCCTCCCACTCTCCCTGCTCTCTCTGTACTGAAGAGTTGAAAACTCTAATCTTTTAATGTTCCAGTAAGGTCTGTGGTGGGTTGAGTCTGGCTGGGTCCAAGTGCCCACTAAAGCCACTCTATTGCTCCTCTCTTCAGCTGGCAGGAGAAAGAAAATATAACAAAAGGCTCATAGGTCAAGATAAGGATGGGGAGAGATCATTCACCGGTTACCATCATGGGAAAAACAGACTTGATGGGAATTAATTTAACTTACTGCCAGTCAAATCAGAGTAGGGCAATGGGAAATAAACCCAAGTCCCATCAGCAAACCTACTCCAGCGTGGAATCCTGTCTTCACAGGGCCACAGGTCCTGCACAGCAGCCTGCTCCAGCATGGGCTTCCCCTGAGGTTGCAGCCTTCTGCAGGCTCCAGTGTGGGATCCTCCATGGGCTGCAGGTGGATATCTGCTCTACTATGGGCCTTCATGGACTGTGGGGAACAGTCTGCCTTAGCATGGTCTGCACCATGGACTGCAGGGGAATCTCAGCTCCAATAACTGGATCACCTCATCCCTTTCCTTCTTCACTGACCTTGGTATCTGCAGAGTTGTCTCTGTTGCATATTCTCATTCTTCTCTCTGACTGCAGTTGTTCTTCTGCAGGGTTGGGGCTTTTTTCACCCCTTCTGAATTCTGTTATCCCAGAGATGCCATCACTGTTGCTGCTGGGCTTGGCCTTGGCCTTGGCCAGCAGGGGATCCGTCTTGAAGCCAGTTTGCATTGGCTCTGTTGGACAAGAGGAAAGCTTCTGGCATCTTCTTACAGAAGCCCCCCCCGTGTAGCCCTCTTTGCCCACCCTACCAAAACCTTGCCACACAAACCCAATGCAAGTTGTAATGCCACCTTGCTCTCATACCAACAGCATTACTTTTCTGGTGCAAACAGTCTACAATTCCTTGCATGGGGAAGAGGAGGGGCAGGCACTGATAACTTCTATCTGGTGACCAGGGACAGAACCTGAGGGAATGGCCTGAACCTCAGGGTCTGTGTAGGTTAGATATTAGAAAAAGGTTCTTCATCCAGAGGGTAGTTGGTTACTGGAGCAGGATTCCCAGGGAAGTGGTCACAGCACCAAGCCTGACAGGGTTCAAGAAACATTTGAATGATACTGTCATAATGTGATCCTTGGGAATGGTCCCATGCAGGGCTAAGGGTTGGTCCTCGTAGGTCCCTTCCAACTCAGCATATTCTGTGATTCTGTGAAAGATAGACTAAGATGTATGAAGGAAATGTAACCTGTAAGATGCCTAAGGCAATTTGGTATTAGCAAGGTGTTAGATGGGATGTCATGTGCAGTTCTGGGTAAAGCACTAAAGAAAATTACTGGTAGGAGATAAAGAGAACAGTGAGAATGGTAAGAGATTTGATGGAGGGAGACTTGGTTGCTAACAGTCTTCAAAGATATAAGAAACAACTGCAGAAAAGAAGGGAAGATCTAATGTTCAACTCCGTGGTGGCTAGGACTAGTAGGCTTGGCTGATTCTAAGGGAGACACTGCCTGGACATTAGGAAAAAAAAAATCAACTGTTACATTTGCTAAACATAGAGATAGATAGTCTTAGAATGGATCTACTAATCCTGAAGTACAGTAGGTCCTTGAGGAACCTACATTTCTTTCCTTCAGGATCTCCTGTCACTTTCTGCAGTTCTGGAGGATGGGGTTAAGATTGTCAAAGGGCACTTTTATTAGATGCTTCCCACAACTCCAAAGACTGTCAGAAATGTTAAGATTTTACTGAGGGGGTTGTAGGTAGTGTTAGTCTAGTTTGTGATCACATCAAGATAATAGTGGAATTTTTCTTACCGGACTAACAATTTTGTTTCCCATGAACTATTAGCATTTGATCCCTTTCAGGATATGATATGCAGTCCTGTTAGTGGGTGAGGGTTTAGACATTATTTCCAAGACACTGAAGCTTACATTGACTGACTTTTTTTTTTCCTTTCTGTTTGTTATCTGTAAATCATGACCTCTCTGCTTTATTCTTTAAGTTGACCTATTCAGGCTTTTAGTTCAGTGGATTATAGCAATTTGATAACAGTAGTTGTGAAGATAGCTTTTTGATTCTGATGCTTAGGTAATAGATTTTTAAAAGCAGTTATTCCCAAAATAGATATATATTACAGTTGTATTGTAAAACTAATCATTTCATATAATGAAATGTGTTTTTCATTCTTTTATGGAATGATTGTAAACAGTAGGTGAGTGCAACATATAAACCACAACAGCAGTTGTGTGATATTTATAAATACCCGCAAATTTCTAGGCATCTTCTGTAACAGCTTCTAAAATTTGTAATCACCTGCATACACCTGTGCACTCACCTACAGAAAGATGAGCATCCCCTTCCTCTTGCAGCACAAGTGGGATTCAGGCAGCACTCTTCTAGGAGTGTGGGTGCCCCTAGTCATGTATCTCCATTGGGAGTAGTAGCTTTGCATGTAACTGAGTTGTTCCCTACAACTGTTGTTCTCTACAACCTACTAACCCACAGGTCATTGGGAAAGCTCTCCTCCACCAGGTCACATGCACACACCCAAGCTGTGGATCTGTGCCTGCTGCACCCCAACCTGCTGTTGCACCAGCTGAGGTGCATCTCACTGCATTTGTCAAGCCTGGATGGAGGCAGCACTGGTGGCAGCAGGGCAATTTCTTACACTGTCAGGCAGGGCTTTGTTTACTGCTTTCTTCCACTTTAGCATCTTCTGCCTCTGTTACAAATTTTCATGCTGTTTTTATACTTCTGAAGCTAATTACCTCTGTGTTTCAGAAGTCTCTTTGTGATTCCCCATTAGGGTTAATGCCTTTAGCATGATTTGTCTGCTGGGGGAAACACTTCTGGGGCAGCTGGAGGTGTTGCATTCACACACACTGTTTATACTTTTATTTCTGTCACATCGGTTGTTATCCAGGTCTTACTGCAAAGGGTGAGCTGTGCAGGCAAGCAGCTCCACGGGAATTCTTCAGGATATTGTCTACACATACTTGTGTACGTGTACATGGACCTTGTGAGCATGCCTTCATCGCAATATCTATATATGTATATATAGATACATATTTCATAAGAAAACTGAGTTGGCAAGGATGTATTAAAAAACAAATCATATTCCCCGTGACTTCAAAGAAAAATATGCCTGAGTATGGTATAATGAAGTGCCCGATGTCCCGGGATGTGCTTCGCCATCTCCTCTGCCTCACCAACGCTGCAGTCCATGTTTCAGCCGCCCACTGGGTGGCGTTTGGGACCGAGAGGGATCTCTGCCCTCAGCCCTGTGCCTGGGATTTCATTTTTTTCATGGCACTCCCTCTATCTCCAACCTGATTTCATCTACACAAACTAGTTAGTAGCCATTGTATCTGTATAAATGCTCTGATGTGCTAATGGTGTATTATTTACTTTCTCTTATTTGATCCTTTGCAACAAAGTAGTGCGTTTATACAATAGCACTGGAACAGCTGAGATCTCAAAAGTTGTGTTTCTATAGGTATCAGATATTCAGGCAAGAACAGCACTGCTTATGTGGTCCCCTCCATCCAGTGATACCAGAGAAGACACTGACAAGAACGATATGCCAGAGGTTTATACTTATGAAGTAATGATTTCAAATACTGGAAAAGATGGAAAGTACAAAACTGTATACGTGTAGGTGGTCATTATTTTTATTTAATCACTGATGCATTGAGTTATGTTACTTAAAACCTCATTTAAAATCTGCTTGTTGTCCAGAGAGTGAAATAATTAGCAGTTTAAAACTGCTGCTTTGAAATTAACTGCTTGTTTCAGTAGAATTTGTTTTGTTTTATTACTGAAGTCTCTACCATCAATTGGAATATAAAGACTTCATTTTTACATGTTGGAGGCATGTTTTAGTACCACTTTGCTGTATTTCAACCAGCATTAGAAACCATGAGTTCTCAGATAGTGAGGGAATGTGCATGTAGTGAGAAATACAAATTGTATTTATAAATTTATGGGATTCTGAAATCGTCTTTAAAAAATTGTATCTCTTTCCAGTGGAGAAGAAAATAAAGTTACTGTAAATGATCTCAGGCCAGCAACTGATTACCATGCAAAGTAAGTATCTCCTTTTCATTAAATTCAGTGGAGTCGTTTTAAAAGTTTTGTTGAATCTGTCTATTTCCATAAGCCGCCATAGATTATCTTAACTTCTCACCCTCCTTTGAGTCACAAATCCACATTTTTGGCTTAGTTGACCACTCACTCCATTTTGGAAAACATAAGGGATAATTAGTACATCCCTATCCTACATCCATGCTCTTTCATTTATACCAGCAGTGTCCTTTTTCTGTCTTTGGAGCCAGGCACAGATGTTCTTTCTCAGTTTTCCACAAGTAGCAGTGGAAAGTACCTTGCACAGGAAGACACTCACTGCTGAGACAGAAGAAAGAATTCACTCATCTGAAGTATGGGGAGAGTTAATTTGTAGCCTTCCCACAGGAGAAGAACAGGGTGAACACACTCAGCATGGTCTTAAAGGAGTGCAGAGGAGACTGAAAATACATCAACAGCTTTGTTATGCTCACCTGACAAAAGCACTTGCAGAAGAATTATTCATAGTTTCAGTTAACTTGTCCACAATAGATAATGAGCCTGCAAAATCTTAATGTTTATTTCCCAACCAAAGCAGAGCTAGTAACAGACATGGTTCAAATATAATTGTGAGAGTAAAACTCACTGATGGTAATGATACACATCCAAAGTAAAAGATTCTTTCACATTACTTCTACTGACAAAGATGTTTCCCCCAGTTATTTATTTGTAACAGTGATATTTTAATAATGAAGTAGCAAGGCAGTAACTTAATTCTGAATGCTCAGTTTTCTTTGGAAACCGTATATATACACAGATTTTGAAACAAAATGTTATTGATTCTTTTCCACTTTAGAGTCCAAGTAGAATGCAACTGTGTGAAGGGGAACCCTTCGGAAGCAGAAAGTTTTAGTACAGCAAGTTGTGAACCTGATACTCCAAATCTGCCCAGGATAACTAATCGGACCAAAAATTCTCTTACTCTTCAGTGGAAGGTAAGAATTGCCTTTAAAATTAATATTTTAAACTCTTCAGAATTGTTGTGGATTTATCAATAAAATACCAGTTCATTGAAATGGAAAATTTTCATCAAACATACTAAGTATTGGTCACAGTTCCATACCTGGAAATAGATGTGCTGGATTAAATGTGGTCTTCAGTAAAAAGAGAAGGATTTACAGAAAAGCAAGGAGCCTTTGCAGATAAAGTTACTGAGTTCCAGTCCCCTACTGTGCTATGGAACCTATTACTTTCTCTGTCTTTGAACATAGGCTTGCTTGTGCAAAGCAAATTTAGTGGTCTGAAAAGACTAAGATTGCAGCAGTGCTGCAATCCAGTTGCTTGGAAAAATACTGTAGCCTTTTACAGAGCTGTCAGAATACTTTTTCAAGATCTAAATTAGAAAACAAAACCATAAATGTAAAATAAACATTCATTATATGGAGACTGAACTTAGGACTGTCTTGGCAAGTGAAATTACTGCATAAGGAGAACATCATTTACCTTGTACTGTTCTTGTCATGGTTTGGCCTATAGATGCATTTTTTCCTTAAGTAGTCTTCTTTCCAGTTAGAGTTCTAATTTTCCTGTTTTCCTGTTACAGGCATCATGTGATAATGGTTCCAAAATCCACAGTTACCTTTTAGAATGGGATGAAGTAAGCAAGTTTTTCTACTGTATTTTTAATTTTGTAGGTTTTAAAAGTAGTTGTATGTGACTCTGCACATCAAGTTGTATGAAAATTATGACTTCTGTTTAAAAGCATGTGATAAATATGTAATTCCTAAAGCAATTACTAAAATGCAGTTATTGCTAAATTTTTTTGTTCCTGGGGGATATAAAATAATAGGATCTTAATGGCATATGATTCTGCCACTCTTTAATAGTGACTTTTTTGCTTGCAGTCCAATACTGTGTTCAAGAGCTGATAGTGAAGGATTGTTTTCCTCTAACAATCTTTTGTACAAAGAGGGTGGTTCTACTATGCCCCTGCAAACATCTCGCAGTCTCTACCTGGACAGCTGTCCTGAGATGTCAGAGCTGCAGAAGCTTCATGGCCTTTTTAATTTGAGCCCTGTGGAGCTGGGAAAGGGAAAGGAAGGAAAAAAAGCCATTGATTTGATATACAAACAATATTTTTATATAATACTGCCTCACTATATGGGAGATTCTTAAGTTACATTTAATTTCAAAAAATGAGTCTACTTCACTTTTGTGTGTTACTTTAATTGATGAATGCATATGTAACAGGGTGAATAATATGATTTATTCCTTTTTAGGGAAAAGGAAACGGAGAGTTTTGTCAGTGTTACTATGGTCAACAGAAGCAGTATAGGATCACTAAACTATCACCAGCAATGGGGTACACTTTTAGGCTAGCAGCCAAAAATGACATGGGAATGAGGTAAATACTGTGTACATAAAAATGGAATGCATGTGTGTTCTTGTTTGGGAAAAACACATGGTAGCATTTAAATAAAAAAGTCTTTTTGTTCAACTGGAATGAACTGAAATACAGAATACAAAATATTTCAGTTCAAAGGGACCTGTAGTGGTCTAGTCCAACTGCTTAGTTAATTCATAGTGTGTGATTAGATTATTCATTTTGCAGATTACCTGCCTGCTATGAAGCAGTTGACCCTGCTTGAGCTGGGGAGTTTAGATGAGATGACCTCCAGAGATCCCTTCCAACCTCATCTATTCTGTTATTCCCAGCATAACACATATTGTTCAGGCCTGCCATGGCTACATACTGCAATCACTGTGTATGTGCATACTTAGCATATAAATGCTACAAATCTCAGCCCCTCTTAGAAGCAACATATGTTGCTTACTGTAGTAACCAGAGGGTACCTTGTTACCATGCTCTCTGCTGCTCTGTATCAAACCAGTCAGGTTTGATACGGTACTGGACCCAAGGTTAGTTCCTGAAGCTGATATAGCAGTTTTCAAGGGCTTATCATCCCTCCTTAAATTCAGGGTTGTAGTGATGACAGTATAAAAAGATGTCAGCAGCTCTACTGGAGCAGGAATTAAGTCTGGAAGAAACCCCCCTGCCACATGTAAGTGTGTCTGTTGTGCTCCTGTGTCCCCTTACTGGGATATTGTCCCTTTATCTAAGGTGTCTGTTAGTCTCCCATTACCCTGGGAAGTAGACAGAACATGGCATTAACCTATCAATAAATTCTTTGGAACTTCTAGAGCTTATTATAAATGCTTAGGGTATATGTTTCTTGCTTTGAATTATTGCTTTTCAAAAGTTACAGAGCACAAACTTTGTTCTCAATTTTTGAATGAATGACACATGCCATGTGCTCTAGGATGATGTTTAAGCAGAGAAGTTGGACCAGTTGACTCACTGTGGTCCCTTCCAGCCCAGCCCATTTTGTGACTCTGTGACATTTGACTTCAGTAAAGAATATACATAAGAACTTGGGGAAAAAAAAACCCACAAAACAAAAAAACCCCAACATTTTCTCAATTTTTTGCTTGCACTACTGGGTGCATTACTTCTTGGGAATACTTACTGGTCATCAGGCAAAGCAGATTAACCTGGCTAACAGTCACACTGCCAGGGCTCATCATCTCTAGAGCAGACTGCTGTTGTCCATGCTACCTAGTAGCACTTGAACCTTGACATCCTGTGTGGCATAAAAATAAGGTTTCCCTAGCCATCAGCCTAAAATGGCATTTGTTTTTTTAATTCACTGTCTGAAATAGGAACATTGTGCTGCAACTCATCAGAGTGGTGTTTTTACGGCATGACGTAGAGAGGATGTGTGTTGTGTGTCCTTCAGCTGGCAGGAGGAGGTGCTTGAAGCAACAGTGCCTGCCAGGCCAATGGTGAAGGACAGCATAAGGAGTAGGGAGCAAGAGCTGGGGTCATAATTCATGCTGGGCAGTAGAAATCTTCTGCAGACTGTTAAGTACGTGAAAAATTCAGGTGGCTCAGGAGATGTGAGGCATGTGTTGGGAGGCTTTGGAGAGCACTCAGGTAATGCATTGCATATAGTGCCTGTTCCTGTGTCTTTCCTTAAGTACCTGCTGTGGGCCACTGTCAGAGAACACTCTAGTGGACTAAAAGACTTTCGGTGTGCTCTGACAGTCTTTATTACATTACTGCCTTCTGGATGATGTTCCTGGAATTAATTATTCTGTTTAGTTGCTCCTGGACTTTGTTGATGAGATTTAGTTGGAACTGTTAAAAATAAAGACAGAGAGGGAGCTGGCAGTTAAGCAGGGTCCAGTGCTCAGGCTTTCTTCCTGTTCCCCTTTTGCATCTGAGTGTAAATGTACCCTCTAGGAATAGCTGCACATATTACAGATTCCTCCAGCATAAGCTTTGAAGACAGTGATCAGTTAAGTACCCTTCTTAAACTAATCATGCTGTGAACAGATTTTTAAATCAATATTTCATAGCTTTGTGAAGATGTGCTTTATTGTTTTCATGGTATTATTTAATTAAGAGTTCTCTTGAAATAATATTTATTAGTGTAGAGTGCCTGTTTATTCCTTATAAAGAATGTTGAGAACATTAGGCATCTGGAGACAGAATTTTGTCTAAATAATTTTACCAACAAGAACAGATATTTTATCTCTGAATTACTAATTTTTAAATTTAATTCTAAGTTCACATGAAATAGTGGCTAAGGAATACTGGAAAAATAAAATCTATTTTAAAAAATAGTATTGTTTTACTTCTAAGGAAATTGGTTAATAGTCATTCAAGTGTGGATATTGCTGGAACTTTTAGTTTATTTCAGTGTACTTTGGGGTGATTCAATCAAGTAAAGAGATGAAATCTTCCTAAGATGGAGGACCTTTTACTTTGTATCTGCTTGTAAGGTGACTCCTTCAATAGTTTGTTGTGAATAGAGAGAGACATACTATTTATATCCAGCCTCTCTTCACGCTTTCCCTAGGCTATCCATAAAATGCTGACCTTTTTTTAGTAAATATATTGTAGGTATCCCATAATCTCTTATTCAGAGATTTTCTTGCCTGTGACTTCTTGCAAGAAAAAAAGTTACTTTTCCCACAAATTTAAAAAGTTTTCTCATTTTGCATTTTTTTCACTTTCTGCTTCACAGTCTATTGGACAGTCTGCATGTCCACACAGACTGTACTGTATGTCTGCTTTGTGTGGGTAAGAGAGAAAATGACACTGAGGTATCTTTATATTGAGATTTTTCAGGCAAGTCAGATTCCAACACATGACATATTTAACTGATGCAGTTGATAAGCTGTATGGAGGATTTTGTTTTCAGGGCCTCCTGGTGCTCACTTGGATAATCCCTAGCTTTCAAATTAAAACTGCGTCTTTGTAATTTAATTGTAACATTAGTTTCATATGGTTAAAAAGCCTAGTTTAGCTCTAGGCCCCTAAATGTTTCTTCAGATCTGATGTAGAAGCAGCAAAAGCCAGCTGAGAACAGGTGGGGATTTTTTTTTGTATAGTTGGATGCATGTTAGAGAATCTGTGCAAGCATAGTACCTGTTTAATAACTTCTGCATCCCTCTGTTTCACAGTAGGTCTTTTTCTGTAACGTAATTGTATTTTCACCACAAGGTGTATCTGATTGTCATCAGATAAGGTTAACAGTTGTATTAGAAGACTCACTGGTGTACACTCTACTTCGTTTGTTCTCCAATAAGATTTTCATATTATCAACTCTTAAAGTAGCTTAACATAGAATGAGAGTGTTACTCTATTATTTTCTGAATCACTAGAGAAACTAGTACTTCAGAGTAATCTTGTACCACATATGCGAAATTTGTTTCGTGGTCTTCTTATGTTTTTATGCCTTCATGTTTTCATTTCGAATAGGAAGGACACTGTGGTATTAGTATATTGCATATAGAGCTCTACTGTTTTAGAAACTGATTGAATACGAAAAAGTAAAACATTTAGGTTAGCAGAAGATTGTAATTATATCACACAAAGGAATCTTTCAATTATGAAATTGTTACTCTTGTTCAGATGTTTTGTTACTGACAGACTCATGGGCAAGTTAAGTTGTCTGCAATTTCCTGTTGTGCTTTTGTCCAAGAAACTGTCATAACTGTGTTTAGTAAGAATTGTTTTTATAGAATTTAATTACTATGTTTAGTTAGTTTACATACTGTCTGTTTTAAACAGTGATTTTAGTGAAGAAGTCCTGTATCATACCTCAGGCACTGCCCCAACCACACCAGCAAGTCCTTTGCTGATTAATGCTGGAGTTACTTGGTTAGCCCTTCAGTGGACAAAACCCTCAGGAACACCATCAGATGAAGGAATCTCATATATATTAGAGATGGAGGACGAGAACTCAGTAAGTTTAGAATACTTACTCTCAATAAGAAAAGAGACTAAAATGTGCAGTTTTGATACGTTATTTTATTAAGTGTAATAATTACTACTTTTGATAGAATATTCTACAAGGCCATGTATTGTCTGAATTTAAGCAAATGATTTGTCATTGCTGTGGCCAAACTACATAGCTTCTTCTTTTTATCATGTTTAGTATTATTAAGCCCCATTCCTGCAAAGGCTTTTAAATAATTTCTCGCTTTGCGAATTCATGTGTGAAAGTTAAGCCTTATAAGAGCTGGATCAAAATAATTGCATCATGAAGTGTAGCCCCTCTAGATGTCATTTCAGCCTAAAAAATATTTTATGTTTACACAACGAGGGGGCACTTATTACTTTGTCAGAGAAGTGTAACAATTACAGTATGAAACAGTAATTATTTCTATGAAGTATGTTACATCCTCTGGTCTGCAAAGATAATGTTTCAAATAATCCTATTTAATTCTGCAGGGATATGGTTTCAAGCCAAAATATGATGGTGATGATCTTACCTACACAGTGAAGAATTTGAGACGTAGTACAAAATACAAATTTAGGGTAAGATTTTTTCATATGTTTGGGTGGGGGGTTTTGCACCAGAGTAACTTGAGATTGACTCACAACTGCAGAGGGCCTTTTTTAGGGAAACTGAATTCGATGCCAGTTTGTTAAAACTTCAATCTCTTAAAAATATTGACTGAACACGTGCTTCATTAATTGTCTCAGCAGAAGGAATGAGAACCTCTGCAAGGGCATAACACAGTTGGAGGTATCTTGAAGTTCCAGGTCCTAAGTCCATGCTCTTAGCAGTTGGGGGAGTTTATTTGGCTTTTATAGTTCATATACATGGGTAGTTTTACGTAGTGTAGCTGTGAGGTTCTTTGATAGACTATAAACATGTCTAAACACATGTTGGAGTCATAAAAAAAAATTTGTTAGTAAATCATTGGTATTACCATGGTCTGAGCCCATTCTAATATGTCTTGACGTCTGAACTTTTTAGTTCAGGTTAAAGTCTGGCCTTGGCTCTGCTTAAAAGCGAAAAAGAAACATAATGGTCATGGAAAGGTGACCACTTGGGCATGGGAGACTACAAGAGCCTTTTGGGACATGCAGAGTTCCAGTCAGGAAGGCTGAGGAGTCAACCACTTCCCTGGGTAGCCTGTGCTAATGCTTGACCACCCTTTCTGTGAAGGAATTTTTCTTGACATTCAGTTTAAACCTCTTTTGATGCAATTTGAGGCACAGTCAGAATAACATCTCTGTCTATAAGGGAAAAATACTGGTAGCTGTTGTCATGCGTACACCTAAAATACTGTTTCTTATGGAAGAATTAGGGACTGTTGAAGAACAGCTTCTCTTTGCAATAGGAAAGGTAACAGTGTAAGGATTGGTTAGTTTGTTTTGAGTTAACTATAAAGCATGCAAGTACTCCTTTTCAGATGGTATTTTGCACTTCTGAATATGATGTTGTTGGGGGGGTTATATAACTTAATATTTAAATAATTTAAAATGTACAGTATGTTCCTAGCAGTATTATGGCCACACATGAATAGCTAATTACCTTAAAACTAGCTTTTGCAGGACTTGGTCACAGTCTTCCTTTGAAAGTAATCCCACACACATTAATCATACTCATTACTAGTAAATGTATAGTTACTTAAACATCCTAAGTTTCTCATTAAAATAAAAAAAAATCAATGTTTATTCCCTATTATTATTAGCAAAACAGTAAACAGGAGTCTCTGTTTGCTCATTCACAGGGCATAAAGGAGAAACAAATGTTGTGTTAATCAGGTCTTTAATTTTTATTATAAGAGGAAAGACTTAATTAGTAGTAATATTCCTTAAGGCTTTTGAAAGAAGCTTTATAACCATTCAAAACCTTATTATAATACGTAAATGCTAACTGCCTGTTTAACTTCATTTGTAAGGGCACAAAGACAACCAGATGATTATTAATCTTGTAAACTGTACCAGGAGACTTACTGTCTGAGAGACAGGTTAGCTAGCATTTCCTTTTCTCGGTCTGAACTAACATCGCTGCTCTCATTTTGATTCTGCTTGGTTTTAAAACAAGTATAAAAGCCAAGAAAACCATTTTTTTAGGTTGTTTAGCTTTTTTCTAAGCTAAAGAAGAGCAGTAATTTGGTTTCCTAGAATCCCAGAAAAGTCAAGGTTGGGAAGGGCTTTTGGCGATCATCTGGGTCAAATTCTTGCAGAAAGCAGTGCCTTAGGTTAGGTAATTCAACCCTATCCCAGCCCTGTTGAGCTGAGATTTCAGTATTTCCAGGAAGGGAGATTCAACCATTTCCCTGGGCAGTCTGTTCTAATGGCAGTTATTTTAATTTCTTATATCCAGCTTGAATTAGCCCTATCTCACTTTGTGTCTACTGACTGTTGCCCTGGTCATCACAGGTCTTTTGAAGGCAGTATCTTATCTCTTCTGTAACTATCCTTTAGGTATTAGAAGGCTGTGACTAGATCCTTCCCAATGAAACTTTTTTATTCTTAGGCAGAATAAAACCAAACTTTTTTCCTGCATTAGATTCTCCAATCCTCTAATCATAATGCTGGCTCTCTTCTGAACTCTCTCCAGTTTCTCAGTGTCTCTTGAAATGGAAGGGCCAAAACTGGACACAGTATTCCAAGCAAGGTTTAGAAAGTGCTGAGTAAAGTGGCATAGTCACATCCCTTATTCTTCTGGCTAAATTGTTGCTGATGCAGCCCATGAAATAATTTGGGTTTGCTACTGCCAAGATGCTTTGGAATTCATTTGGCTTGCTCCCACCAGAATCCCAAGATCTGTCTCAGCGGAGCTGAAAAAAAGAAAAAAAAGCTAGCTAGCTAGTTAGACTCTAGACTGTACTGGTGTTGGGATTATTCCATCCCAGGTGCAAGACTGTCTTTGTCCAAACTCATGCAGTTCTTGTTGATGCAGTCTTTCAGCCTGTCAAAGTCTCCATGGTGTCTCTTCCCTCCCATCTCTGTTGTGCCTGTAATAACTTTCACGACAACCTTTGCCGTAATTTTCCTTGGGACTGAAGAGTTTATATCCATTTACTGTTGTTACTACCACTTACACATACAAACTCTTTTGTTCTATACTAATATAAGAGGGATTTTTTAAGGATTTTTTTTTATCCAGCAATTTGCATACATTTTTATTTTTCAGTGTAGTGATTATCTAACTGTGGACTAATGAAAATATAAAATAAGCTATATTATAACTGTAGTTCTTGTGATAATTTATTATATATCTGTCTAAATGCCCATAAAAATTAATTTGTCCTTACAATGAACAGTGAATAGCATACCACTATCCAGTGTGTTTGTAGTATTTTATATATATTTGCAGGTCATTGCCTACAACTCAGAAGGGAAAAGCAGTCCCAGTGAAACAGTGGAATACATTACTTGTCCAGACAAACCTGGAGTACCTTCAAAACCTACAGTGAAAGGAAAAATTCATGCACAGAGTTTTAAAATAATCTGGGGTAAGAATATAAATACATACATTTGTATATGGAAGGTCAGTAACACTTCAGTCAACTGAGCCATTACAATTCATTTTCATGGCATTAAGAAAAGTATAGTTGGAAAATAATTAGTGAGGCAATGTAATTATTTATGTGGGGAAAATATACTAATTGCAATAGGGACTGTTATTGCAAGTGACTACAATAATTAAAGAACCAGTGTTGTTAATTGGTGTACTAGGAAGTTCTGTTTCTCTGGCACAAAAAGTAGGTGCCATGACATTCTGGTTTTTACTGAAATTGAAGATCAAAGTTCACCCTATCTTTTCAAATTCTTTGGTTTTGATAGGTAAATGTTTTTGTTCACTAAGGATCCTTAAAAAGTTTTCCTTAGGCTTAGGATTTTTAGCCTTATGTTGTAAAATAGGAGAAAGTTAAAGAGTACTGTGTGATGCAGTACTTCAGCAGACAATAAAACAGAAAGTTTATTTACTGTCACTTCTTACCTATTTCTGTTTAGTAGTATGTTTAATTATTTAGCATCAATAATAACATTATTTGTAGAGTACAAGAAGTACTCAGGAGGTCCAGTCTTGCATCTTTCCAGAGTGCTTTGCTATGTCACATTCTGATACACTTAATTTTATAGATGATATATAATGTATGAAATTATTAAAAATACTTGATTTGTAAATCAGAAGCTACCTAAAATATGTATTTATATGTAAAACTTTTTAATAGTCATTATTTTGAACAGTAATACTCCTTTTATGTGATAATTAATGTGAAAATTTTGTTTTTCATTTGGAGTAATTTGATACCTTCCAACCAAACAAGTGCTATGTGCCATATAATTAAGTTTCATTTTATTTAGCAGGAGTGATAGGAAGCGTAACCCTTGCCTGAGAGCCAGTATCATTTCACCCAGCATGTACATAATGTGATGTTTTGGCAGGGGCACCCTTCTTCATTGAAGAGTCATGCTATCTTTATATGTGTTCAAAATGTTGGTTTTCAACATTATTTTAGTTCTGTTTTCTAAGGTGTCTTTGAGAAATAATATTAGGATTATATGTCAAAGAAAGGTCTATAGGTTCATACCTTGTACATGAATATTGTACCAGGCAGGATAGTGCACTCAGTTTCTAGTGATGTATTAGAAGTTTAAGAGGTAAGTTTTCAGTGTAGAACTCCTGACTTCTGTCCCAAAATATTTAGGTTTCTGAAATTCTGTCCTTCAATAATTTTGAAATATTCTTATATACAAATCAGTATGATATTTTCCTATTTGCAGTCATTACAGAACCATTAGGATCTGAGTCCCTGAATCCATAATCAGGCAGCCTTCCATGGCACTTGAGACTGAAATGTTTGCTGCCACATCTCCCAGGCTCTATTCACTTGTCACTCCTCATCTGCAGGGTAAACAGTAGGGTTGGGAGCTTCACATAGCAGAGACTTTGAGTGGTTTGCCAGTGACCTGAGCTAGGATGCTGTCTGTCTACACAAGCAACCATCTCCAGTCAGCTGTTGGTTTCATCTTCTGTAAATGCTTCCTAAAAGCTACAAAACCATTTAATTTACCTTGCTTAGTTGGAATATCACTGGTTTTTACAGATCCACCAAAAGACAGTGGAGGAGCAGCAATAAATACATACGTTGTGGAAATGTCTGAAGGTTTAAACGGTAAGTATTAGGAACATGTGTTGGCATTCAGCTGTGGGGGTTTTTCCTGTCTGTGTGGACCTGCGGGAAGAATAAAACGTTATGACAGGAAAAGCTATTGCCAGGGACTGACATCAAAAAACCAGTGGCACAGTGATGCTTATATACAAGAAGTCTTTTTCTCTGGATTAGAAAGGAAATGCCACAAAACTCTACGTGAGATAGATACTTCTTGTTTAGCTTAGTAGGTGTATTCTCTTTTGGAAATAACATGACAAATTTCAGACATTTTAAGGTAAGAAAACATGGAATGTGGCTTTGCTGTCTGTATGGCAGATAAAGAAAAACTAGTGTTCCATTTGTCAATATTAGAGGAGAACAGTGATGGAGCTGGGATACTACTTTTGCTATTTGCTGTTCTGTCCTGTACAGAAAGGAAATTAACAGTATTACTAAATAGGACATAAAGCTGTCTTTCTAAATTATTTAAAAATCTAGCTTCATAAGTAACCTTTTTAAGTTCAGGAACACAGTTACTTTAAGAATGAAAGTTTATACTTCTCCAGTGCTATGTCAGATTAAGGCACACCACTGTCCCCAGATGAGATGGGAGCCCTCTCATGACTCTCCACTGTGGTTCTTTTCATACTTAGTCTGTCACTTTCCTTACTCCATCACATGTCCACGTGAAATGACTTCTGGAATGATACACCCAAGCCATTCGTGCAGATTTAGTGAGCTAAAATTAGTGTAGTGCATTTCATTCTCAGTTCTCTAAATTTTGTAATGTATTGAGTTGTTGGAGACTTAATTAAAAGTCCCCAGGTTCTCTGCTTAATCTCTTAAAAGAAAGAAAATGCTAAATAATTTCTGGGTTAAGAATAGCAAATGAAACCAGTATTTCAGATGCTGCTGGGCCACTCAAAAATATGGGAACCAACTTTATCCTGTTGTAATCTGTATTTACAGCTTGCAAAATGATGTTTTAATTAGAAGTTTCTTTTCCATGGAAAATATTATCTTGTATCTTTCTCATTTATTTGGTTTTGCTGTTGAACGTGTTTGGTGGCCCAGTAATAACACCTTCATTAAAAATAAATTCTCTTCTAGTTAAAGTGAATACCAAATAAGGAAACTATTTCATTTCAGCAGATTTATACAGATTTACCTAGGAAACTCTCTTTATGAAATTATTGGATCTTCCAGGAAACTCAAAGCGAGTCGTAATTTCTTTTTCTATAAACATCAGGCACACACTTATTTAGTGAAGTCAGGATACCTGCCGTGGCTGGTACTGAAGTGTGTGGCAAATTACACTTTGGTTCATTGTACACTTATTTCTATCATGCAGGGAACAAATGGGACACAATATACAATGGAGCTGCTAGGGAGCATGTGTGTGACCGGCTGAATCCTGGCTCTTCCTATCAGTTACGTGTGTATTGCGTTGGGGAAGGAGGACAAAGCACGGTAATATGAACTAATATTTTTATTAAATAAAATTTCACTCTCTTTAAGAAGATCTGGTCCAGTAGATAGATTTAAGAAAATATTGTACTAAAGTGCCTAACAAAGCGGCCATAAGGTCCAGTATTGATGTACAGTATTTCAAGTTTCTGCTCATTTTTTAAAGAAATAAGTATGTATATTATTTTCTGCTACTGTAACTTGTTTAACATGATTTTTCTTATTTACAGAAAGAGATACTATGTCTTTTCCTCTCTGAAACGTTGATAGAATGTCATTTATTATGGCCCAACCCAATACAGCAGTGTAAGCAGGGCACTGGAACAGGCTGCCCAGGGAAGTGGTCACAGCACCAATCATGACCAAGTCCAGGAAGTATTTGGACAACACTCTCTCACATGGTGTGGTTCTTGGGGTTGTTCTGTGCAGGGGCAGGAGTTGGCCTTTGATGATCAATCCTTGTGTATCTCTTCCAACTCAGGAGATTCTGTGATTCTTTGAATTTAATGTTTTCCCTGAGGTCACTGGAGTACCTTGTCAGAATAGCCAAGTCAGCTCAGCAAGCAAGGGAGGAAGTCTTCACTCAAGCTTTACAGGACTGTGCTCAGTAGTCTCTTCCCATGCTATCTCAAGCACAATTAAAATTGTCCTAGTTTTCAATATTCCTGAACAATTTGCTGTGTCATTCTATGCTCCCTCATATATACACATCATGTACACACACACTTGCACTGTCACTTCTGTGGTGTAGATCAGCTGCCAGTGCCAAAATGTCGTGCTATATTCTTCTCCCTTCTCATCAAGTGTTAAGAAATCCAGCCCTGGCTCTCTACAGACTTCCAGCAGGGCTTCACTGTCAAACTGATCTCCTGACAATCTTAAAGCCTTACCTCCTTAGTGTTGGCTGTTTCTACCCAGCCACCCTCTTACTGTATGAAATGTGTGTGTTCTTCCTCCACATAGAAGCTTCCTGCAAAGATGGCCTTGACCACAGCCACTTTCTCTTAAGCATAAATCTGGACTCCTTCAATGCTGGCTCAGCTGCAGTGCTTTCCCACTCTCCATAGCTCAGGTTGCTGTTGCACAGGGGGCAGTGGAAGGCAGCGTGCTTCCCAGTCAGCAAACCACAAGGACATGTGTCTTTGGAGACTTTTAGTCTGTCAGCCTACTTGCCCACAGCCCAACCCCATTACTTGAATAAGCATTGAGTACCAAAGAGAAAGTAAGCTTCAGAAAATCTTGATACTTTCTGAAGGTGTCAGAAATCAACAGAAGAACAAAAAGATTTAATTAACTCTTCTGTTGCTTGTCATGGACATATGCCTCCTGAGAAACATTCTGCGTTTTAAGTAGCATCAGTTTCAATGCAACAATACATTTCAAAGGAACTAAAAACCAGCACAGCTTCCAATCCACTCATTCTCCAGCATGGATAGAAAGCAGATGTGAAAAGGAACTCTGAGATGCATTTCTTTTGTAAACCTAAAGGCTTACCAGCTTTGTACTTGTTCTGTTTCACACTGAAACTAATAACCTCTCATTGTCTCTGCTCATTTCTGTGTGCATCCAGAATAGCCAATACCATCTGCTGAATGTTGTTGTGCTATGCATTTTTTCCCAAACTTCAAATCAGAGGGAGAAGCTTGTTGCACATTAAGTATTACTAAGCAATGAAAAAGTGAAATCTCCATTTTTTAAAATCTCTTCTGATTGACATTTCTGCTCACTTTTGCTTTCTGAGAGGTTCTTGCATAGAAAGTATACAACCCTTAGAGTAAGGGTTTAGAACTCATTAAACTGCAGTTTGATGAAAAAGAGAATGAGTTTACATTGAATAGGTCAAGCTCTATACTAGGTTTGTACTATAATTAACCACTGTTTTTAATTCTACCCCTTGTGTGTGTGCCAAAATACAAAAGCTAATTTTGCATATTGCGTGATTACTGTAGCATGTTTTATATAGCTATTGTGAGAAATACATCTCAGATCACTTAAGCATCTTTGTGTATTTGAAGATGTAGTTAAAAAAAGGGAAGATCCTGTTTCTGACTCAAGTATTTGCCTTTACTTGTGACATAATTGATAGTGTCGTTTTGGCCTAGATGACTGTGTTAATCTGACTTTCCTTTGTAGGCATCTGATCCTTTACTGGTGCAGACACCAGCAGTGGTTCCTGGTCCGTGCCAGCCTCCAAGGCTACAGGGTAGACCAAGAGCAAGAGAAATCCAGCTGCGTTGGGGTAATTCTATTACAACTGTTAGTGATTGTAAGGGATCCAAATGTATTATGTGTTAAAATTAAATAAGCTTTTCTTTCTTCCTTATTTTTAGGACCACCTCAGGTAGATGGTGGTTCACCTGTTACCTGTTATGGTCTGGAAATGTTTCAGACAGAAACCGATGAACACAGAGAGGTTTACCAAGGCTCTGATGTCGAGTGCACAGTCGGCAGCCTCCTTCCAGGGAGGGTGTACAACTTCAGACTGCGAGCAGCTAACAAGGCTGGGGTAAGGAGGCAGTCTGAAAGGAAATCAGTTCCAGGGACTGAAATCCCTATTAAGGATCTTTTTTTTTTCAGAAAAAGCATTTAACAGTTATTTTAGAATGAGGATTTCCTAGTGCAGAGTTGTTTGAGTGACTCGAGCTTATTGTTTTGTGGGAACAGACATTTAAACATCAGTTTATAATGAAGGGGATTTTTAGATGAAGGGAAGAGAAAATAGCTAATTATGTTGCTTATCTGACTCAGTACTGGGAAATCATCAGGAAATGCTAAGTACTTTATGAAGTTACTGTTGAAACTTTATAGTATTCTTATATGAAGTCAGTTAACATTATTTTCTGTATCCAGCTTTGTAAATTCACCTTTATTTTTACAGCTGTTGGTGTTGTAGAACATAGTATTTCCTAATTCTCAGGTTTTTTATTTAAGTTTAGCTTCTGATTGCATGTTCTATGAGATGCAAGACTATTCTCCCTCTTAGGAATATTAAATGTGTTTAAATCGATTGTTGCTATCGAACAAGCTTTATTTAATTACATACCCAAAGCTCTAATTTAAAGACAGAGAGGCAGGGCTGCTTACATTTGATCAATAATGTTCTCTTCATAAAACAACTATCAGGACAAGTTGACACTGTTTGTGGAGAGGTGTGCAGTTTAAGCCTTTAAAGCACTGTCCTAACTTTTATCCCTTGGCAAAGAATGGTTTATAGCTGGGTAGTTTTTGAATCCTTTATTTCTTCTAGATAAATATAAGTAGGCAGTTACAAATTGTTTAATGTTCCAGTGCAACCATCATGTAACTTCAAAGCAAGGCTTTGGGTTGCACTTCCCTTTGTTGCTCAAGAGTTTGAAGTGTCAAATTTATTCACATTGCATTTGCTGTAGTGAAGAAGGATGTTACAACTTTCTGGAGAACAGTCGCATGCTGGAAAAAATGCTGAATCCACAGTCCCCAGAAATTAATCTTATAAAAAAGTAATACAAAGTTTCAGGCTGTTGTTATGTGTCCTTACTATGGAAACTGTTATTTAAAAAATAGTAATTTTGGTTTTACAATTTAGTTGTGTCAACTCCCTTTTTAATAGTTTGGACCTTACTCAGAAAAATGTGAAATAACTACAGCACCTGGACCACCAGATCAGTGCAAGCCCCCTCAAGTGACGTGCAGATCTGCTGCATGTGCTCAGGTGTCGTGGGAGGTAAGAATGCCATGTTACACCTCTTCTAAAATGATTGACTTTTACATTTTTGAGCTTGGCTTTAAAAGCTTGATACTGTATTTTAATGCCATTTGTAAGCATACCAATACTTGGTAGGTAAAACCTTAGTCATTCATCATGCCATTACATGGTAGCTGTAAGTTGATGGTCTGCAGGTACTTGAGCTCTTACTGTGTTCTTTTGTTTAAGAGTTTTGCCACAACTGCTGCTCTGCATTTCTGAGTGATGCAGTCTCTTCTTAAAATTTTTCTTTAATGTACTTATATTTCCTCAGAGGGAATGTATCCACATAGTACAATAGATTATTATGCATTTGTTGGTTTTATAACCTGATTTAATTTTACATAATTACATCAGTAATAATGTAGCAAAAGCCTCACAGACTTCCTATAAACCTTTAGTATTTAGATATCTGATTAAAAAATGCAATAGATAAAAATTGAGCTTGTAAAAAGAAAGATTATATCTGGAAATACTGTTTAAACACAGCTTTTCAGTGGCTTGAGATGAAGTTAGAGAACTGTACAGAAAAAACAAAAAGATTAAACTATTCTACCTGGAAGATAGTGTTCATGCTTCCCATTGGATATGTCAGAAGAGCACTCCTTATAAATACCTACAAGGCAAAGCCTTTTGAAAAAAACCTCTTAGAACATGCAGGTAGGATTAATCTGAGTGATGAAAGATGTCTGCTTTATAGAATCACATGGTAATTTAAAGTACAGGTAGACTGCCAGATGTCATTTAGTTCAACCTTCTGTTAAAATTGGAGGCAACTTCATGTTTAGGTCAGGTTTCTCAGAGCCTTGCCCAGTGAAATTGTATTTATCTCCAAGGATGAAGATGTTGCAGCCTGGTAGAGCTGTCTGGGTAAACTCCATGCTATAGGATTTGTTTTGTTTATGTCTACTCAAAATATCCTTTAATGCAAGTCAGGACTCTTGTTTTGTCACTGTGCCACCTTCAAGAAAAAATTGTCATCATCTCTGTACCCTACTAGTAAGTAATTTAAGGCAGCAGTAAGGTCTCTCCTTAGCTTTATCATCTTGCTGTCAAACAAGCCTTACCTTTTTGTTGTGTATTGCACTCCCCCTTCATGACCCTTCACTGGATTTACTCCCTTATGCCAATATCCAGCTCCTTTTGGGGATCACACAATGGGACATGGTACTGGAGATGCACCCTCACAAGTGCTGAGTAGAGGGGAATCATTACTCCTTTTAACCTTCTTGCTGCTAGTTTGCTAATACAGCCTGTATGTAGCTTCCCTTCATCAGATACACACTGCCGACTCACCAGGACACACAGGTTCTCTTTTGGTAAGGTTGCTTCTCAGTCCGTACTCTTCTATCACAGGTCCAGGACTTTGTGTTTGGAATTGTATTTGTTGAACTTCCTGAAGTTTGTATCAGATTCTGCTTGTGGAAATTCCCCTCAGCCTATCGAATGCCTCCCCCAGTTCTTGTCATCCCTGCACTTGTTGTCTTGGATTTCCCTACTTCTCTGAAGGAGGCTAAGTGTGGATTCCTAGGGCAGTTAGAGAGGAAAAGCAGGCTACTCGAGCAGGCATTTCAGTCCAGCTCTGTGTTGTTGCTTATGTGTGTCTCCCATTTGCTTCACATGTCTTAGAGTGCACAATTTTCTGCTTCCCACTATGATCACAACCTAGTTTCCATGCACAGGAGCCATGATGTGCTCCAAAGGAGGGGTCCTTTAATCTATAATCTTTAAAATGGAGACAGTGTCACCAGTGTCCTTTTGCATATTGTGATCCCTGCATTACAGACCCAGCCAGGGCAAACACTCATATTCTGTCAAGAAGACCATCTCTTGCTGTTGACTGTTGAGGCTCCAAAGCCAAATGCTATGTGCTATATGATCTCTGCATTTAAGCAGCTGAAATCACAATTACTTTGCAAAGAGTAGTCTCTGCAACAATAAATAGTGGTTTTGAAGGATAGGTGATACAAGGCAAGTTTTTGTATTGTAGTGATGTAAAAATCAGCAAAGAAATTGGAATGTAACATTTCCCTTAGGAAAAAAAATAGATGTGGGGGTTTTTTTTATTATTATTATTTTTTTTAGTCAAGGAATTTAAACTTCTAACTATTTATATTCCTTTTAAAGGTTCCAGTAAGTAATGGAGCTGATGTCACGGAGTATCGACTGGAGTGGGGCGGTGTGGAAGGATGCATGCAGATCTCCTATTGTGGGCCTGGGCTCAGCTGTGAAGTGAAAGGGCTTTTGCCTGCCACTATATACTATTGCAGGGTTCAGGTAAAGATGTAAAAATATTGTTAATGAAATCTGGAAACAGGAACTGACCCTGCTGTAAAAATGTGATGTCCTTTGGATTTGCAGGCAGTGAATGTTGCTGGTGCAGGCCCTTTCAGTGAAGTAGTGGCATGTATGACTCCAGCCTCTGTACCTGCAGTTGTGACCTGTCTTCGTGGACTAAGTGAAGATGAAGTTGAAAGTCCACACTATTCTCCTTCCACATGCCTTGCTATAAGCTGGGAAGAACCTTGTGACCATGGATCTGAAATCCTTGGCTACAGCATAGACTTTGGAGATAAGCAGCCAATAACCGTTGGGAAGGAACTGACCTATTTTATAGATGGCTTACAGCCAGATACTACCTATAGGTATGCCATGCACAGCTACTTGACAGCCTACTGTTTCTTGCACAGGGGCAGATGCTTAATCTGTTTGTTTCCTTGTACTTCTTTTACTGTCTGCATTATTAGTCAGAGAAGCATTAGTAGAGCATAGCCATGGAGCAAAATGAAGCTTGGTAATGATGATCATCATAAATAGAGTGGTGCTATTTTAGTTTGTTTATCGTAGTGTTGTATCTGTCTGGTTAATGAGTGAGGTTAACTGAATTCACATTACCTCTTCAGATTGATAACTTTTTTGGACTGATTGCTTCATAGATGGCCTCTAATTTGTTTGACAAGGTAAAATTCATCCAAGGAAGGACTATGTCTAGTCTGATCAATCCCACTGAAGTCAGAATTTAAGCCTACTCTGATTTCAGTATAGTTAGGATATCATCTGGCTATGCAGTTTTATGAATCCTTCATTATTTTTGAATGCTTTATGTAAGACCACAGTGTTTCCATGTGTATTTTAATTGCTTAACAATAATGCTAGCAGTCTGAAGAACTGATGCTCTCTGTGCCAATAGACTGAAAAAAGAGAAGCTTGTGTTGCCGTCTTTCTGTTCTTCTACTCACAGAAAATTTTTTATAGCATACACTGTCAACTAAAAGAAATTACATAATGTTAAATATTACTGTGGTGAAGGAGAAAATCTTGAGCCTGCACACATATTTGCGTTTCCACATTTTGCTGTTGTGTGGTTGATTGTTTCAGAATTTAATTACTGTGACTACTTTTTTCTAGTTACCTAGATACTATTTTGGATGAGCAAATGCAAGTCTGCAAAATGAAATTAGACACACTTTGTTCTCTGTGGGTACCTGCAAGATATGTTGAGACTCTGTTTTCTACTTTTTTTAGAAATAAATTTTTTTATAAGTCTTTTAATTTTTACTTGTAAACCTAATGCCAGCATTGTTTTCCATTGAGTGTCGGGGAAAAAAAAGGCAAAACCAAAAACAAACTGATCCTTGCATATCCAGATTTACACACCCCTCAGCTGTGTTTCCTTTGACTTCTGGTTTACCACTCTCACTTTCCAGATAGACCCAAGATGGCTTGTGTTTACAGGTGCCCAGAGATATGTTTTGAAGGAAAAGATAAATCTGTACTATTTCCTGGGGATACCAAAATTGAAAATCAAATGAGAGATATGGTGGAAACATCAGGAGAGTTGGCTGGGCACCATCGTTCTATTTGCATATGAAAAGGATCTGTTCCACAAAGTCTGTAAAAATTTTTGTTAGCCATCCTTGAAGTCACCTAACATAACAGTCAATATGATTTCCCTTCTTTGGGAATTGGGTTTTTTTTACCTTCCCTCATCTCTCCAATGTGGCCATCAAAAAATTTGATACAAGCCCTGCAAGCTCAGGAAAATAGACCACTCTTGAAGTAGCTGATAGAGCTTTTGCATCTTTCCACTAATACGAATTTATTTTGAATAGTTTTATTTTTAATCAATCCAGCTCCTTAAAATGTGGTAAGGAAAGTGACACTGCTGCATATTCATGACAGTCTATCAAAGCACAATACTGATAAAAGATTTCATCGTAGAAAGTATCATTATTCTCTCTTTAATGTGAATGGTGGAAATGACCAGTTATTTTTTTAGACTCATTTCTAATGAATTTATTCTCTTTTTCTCCAAATATTAGAGTACGAATTCAAGCCCTAAACAGTCTTGGAGCAGGTCCTTTCAGCCACACCATAAAACTGAAAACAAAGCCTCTCCCCCCAGATCCACCTCGCCTGGAATGTGCTGCATACAGTTCTCAGACTCTCAAGCTGAAGTGGGGAGAGGGAACTGCAAAAGCATTAACTGACTCCATTCAGTACCACCTTCAAATGGAGGATAAGAACGGAAGGTTGGTTTTGGCATCGCTTTAATCTGCCCTGTATCGCTGTGGTCTGATGCTTGGGAGATGGCAGCAAAGCGCAAAATTCCGTATGCTTTGCTGAATTGACAACAGACATAGGAGGTCGTCTCATCTGGCAAGGCAAGAAGGGCTCTAGTGTTCTGTACTGGGAAGTACAAGACTAAGAACGTCATTGTTCATTATTTGCAGTTCAACATGAAGAGTTTAATGCACTATTCTGTACTGGCACACTCTCTCAGTTTTGGTTAAATATTTTGTCTAAGTAGCAAGTTTAATTCGTGTTGTGGATTTTATATACTTCATATTAGAAGGGGTGAATTCCTTACTCTCTGTCTCTGTTGCCTTATATGCAATTATTTTTTTTAAAAATTGGAAAATAGTACAGATTATTATTTTAAGGGATCCCTTGGCTCACATTAAATCAGAAGGTACAGCAAGTACCCTTGCCTAAATGGTAAAATGAACTGTACTTCCACACCATGTACCATGTCTGAATCTCTGAGTAGCTTTGGCTTTAACAGTGAGACAAAATAGATCTACTAGGTGAAATTGCTGTGCTGTAAGAAGAAGAGAAATTAGACTCTTAATTGGAAAGAAATTCATTGCCACTACCAAAGACCAGGTCATGTGCAGGTACCATCTGTTTTAAATTTAAAAGGAAAGAAAAAGTCAAAGGAGATGACAACCCCGGCAGGAAAAGATAAATTTATGCTGTGTCCTGGGGATACCAAAATTGAAAATCAAACAAGAGCTGCCGAGATCAGTTTGTGCTAGAATTGCCACATGAGGGAGAGTGGCCAGTGTACTGAACTCTCAGAAAGGGAGTTGGTGTGCGCTTACAAGCATGACTGGGCTACTGTGCAGGTCTGGGTGCCCCACTCCAGCAGTGATGTACAAGAGCAGTTGGATCCGTGCCACTTTTTTTAAGGTGTAGAAGGGAGAGTTGCAAAGGAACAAAAACTTGAAATCTAATCACCTAATTTTGAAAAGCTAAAGATGTTGGAGGAGTAGATGGCCAAGAAAAAAAGCAGTGCATGCAGAGCATTGAGAGACACAGCTGCTGTCCTTTGCCATTGTTTCAAGTGCAGAAGGTTTCTTAAATGCTTAGCACCATTTTTGATAAGGGAGAATCTGTAGTATTCTTTGTGCAGGGGACTTTTATTTGAAAGACATAAGAAATAAGAACTTAGCCCTGGAAAATGAGCTTACTGTTTTATAGTAGCCAGAACCCTGTTTAACTTGAAATAAATATTTCTGGGCTTTTCATTAGATTGTGGGAAATTATGGGAACAGATTTCAAACCAATACTGTAGCTACTTCGGAAGTCCTTTTCTGTGTTCAAAATAAACTACTCATTCCATTTTCAGGTTTGTATCCTTATACAGAGGACCATGTCATACATACAAAGTTCAAAGGCTCAGTGAGTCAACATCGTACAAATTTTGTATTCAGGCATGTAATGAAGCAGGTGAAGGTCCCCTTTCTCAAGAATATGTTTTCACTACTCCCAAATCTGTTCCAGCTGCCTTGAAAGGTAAAGGTGCTTCTTTTTTTTATTCGGGTAGTGGGAGGATAGCAAGTTGGTTTTGGTACTCTGTTGTATTTTGAGGTATTGAGAATGCTAACCTTTGTCAAAGTGCAGGTGGGGATAGTGGGAGAATCCTCCTTTCATGTAATTGCCTAAAATACTCCAAAAATTAAAGACTCAGGGTGTATGCATTCTTTGACATAAGAAGGTTTGTACTTAAAATCCCTGCTTACCAGGAGACAGTGATCGGGCTGTTAAAGCAAGCTGAGGTGAAAATGCTTCCTAGCATGTTTAGAATAATTTTAAGCATTGCAGCTTTTTTTATGCACACTTAGTCTCCAAATTTTACTTGGTTTCTCTCGGAACTAAACTAGCAGTAGAGACCTTCGTGGATTGTTAGTTGTTCCAGAAAACACTGGAGGAAGAATACATTTGAATCTGAATCTTTTGTTTCTCTGAGACAAAATAACAGGTAGAATATAGAATTTTACACGATGCTGGAATACAGTGTTAGGTAATGGGAAAAGCAGAGCTAGCTGTCACCTCTGTGCTTGTTTCCTTCAGCACCAAGGATAGAGAGAATAAACGATCACACTTGTGAAATCACATGGGAGGTCTTGCAGCCCATGAAGGGTGATCCAGTTATTTACTGTCTTCAGGTCATGGTGGGAAAAGACTCGGAATTCAAACAGGTATGATGTGTTTGTTACTGTATTTTTCTTCCAATACTATTTGTGATAACTAGTTTAGTAAAACTAGTGTAGCTTAGCTTTAGTAAAGATTGTGTTCCACTACATTTTTAGTCACCATGTAAACTTTGTTACTAAGTCAGTAGTATCCTCTAAACTGATCATTACATAGAAAGAAGATTTAAAAAATATAAATGCTGCAGTTAGTTTAAGCCTCTGTGGGTTACACTGATATTTACTAAATACAACTTAACATTTCAAAGGGTGAGGAAGTCATCCATTAATGGCAACAACTGACAAAAAGAAACCACCTGCCCCAATGGGACATAATTGGGACTGAGAAGAAAAGGAGCGAAGGGTTCTCTTTTCACTAAAAGCTGTTTGAAGGCAGTAAACAATATTATAAAGGCTTTGATTTGTTCCAGTCATACTTTTTTGCAGAGAACTGCATAGAGGAAAGCCCCCCATACTTAGGCAATGTAGACATCCAGTTGCAGGAAACTTTTTTAATACAATTCAGTGATGAAGTTCTTACCATAGGCCATTTCAGCAGTAGGGCATGCTGTAATGACAAAGGTCAAGCAATTGAACTGTTTCCTGCCATTTGCCTGCCAAAACTTCACTTTCCTCTTCTCCCTGATCCATTGTCCGCGTTGCCCATGTCATTGCTCCCTCCATACTACACACAAAATAAGTTAGTAATCTGCTGTCTGACCTACATACATCAGTCTAAGCTCTTAAAGGGGTTAGGAAGCAGCCATATAAATACCCCAGCAAACACATTTGAGGGGAAGGCAACTTCTGGCAAGGCACCAGGGAGAAGCAGGTGAGGAAGGTAACCCCTGCCAGCTGATGTAGCAGTAACTAAAGTAGGATGTTGTGTCAGTGGCTTGTTTGCACACTACCAAATGCATGGTCCAAATCAGCGGAATTTTGAGGGAGCTGCACTTCTGATGACCTGCCCGGCCCACTGCAGCTCCTGACAGAGTTCATTTAGCATATACTCATAGTTCCGTGAAAGAAACTGTAGTTCTTGTGTTTCACCAAAAGGACTGGGGAGTTTATCTGGCATTTAATGCGTGATTGAGCTTTTTTGTCCATTTTTCTTTGCATGGGTAAAAACCCTGGTGAGTTGTCATACTTTTTACCGTTACCTTTGCCATAAACAAACCCCTACTGAGATACATACGTGTATATATAGGACTGTTTTATTTGATGTATCTTCTTTTTTCTGTTTGTTTTGCTTCCTCCTCCATTGCCAGGTCTACAAGGGCCCGGACTGGTCGTTCCGATACACAGGCCTCCAGCTGAACTGTGAATACCGTTTCCGCGCGTGTGCCATTCGACAGTGCCAAGAGACCACAGGTCACCAGGACCTGATAGGCCCCTACAGCACACCTGTGCTGTTCATCTCTCAGAGGACTGAACCCCCGGCAAGCACCAACAAGGACACTGTGCAAACCACAAGGACACAATGGTCCCAGAGCGACCAAGTGTGTGCTGCTGTCATCCTTGCACTTTTTGCTATCTTTTCCATTCTGATTGCTGTTATCATTCAGTACTTCGTCATAAAGTGAAGAAAAGAGATCTATTTTATAATGCTGCCCATTACATTTTACTTTCTCATAATCTAAAAGTAATTCTGTTCTCTTGCTTTTACAAAAACAGGCATTTAGCACCGGCATTGGGACTGATGCAGACCTTTTCAGCCACTTTAAAATGCTTATTCATAGGTATAGGCTGACACATGTTATTAAAATGCAAGCCACAGAAATATAACCTTTTCTTTATATGCCTTCTTGCAGTACAAACTCGATACAGGGCAGGCACACAGTGTTTAATGAAAAGGGTTTGACCGGTAAACACGAGTGTAGAGAAGATTTCCTGGCCCACACTTCTAAGGGTTGCTACCATAACAGGGAAGAATGTGTAGATCGCATTTAAAATTTACACTAACAAACTTGTGCTGTATACAATATTAATCTGATGCTGTGAAAGCAATTTAGCGCTGTATTTCTACCTCCTCATTTGTCTTAATTATTTGGGAAGCAGGATTTATGCTGAAAAACAAAAGGGGCTTTTCTCAGGCAGCAAATAAGAAACTGGATGGAAGAGCATGCATGAAGGAAGCTTCTTATTTGATAAATGTGGAGTTCTTCACTGCAAGTAGATGTTTTCGAAAGACTACAAGGAGATGGCACAAGTGTTGTATCTTTTCCCCAGGATTTGATGTTACTTACAAAAATGTCTCTTTTACTTCTTCTGAATATGAAAGGGAGGGTGTGAGAGAACTTGTTAGACTTATTATTTAAATTGCAAAACCCATTTCTGAAGCTGACCTTTGACTGGATGCAGCTGATACCGATGTCTGTGCCCTCTGATTTTGGCTAGTTAATAGATTTTTGAGATAAAAGTCATTACTGAATTTTTACTGTTTCCCCAACATTCACTTGCCATATCCACCAGAAACAAGCACTGCCTTTTTTTTTTTTTTTTTCTAATTTGCTTTCTTTATTTATTTTTCCTTTCTTTCTGTCTTTCTTCCTTTCTTTCTTTGGGGCACCAAATCAGAAGACGAAGTGTAGTAATTTGCACCAGAAAACTTAAAGCTGCTTTTTTCTTGAGATCCTAATGTTTAATGTAATGTCTCTTTGGATACTGTACCAAATTGTTGATTGCATGTAGTTAATGTTGCATTAGAGCACTTTGCAATTGCATAACTCATCAATGTTTTGTGAGCTTGCATTTGTGAGTTCTTGAATGACCAGACTGAATTTTAACAAGTATCCCATTGAACATCTTGCTAGATGTCAATGATTGCCAGTGACACAAAGCTTGTAGTGAAACTTATCTTTAAAAAAAAAAAATCCTTGTCTCATCACACTTACGTTATTTGTTATACACTTGTAATTAGCTATTTTTAATTTATTTGAGTTACAAGATAGTGGATCATTAATGACTTCTAGTTGTGTTCAGTTTAGCATTTTTAATGGTATTAAACACTTCTGTCAGTCTTAATAATAATAAAAAAGGAACCTCTGTCTTGTGCTTTGAAGATCTCTGAAGAATTTCTCTTATATTAGAACGGGCATGTATTGTAATTGTTTATACGTCCAACGATCTGTGCTGTAGAATAATGTTGCTGAGTTTCATTTTTTAAAGAAAAAAAGAAAAAGAAACGGCGAAGAACTTGGCCTCCACATGGCAAGAACGATCTGTCTTTAAAATGTACTGTATGTTTACATTTTATTTCGAATTTGTCGTTTGTACGTATAGGCTGATACCTTCCCGCAGGATACCGCGATAACTGATGTTTTCTAGAACCTTCTTAAAAGTGCCATGTTTGGCAGTGCAAATGAGGTTGCGTGTCACAGCCCAGAGATTTCTTAAGGTTGAATGTCTAAAACGGTAAGATTTGTTACTGCAGGTAACCTGCAGTGACCTACGTTTTTCATAGTAAAATTCAAATGAGCTCCTATTTTTGATAGTCATTTAATAGTGTATTTGCCATTTGAGCCTCAGTGCATATTACTGCATTGAAGACAGTTTTTAATGTAATCTTAATTTTACCTCATATACTGTACATTCCAAAAATAAATAAATAAAAAGAAACTCTAAAGTTTTTAAAACGCTATAGATACACTACCAAACATATCACTTTACGGTTGTACAACGTCGGGCTCCATGAAGACGAATCTGTATAGTCTGATAGAAAATACATAAAACGATGTAGCAAAGTACCTTTAAGAGTCTGTGGACAATAAAAGTACCTTCTTTTTCGCTGCTGTTGGTCAGTCCTGTGCGCGTACTGCCGCCGCCCCTCTCCCATCCCACTCTCCCTCCCTCCCTGCCGGGGCCGCGGGGCGGGGCGGGGGCGCGGTACCTGCGCGGGCGGCGGGAGCCGCGGAGCGGGGACGCGGCCGGAGGAAGGAGCGGCGCTGCCCCGGGCACGGCGCGT
>VXBA01003288.1:86434-102314 GCA_013399895.1 Serilophus lunatus | reverse complement strand
CTGCCCCTGTGGGTGCTCGTTCCCATCACAGCCATCTGCCTGGGGCTCTTCGTGCTCGGCGTCGGGGGCAACGTCCTCACGCTGCTGGTCATCCGCAGCTGCCGCGACATGAGGACCACCACCAACCTCTACCTGGGCAGCATGGCCGTCTCGGACCTGCTCATCCTCCTGGGGCTGCCCTTCGACCTCTACCGCCTCTGGCGCTCCCGGCCCTGGATCTTCGGGCAGCTGCTGTGCCGCCTCTCCCACTACCTCAGTGAGGGCTGCACCTACTGCACCATCCTGCACATCACCGCCCTCACCATGGAGCGCTACCTCGCTATCTGCTTCCCCCTCAAGGCCAAGGTGTTCGTCACCAAGCGCCGGGTGAAGGCCATCATCGGCGTCCTCTGGGCCTTCGCCTTCCTCTCCGCCAGCCCTTTTTTCTTCCTGGTCGGCGTGGAGCAGCCTGACAACCACACCGACTTCGGCCGCGAGTGCAAGCCCACCCGGCAGGCCATGGAGTCCGGCCTGCTGGCTACCATGTTCTGGGTCACGACGTGGTACTTCGTCCTGCCCGTCCTCTGCCTCAGCGTCCTCTACGGCTTCATCGGCCGGGAGCTGTGGCGGAACAACACCCGCCTGCGGGGCCCCAGCTCGGTCCTCCGGGAGAAGGGGCACCGCCAGACAGTCAAGATCTTGGGTGAGTCCCGTTACCATCCCGCTCGGGCTATGGCTGGGGCTGGCACCAGGGCGAGGGCCCAGGGCTGGGGTTAGAAGCAGGGCTGAAGCACCTGCAGCTCCTGGCCAGGATAGGGAGTAGCACAGGGAGACATCCCAGCAATGCTGCCGAGCTCATCAGCGCTCCTGGGAACTGCCGCGGCAGGGATTTTGCCCCCTCACAGCTGAAACGTCACCCTCCCTCAGAACTGAGGCTTCCCCCGCTGCATATCCAGCAGCACGGCTACCTTCTGTAGAAATACCCTTTTTCTGAACTTTACCAGACAGAGTAGTCTGCAAGCTCAGAAAAACTGTGATTAACATCAGTAGTCTCTTCCAGCGGGCAGCAACAGCTCTGCATAGAAAATCTCTGCTTCTGAAAAGTAAGTTTGATTCCCTTAGCCGTCATTTGTGGCTCTCCTAGGAGTAAATCCACTGGTTGCCTAAGGAGGCTGGAAAACAGTGACTCAAACCCTACCTGCTGATGGAAGACAAATCACATAACAGCACAGCACTTCCTACAGATGTAGGCTGCTGTTCATTTTTAGTTTATTTTTTTTAGTCATGCTTTAACCAACATCAGGCTCTGGAAAATCAGAGATTGCAATCAGCTCTGGCACTTTCAAGTTCATAAGTAGTAACCAATCTGAAAGGGAGTGGGGGGAAGAGGGGAATGAGAATGACAGAAAAAAGAAATTCAAATACTGACTAAGCAGCATCAAATAAAATGCCCTGGTTATTTTTTCTTTATACTTTCATTGTAGTTTTTACGTGCTACATGGGAGACTTGTATTACCAAGGAGCAGTAAGTAAATCAAGGATCAAGTAATCAGCTGGATGGAAACAGCGAATCACAAAGGAAAAGAAAGAATAAGCTTGAGAGAATTTCATTGACTTAGTTGAGGAAGGTATTTACATTGAAGTAGGCACAAGGTTTTCCAACAGAAACACCCCTGTCCACGGTCTCAGAACCCACTGTACCACACTAATGCTCCCTTATCTCAAAGAGCCAGCAGCACTTTGTGTGTGGTGCATTTCAGACATAAACTTTCTTTGGCTGCAGCCCCTTTTTATAAGCTCTGAGAAACACAGAGGATGCTCCATAAATTATTGTATTACTTACATGCATTTACAAACAAAAATAATTAAAAATGTGGGTGCAGTAATACACTTATTTAATTGTTCCTCATCTGTTCCTGCTGCGTTACTATCGCAAGAGTGTTTGTATTTGTTCGCATTGTGCTATAAACCAGGAAAACAGCTGAAGAGACTCAGGCTAGAGATCTGTGTAATCAAATACCTGTCTCCAGCAGTAATTGTCTGGGGATACGCGTAGGAGCTTCAAAGGAAAAAAAATCAATACCCCAACTACACTGCAAAGTCTTATACTAGATACCCTCCCACCACAACAGTGTGAATTCTGTGGGAGCTTGGGTGACTAGGGTGCAGCCTGGTCTTTTTTGATGATGTAGACATGTTAAACAGCAACTCAGCAGCAAATGGAGCTGCTTTGGAGCTTCCACAAAAACACCTCTTCTTACTACTCCTTTTGTTTTTGTGTCGAGTACGTGGTGTCACAGATATTGCCGGGGGGATCTCTGTTGTGCCTGATGTTATTATATGGAAGTCAGGCCACTGTTGGTTGATTTTCTTAGCAAACTCGTGTTTAGATTTTACCTTTTAATCCAAAGAGTAACAGTCAGACTTGATATTATTCCCATTTTCATGCTTTTCCATCATTTAATGCCATTATTTCTCCATATCAATTTGTATCAGTTAGAAGAACCTGCCAAAATCTGCCACATAAAATGTAGTTTGCTGGACTGTCGAAAAGTTAACTCATTCCTTAACTGCCGCATGTGTTGTTTTGTCTTATAGCTGTGGTCGTTCTGACCTTTGTAATTTGCTGGTTGCCTTTCCACATTGGCAGGATCATATTCATAAACAGCCGGGACATGAGGACGATGCTGTTCTCCCAGTACTTTAACATATTTGCCCTGCAGCTTTTCTACCTGAGCGCATCCATCAACCCTGTCCTCTACAACCTCATTTCAAAGAAGTACAGGGCAGCAGCCTACAAGCTGCTGTTGCCACGCCGAGCTGCAGGAAGGGCTTTCACGGTAACGAAAGACGCTGGTGGCTGCACAGAGACCAGCGCCAGCACCAGGAATGAGTACACCACCAGCTTCTGAGACTGTGCCATGCACCTTTCCGGGCATTCTTGCCAAAGCAACGGGACTTCCTTTTCGCAGGAGAGTTGCGAAGGGGTGGACATTTGTTAGGGCGTGTGGTATTTCATACCTGTTTGTATTTTGGAATACCTGTATTTTTGTTAACGGAGCAAGCAGGCACCATGAAATAGGTGCAACTTGTGCAACTCGTGGAAGATGATAAGTCAAAAGGAAAAGCTGGACTACATTGCCAGTAAAACTTACTTTATTACTTGTTGTTGATTGCATGTGTTGTGTTCCATTTCTGGTGTTTTGTAAAAATCCTACCATGAAGGACTGCAAAGGAGCACTTCTTGGGTATAGTAATGGCTAAAACTCCCAGACAGACTTCACCATTTTAAAATGGTTCTCTTATAAACAAGAGTTTACAAAATGCAGTCTAGCAAGGAGATGAACGCAAAAAAAAATAAATATTACCCACCCACTTGAACAGCCATGGAAGAAGAGACATATGTTTTTAGTACCTGGTCTTGTAATCAGGATGGGGACTTTCCTGGGCAGTTTCACTAATTCTTCCCTTAGGAAAGCATCTGGGCTTAACCCTTTTGGCCTGACCCATATGATCAAATAAGGTCTCTTATTTATGTGCTAGCAACCAGTCCCCTGTATCTGTAAGAGTTCAGGTATTGCTAATCGCTTCCCTGTGACAGACGTGTAGTGTTTGGCAAATGTTAGTGCTGTGTCTCTGCTGCGTCACGTCGCGTGTTGCGTCTGCAAATAATTTGCCAAGTTAATCCATGAGACCCATTGCTGAACATGCTGGACTATGCTCAGGACTTTCTGCTGTGTGACACCGCACTGCAAGTCAAAAACCAGCCCACCAGCTCTGCTGCAGAAGATTTAAATGCAAACTTCAACTGTAATATTTAGGAATGAGGCTCATGAGGAAAAGCTAGAAGGAGATGCAGCACTGGTTTCTCTGGAGGATCATCGCATCTGTGCATTTAACCTGCTACCTTCCTGGCTATAGCGATGTAGATCTGGACCAGAATTGATGCAGTGGGACTGCACTTACAAGAGCATCACTGGTGGTATGTCAGTGATTGCCCTTGGTTCTTGTTAACCCCTCCTCTTTTCAGGCAGTTGTGAAGAGTAATAAGGTCCCCTCTGAGCCTCCTTTTCTCTGGGCTAAACAACCCCAGCTCCCTCAGCTACTCTTCTTACGACTTACTGCCTAGACCGTTCTGCAGCTTTACTGGTCTTCTCTGGACACGTCCAGCATCTCAATGTCCTTCCTGAATTGAGGGGCCCAGAACTGGACACAGTACTCAAGCTGTGGCCTCACCAGTGCTAGATGCAGGACATCACTTATCTGCTCCTGCTGGCCACACTATTGCTGATACAGTATTGGCCATGGGCCTTCTTGGCCACCTGGGCACACTGCTGACATGTGTTCAGCCAGATAATGCCCCCAGAGCCTTTTCCACTGGGCCACTTTCCAGCCACTCTTCCCCCAGCCTGTGGCACTGCGAGGATTGTCTTGACACAAGTGCAGGACCCAGCACTTGGCCTTCTTGAGCCTCATCCAACTGGCCTCAGCCTATCCAGATCAGAATTCAACAGCTGGCTCGGAGATCTCAAGGTGGCAGAGTTGAACTCAAGCCTTCTCTGGGTTTTAAAAATGTGACCAGTTCTCCATTAAGCAGTCTGTAACTCTGAGACATTGAATAAATAAAAAATACCCCTAAAGACAGAAAGAATCTCCTATCTAACTGCATACACATTAAGATTTCTTTTTGCCTTCTTCTGTCTGCTTCATACTGGTGGAGAGCAGTTGTCTGCAGGGCTTGGGTTGCTTTTGCTGGGGGGTGTCATTATAATGTTATCATAAAAGAACAGCTGTAATTTTGTGGGGGTTTTAGAAAAATTATTATTAACAGTAATCTTTGTAAATGTACCTAAGCCAGGGGGAAAAAAAGCTTTGTCACCTTGATATATGGACGTGGAGATTCTTCTGCATGCCTATGGTCTCCCCATAACGGCTCTTCCTTTATCAGTAGTTACTAAATCGCACTGGGAGGTAAACAAACGCTTGCCCGGCAGAAATCTCTCCAAAAGCAATTGCGGGGGTACCGGGAGTACAATGTGTGAGAGGGAGAAGGGAGGGCTGTGCCTGGAGGGATGCTGCTCTCAACCCCCCCTTTTCCAGGGTGTGCTCCCTCTCGCAGAGAGCCCTGGCACTGCTCTGCTCCCCACGGGTCCCTCGCAGCTGGCACTGCGACTCGCTGCTCGTGGGCTGAGTGGGTTCCTGCAGGGAGCTTCGGGCTTGGGCTGCCCCTGCCCGGCCTCGGGCACCGCGGCAGCAGATTCTGCTGCCAGTGGCAGACTCGGTGGAAAAGGTCTGGTTTCCTGCAAAAGTCATCTGTACCCCTGTTATAAATATCCCCTTTGCCTGCTTGGTAGAATAACACAGGCAGCATATTACGCTGGTGAGCTTGCAGTGCCTTTTTGTTAACCAGAAGAAATGCTTAGGAAATACATGAAGTTTGGAGGTGTTTCCTCAGAATTAGCCAGGCCTGGCACTGCTGTCTCTGCTGGTCAGTACTGGTTTGTGTGAGGAGGGATGTTGTAAATAAAAAAAAAATAGCACTTAGATATTCCCAAGAACCCTGGGTCCCGGTGCAACCAGGTTATCTTTAAGAAGTATTTCAGAAGTAGTGTCCATGCCACGCAGGCTATAAAATACATGGGAAAATAGACTAGAGGTGCAGAGCAACTTTGACAGGCAGAGAGAAAGAAATTATTATTTTAAAAAAGAGTGAAAATGGTGGGAGGAAGTGTAAAAGAGAAGCACAAAGAATGGATGATAAAAAGGAAACCATGTCAAGATAGTCTGTTTTTTAAAGAGCACACTTAATTATGTTGAAAATCAGAGGAAAGAAAATTGGTGATTTGACACAGCCCATGACTGACTCTGGAGACTTTGTTAGAGTGTGAGTGTTCTTAAGGAGGCATGAAACCAAAATTAACCATCTGAAGTTTGAAAGGAACCTAAAACTGTTCATTCTTAAAAAATGTGAACAGGTTTTTCTTAACACAGTGGAAAGAAAGTCCTCCCACGGACCATAGCCTAAAGCCACAGCTCAGCCCCCAGCAGTGGGGTGGAATGAGGGAATGCTCATGAAGTCCCACTGGCTTTGGGGCCACAAGGACACACAGCTCCAGCACTGCTTGCTGACCACCTGCCCCAGTCATGCAAGGCTGATGGGTGCCCAGCATTGCAATAAAAAAAAAAAAAGAAAAAAAAGAAAAACAGTTGGTTGCTTAAGGGCATGAAGTTGAGAAAAGACACCAGGAAAATCCATGGGAGCCCCTTTCTGGGAGGGAGGTGACATCTGTGAAGTCTTATTAGTTTGATGCAGACACTTGAAACTTGTGAAAGCTTCACCATCTAAACAATTGTGACAGAGAAAGAAGAGTGATGACCTTTGATAAACAGATCATTAGTGGGAGATGTGCCCGTGGCTGCCTGTGGATCCAGGCTCCTGCAGGTCCGTGCTGATGCTGCTGCAACTGCTTAATAAATTTATCAATACCTTCTTTTACATCAGTGCCTTGTCATATTTCTTAGGCTGCCTCTCTAAACAGGCATAAACAAAGCTGCCGGAGTTATTTGGAAAACACGTTTGCACATTCTGTTGACTTCTGCCAAGTATTCCTGCTGGTATGACCCAGGTCCATTCCAACAATAGTCAAAGGGAAAGAGCGAAAGAAGTAGCCACCAGTGCAAGTGTCAGAAAGTCACTCCCCATCACTCTCCCTGTTTCCTATCTTACTTCTATATCCATTAAGCAGCTACACATGGTGTATGCAACTCCACAATAAATTTAGGGTATGATATGCCCTGGCTCTAATGTAATTTCATTTGAATTTTTCAGCATGGTAGCATTATGTCACCATTTCATTCACCAGGACTCTAAATCAAATCTATATTATACTATCTATATTAGACAGTAGGTATTGGATATCTATTCCAAAAATTGAATTTTTGCTCTGAAACATGGAAAACTAGTTATTTCTCACTCTAAGAACCACTATTTCTATTTAATCAGATACAGCCTGATCAGCATGTGTTGATCCTCAGAAGGGAGTCAAAGCACCTCTCATGCCCAGTAAATTGACACATCATGGTTTATTACTTATTTCCCATCAATAAAATACATGCATAGGTATGATCTGCTCAGTTTTAACTAAAACTTTTTTTTTTTGGATTGGAAAGAAATGGTTCTTCTGGTTCTTGTGGAACATCTGCATTTGGTTTTTTACCAATTGCTTTACCTATTTTCCTTTTTCCTGTCTCTTCAGAAGTCATATGAACCAACCAAACAAGATTTCTTCCAAGGGCGTCTCCTGCAAGGAATTGAAACCTTTAAACATCTCTTTCCAAATGCTGCCATTGCAAAAAGTAATTACTGGAAACCAGATAGCAGCACCAGCTTTATCTCTTCCATGGAAAAAGCACAGTGTTGCAAGGAGCCCGGGACAGCAGCAAAGACTCACACAGGGATGCACAGGGTGACCCTGGGGCAACCATCAGGCAATGCCTTCCCTGACTGCCCTTCTCTGGGGGATTTTAGATCCCCAGCCTTTATGTGTTACCAGTCCTCTTCGTAAAGCAGGCCCTCAACTGTTGCTGGTCTAGACCTGTAAATCAAAAAATGCTTTTGCTCTCTGTTTTTCTGTGTTACATATCAATTAGAATAATAATAATAATAATTAAGAAGGACAACTAACCAGAGGGGCACCGCTGCTGTTTTATTGAGGTTTGGCATGCTTACGGCAACTGATCTTTTGGTGAACAAAGAACTCTCAAGTCCAAAGCTGCTCTTTCATTTATTTAATGTGATGCTGTCTCCAAAGGCCATGTGCAGCTGGCCTGACAAACAGAAAGGTGCTGCAGGGACACATTTTCTCCCTACAGCCTTCCCCTTAAAATCCCATTTTGTACTACTCTGCACTTCTCCCACAGGGAATACAAAGTCTAAGGCCATCTCAGCAATCAGATGAAGAGATTATACAAAGTAAGAGGAAAAGAAACAGGTATAAAATCACTCAGCTATCACCCAAACTACTCTGCATTACCTAAAGCAACTGAACATGGCTTTGGCCTTGGATCAGTCAAGTCTGATGGGAACAAGCCCCAGTGTTCCTATTTGATTTAGAAGCAGGCTTAACTTCACCAAAATAAGCCAATTTTATGATAAAATTAATAACTAGAGGTATATTTCGCTGCTTTAGGGAACTATTTACAAAATGGTTTACTGTTGCTATATGCTTCTGGGCACCTATGAAGCTGCACTTGAGCTTTGGTAAGGATTTCCAGGAGCTCAGAAGAAAACTGGGAGAAAACACTGCAGCTGGGGACAAGGTTTGCATCTGAGGAGCTGTGGGGCAGTTTATGCCAGTGGATCTTAAGAGATTTTTCTCATAAGGCAAAGCACAGCATTTTCCACAGGCCAAAGTCCAGTTGTATTATTGTTTATTGCTTATGCAGGCTCAGTGCTTCTCATGACAAGGCAGACAAGGGCTTGCAATATCTGGGTGAATATCTAGTGACCAAGGACCTCTGGAACCTGCCCAAATGTCACTGGTGGCATCTCAAAATGACCCTCAAAACACTGGGAGCAAAAGTATTGGTGTCTTACTCTCAGCACCTCTACTGTGGGAACCCTCTGGTGCTTCCAAATGTTAAGACTGATGCCATTCAGTGCTTCCATAGGCCACATGGATCTCCAAGCATCTCCTACCTAAGCCTAAGGTTTCCAAAGTATTTAGAAAAGCCTGCTTTGGACGAGAAAATGGCTGTCCAGGTTGGGAAGTACCTAACAGATGAGGTTGGAACTTCCTCCTGCAGCAGCTCCAAGCAGCAACACCCACCATGCTGTTTGTCCTGGGGCTGGATGCATCCAAGAGCCAGTGTCCTCAGCATCCCACAACCAGGATCAGAGCTTCCCTACACAGAGCTTCCCTAACCCTCAGTCTCCTTCTGAGTGGCTGGGGGCTCTCAGAGCCCGTTGGACAGCAGAGCTCTAAGGGTATATACCCAGGGTGGGGCATACATCCAGGGAGAAGACTGAGACCAGTGAGGCTGACAACTTTGTCCTGCCTCTTACTTGCTTCATCTTTCTCTCAGATCAGGCCATGTGCATGCCACCGCTTCTCTAAGGTGAGCCCCTGCTACTTCTGCCTCCACCTTTGTACTGCATGTGGTATCTTCCTCCCCTCACTGCAGAGCACTGATAACACTGCCTGCCTTCCCTCCTTTTCCCTTTTCTCCTTCAAGCCAGAACTTCAAGCCAGAATGAGCCAGATGGATTCATTTATTTCTCTTTCAGAAGTTGTCTGTGATAAACATCTCTGCCATGGGGTTCCTCCAGGCTGCCAGAGGATGGTGATGAACCAGATGCTTCAACCACAGCCTGTCCCCATCAGCTGTGAGCTTGTACATGCTCATGTTACAGTTACTTAAAAGTTGTGAGCTGATTTTAAAAAAGATCAACCCTTAAGAAGAGCTGTGTAGACTTTTTCCCGAGATATGAAGGCCATATAAAGCCCTTGCTTTACATACCTTCAGGTCTGGGACACTAAACCCAACCTCAAACTCCCAGCAGCCTCAACAAATGTCAGTTCAGTCTGGATTAGCATTTGAAAGATGGGGAAGTTCACCTTGGAAGAGGAGCCACCACACCAGCACAGGTTCCCCACAGTCCCTCATGAACACAGTCCTAGGGGCTACAGAACCAAGCACAGCTCAGGCAAGAAGTCAGGGCAGAAGGGGAAATTCAAAGTGTCTTCCCTTTTCATTTGACTCTAGCATGTCCCCTGGGTGCAGCCAAGGACATACCCACCAAGTCAACCTCCAGTGCAGGCTGAAATCTGCTGCCACTAGCAAAGAGCCTAAATTCAGCACAGTGAACCACCCTGAGAAGCATCATCTGCAAATCACTAAAACCAGTACTGAGTGACAGAAATACAAGCCATTTGGCTGCATTTGAAATGGAAGGAACCACCACAGAGTAAAAGGTAGCAAAAGGATAAAAGGAACGTTTTTCCCCACCTCAGAACTTAGTTAACAATATCCTGTATGACAAGCAGCATGTCACACCAAAAGCAAGTTTGTGTTGGTGCTCTCAGAAACTGTGTTCTGCTGTCAGCTCACAGAGCCCATGACAGTTCCTATGGAACTGTTCCTGTGGAACTGGGTGTAGAACTGAGGCTGAGTTTGATCAGGGGTATCCATGCACTGCAAGCAGGTTCAATCCCCATATGGGCCATTCTCTTAAAAGTCTGTTAGACTCCATGATCCTTATGGGTCCTTTCCAACTCAGAATACTCTGTGTAATTCTAGGTGGTGTTTCCGCACTCTGAGGCTCTGCAGAGGTTGCAAAGCAATTTCAGGAAACCTTTGAAAGCAATAAAAAAGTGTCCTGGCTTCTGCTATAAATCAAGGATACCAGCACTGCCCAGCCTGCAGCTAAACTGATTATAAAGGAAAGCATATGCCCAACAAATGTGTGGCTCCTGTGCAACAAATTTTCCCCGTCTCATCAAGGAAATCAGTTCCCTAATTTGAATATAGGTCTGCTTTTTGTCTGTGCTGTGCAAATACGCCCGAAAGACAAGTTGTGTTTTGATCTTATGGAAGCAGAGTCTGTCCACAATCACAGAAGAAAAGGAATCTGGAGAGATTCCTTCCCCCTCTTCTGCAGAATCTGAGCACAGCATAGGGAATATTTTCTTATTCCAGGGTTTCAATTCTGCTGACACCAAGTCAGGCAGCATTCCCAGCCCTGGAATTTATTTGAGGCTTCTAGGCATTACCTCTTCACAGTGCTTCATGTCAACAGACTTGAGCAGAGTGCTGGACTGACCTGGACAGGCTGTGTCTGTGCCAGGGAATCACCTCATCCACTCACCCCCAGCATCCTGCTCCTCCAGAGCAAATCTGTGTGGCAAGGAAGCTAAGACAAGGGAAGCTGCTCCCACGTGGCAGTTTTCCTGCCTCCAGGAAGTCACCATAAAGATGCCAAAGGGGCAGATTCAGAACAGAGAAATGTCTTCTCCTTTCCATACCTGTTGTGAAAGGAGATCCCTCCTGCAGAGCCTGGGGATGGGAAGGAAGCAGGGAAGGATAGCCCTGGCTGAGACTAGCCTGGGACAGGCAAAGGAAAACATGAAAGAGCAGCAGGAGTTGGTCCCATGGAGCAAAACCCCGCTGTCATGCAGCAGGGACCTGCCCAGACTCATTTCTACCTCATATGGCATATTCCCTCCTTACATATTTTCTCTTCACTAATTGATTTGGTGACCAGAGTCTGTTTTGCAGCTGTTGGTGAGAAAAACTCTTGCCAGGAGCTTGTAATGGCCAGAGTCCTCATTTTCATTTGGTTCCCTTTTTCTCAGACACTTTTTGCTTTGTAAAGTGCACGTGTGTATGTGATGAGCAGTATGTAGAAATGTCAAAATACAAAAATGTATGACATTTTAGTCTGGCCTGTAGGAATACTACATTTATTTCTAAATACAGAAACAAAATTAAATTCTTGTCTCCTTGTCACCAAAACATGGGACAAGACTGTCAAAGGAAACACATAAAAGTAGGAAACATTGACAGGTAATTTCTGTTACAGATGGGAGAAAAATCCACGCCAGAGCATTTGACAGCACACATCACTGCATTACAACTGATGTCCAAAAAGACAAACTTAGCAAAAACTGTCTCTGTTGGCTTACAGACTGGAAGAGCAGACAGGGTGCTGGTTTTGTGCTGAGCAGTCTTTGGGATATTTACAAAACAGAATCATGAGCTTTATTGCAAGAATGACAGGGAATAAAATCCCATGCCTAGGCTCAGGGAAGTTGGACTGCAAATGAGTTTGGGTCACAGCAGAGTGGTGTGGAGTGTTCGGGAACTTACACTCACATAGAAGCCAGTATTTATATATGGATTTATTTCCCTCTCTTAATTGTTTTCATTAGCATAATTAATTCCTGGTTGTTGCTTGCTCAATGTCATTTCAGTTCCTAACAGGTATTTTTTCATACTTAACAGACTGATGAAGCTGAAGGATGTATCTGTTTTTTCCTGACATTGGTGCCAATGCATTTTTCTAATGAGCTGTCAAAAAACGATCCCAGCAGAAAACTCCTTAAACATGGCTTCCAGAGATAAAAAGAGCAGCTTGTTGTGTTTTCATGGTGCAAAGAAACATCAGATATTTCCTACATGAACTGACGGGCCTACCTGTTACAGTGATGCTTCTAAGAGGAGAGTGTTTATTTTTAAATCCAGAAGGTAAACCAATGGTCAGAGTGAAACACCTAGAGGTTAATAAAGATCCCAAACCCCAGAGATTAGCACAGTAAGATCTTCTTGCTAGTCTTTAAACAGATTTTCAGCTTCACTGTTTATCATGATGCCCCTGCTAATGTTTTGAGGTAGGTATAAAGTCATCTGCCTTAAGAGGGTCGATGGTAGTGCAGGAAACCATGTTCCACATCTAAAACCTGTAGTGCACGGACACTGAAAGATACAATGAAGCAGGTAACTGTAATGCAGGAATAAGTTTTCTCAGCAAATCAACCCCAGAAGAGGTGGTGATGGCGAATGACATTTTCAGTCCACTGATATCATCAAGATGAGGGTGTCAAAATGTACTGACAGCAAAACAAGAAGCCCAAGAAAAGCCCAGAAAAGCATCTTAGTAAATTCTGAGTCAACACTGCAAACATGGTTATACTGAATGGCTATTCAATTATTCCAGAGGATAAGGGCCTTAAATTCATCAGGCAAGACAATCAGACAGCTTTATAGCACTGAAGGTATCACCAGGTACCTGTACAAATGGAAACATATCAGCAGTCTGAGAACACCCGGGACGTGACAACTTCCAAAGGACATTTTGGCAAAGTAAGCTTTAGCTTTCTCTCATCTGTCAAATCAAAACATAATATATCAGCAATGAGAGCCTTCTGGCACAGTTAAAATGACATATCCTAGCAAATGGGTCTGCTCAGTAAAGTAAAAGGGGCAGGGGGAAAGGGGTGTTAAGCAATCAATCACTTGAATGAATTTGGTTTGTAATGAATTTGATTTGCAGGATGTAGATGCAGCAACAAACTGCACCTGTTGAGAGAAGCAGTAGGTTTTTCCACCAGGTCTCATTCAAGCAGAGAAGGCCCATCCAGAAGATTGTTCTGACCCGTCAAGTATTCAAAATTGCAGCTCTGAGGCTAACATGCTGGTTAACTGGAAAGGCTGAATTGCCTTAAATTGTATATAAAAGGGACAGTGAGGCTAAGAACTCCTTTTCCTCATTACTATCATCCTCTTCTCCACTGTAATCTTGCCCAAAGTGGCACACTTCAGCCTCTGAGCAGAGATGCTTTCTGCACTAGGGTTGGGGCCATTCTCCTTTCAATAGATTTTAGGGAATGACACGTTCTATCTTGTTCATGGAGTGAATGAGCACCTTCCTTATTGCTCCACAGAGATGCTCATCAGCTGCCCTCTAGTTTTCATCTGCTGCTTTTGGTGGAAGGCAAACAGGAGCAGCAAATCCTTTAGTCCACTGAGAGCTTTCAAATTCAAGATCATAATTAGATGAAAAATGTAGGATGTGTAGGATGGGACATATCTATAAATCATACTGCCTTCCCTCTTATGAAAACCACCCCAGCACAATGAGGTAACTGCAACTTACAGGTGAATATTGCTGTGAATTTGATTTCCACTTACTCTGGGCTTACTGGTCCCCAAAAGTCCTACCTCCATGGCCAGCTGTGAATGGAAACCCTAAGGCATACAAGTCAAATACTGTGTCTGAATCAGCAAGGACATTTGGCAGGACTATCGAGATAAGGAAGAAATTAACAAAGCCAACTCAGCAACTGTGCAGAAATCAGCTCTAATTGGGTAGAAGGTAATTCCAGCAGGAGGAGATGGCGACCAGCAACTCGCAGCCCTCCGACTCAAGACACCACTGACTCAAAAGAAGAGACAGGTTGAGCATGCAGACTAATTAGCGTGAGAAGGGAGAGAATCATTTAACTAATCAAAGGTGGAATGCTAATTGATAGGAGAACTCTGGGACTTGTAGCCAATGAACAAGTCATGTCTTTGTTTCCTAAAATGTATAAATGGTGTGTAAGGTTTTGCTGACTGGGGAGCCAGCCTGTTGTGGGTTACCACCAGCTCCCTACTTTGCACAAACTAGAAGAAAGAAATGGAAATACTTTGTCTTGGTGAGCAGTGAGCCCACACTCAGAACACCACTTGAATCCCACATGCATCACTTCAGGAAAATTGTCTCTTTCCAAAGAAAAAGAAGGGGAAATGCGAGCAGCAAACTAATTAGGGGATGTGAACATCCCCTCAGCTGTGTATCAGTTTTGCCTGCAAGTAGCTTGTGCATTCTTCATCTCTTCACAGCATGATCATGAGATTTGACCCATAAAAAACAAGGCAAAAAGTCTGGATGTCCTTCTGTCATTGTCTTCATAAAAAAAAGACATTATGAAGACTGGATATATTCTAATTACACTTGCATTAAGCCATTCGCCCACGAACAAATGCAGCCCAATCACTTCAAACTACCTCATCCTTTAGGTGCCCAATGCTTATCCAAACAACAAATATACTCTTAATTGTTGACTCAAGCAAAGACAAATAAAAAAACTCCAAGCACCGAAAAATAAGAAAGAAACCCAAACAAACCAGGGGAAAGAAAAAAAAAAAGATAAAAAACCCCAACCAACCCTTTTCTACTCTCTTCCAACATTTCTCTCTCTGGGGATAGTCAAACAGCAGTCCCAGAGCCAGTCTTCCTGAGTCTGAACATCAACTCATACATGAAGAAGAGTTTTGGTCTACACACAGCAGCTGTAACTCATATATTAAGAAATGAAGAAAGGACTCATTCTCACAGCTCGCTCTACATTGACAAGGCCTTGCTCATTGTCCTACATAGATGTGATCACCATATCATCAATCTGCACTGGAAAGACACGGTTTCTACCAACAAAACACCACTCAGGGAAGTTCTGCTCCTGCCTCGCAGAGGAAGCCTTCGGACCAGGTGAAAAGCTGGGGTTTGCCACGTTTTTGCCCTTGAAGAGCACTTGAGCTGCAGCAATGACTGACAGGAACATGATTTTCCACACACTTAGCCGAGGCAGCTAAATCAGAAAAAACATTTCGAAGGGAGCAAGAGAGATGATTCCAATGCATTGGAAAAACCTTGTGCTATGACCCACCTGTTCTGCAGTCAGCTGCAGGAGCAACTTTGTGCTGGGAGCAGACGCTGGCCCAGCCTTGCGGTCCTGGCCAGGGTGCCCCTTGGATCCTTTTTTTACCTGTGGGCTTGGATTTTCCGTGGGTGGCCACCAAGGGACAAGCGAGGCCTGCGGGCTGGTGTGGGCTGGCAGATGTGCGAGGGTTGGGAACGGGGCAGTGTGATGGGCAGCACGACAGGCACAGCTGGGCACACAGAGGTGCGACCCCGCGCTGGGCAGAGCGGGGCAGTGAGGCGTGTTGTGGTAAGGGCACCGCAATGTAAGAAAGACAACAGGCTCTTAGAGAGTGTCCAAAGGAAGGCCTCGGAGATGGCGAAGGATGTGGAAGGAAGCCGTGTGAGGAGGGGCTGAGGGCACTTGTTCTGTTCAGGCTGGAAAAGAGGAGACTGAGGGGAGACTTCACCGCAGTTACAACGTCCTCACGAGGGGAAGAGGAGGGCCAGGCACTGATCTCTTCTCTGTGGTGACCAGTGGCAGCACCCGAGCGAATAGCCTGAAGTTGTGTCAGGAGAGGTTTCGGTCACATATTGGGAAAACGTTCTTCACGCAAAGGGTGGTTGGGTGCCGGAACACCAAGCCTGCCAGAGCTCCAGAAGCGGTGGGACAATGCTTTCAGGCACACGGTGTGACTCCTGAGTCTGCTCTGTACAAGGCCA
>VXBA01003288.1:0-86312 GCA_013399895.1 Serilophus lunatus | reverse complement strand
GGTGCGGGGCCGGCGGCGGGGGGCTGCGGGCGGCACCGGCACCCATGCACGGCGCGGAGGAGGCGGCGGCGGGGGGGCCGCGGTATGGCGCGGCGAGCACGGCGTGTACGGCCAGCACGCAGACCGAGAGCATGGCCGGTGAGCCGGGCTGCGGGCAGGGAGGGACGGCGGGCCGGGGCCTGCCCCGCCGGGAGGGAGCTGCGGCCCCGCCGCGCTGCCGGCGGGACGGGACGGGACGGGACGGGACGGGACGGGACGGGACGGGACGGGACGGGCCCGGCGGGGGTGCGGGGCTGTGCGCTGACCGGCCTCCCGCCGGGCTCTCCGCGCCCACCGGCTGCTGCCGGGGGGTTAACGAAATTGCCGGAGCCGCCCGGTTTGTCCTTTCCTCAGGGCGCTCGTCCCGCCTTTCCCCCCTCCTCCGCTGCCGCTTCAGAGGGTGCTCCTGCCCCTAACAGATACATATATACACATATGTATGACATATATGTACACACTATATATACTGTATATACACACGCGTGCTCTCTCTATATATATACATATGGAGTGTATATATACTTAGATAAATAAGTATAGTGCATATATACATACTCTATACATAACAGTGTATGTATATGTAGGATAGTATATATATAAGCGCATATATACTTTATATATATATTCTGTTTGTATATACAATAGAGACTATATATACACATAGATATAGTATAGTCAGTGTGAGCATATATATAAATATATACGCAATAATGTATACATATATATTTCTTTCTGTATATATCTCTCCTCCCTCCTCTCCCACCCCTGCTTGACAGTGCCCTCCTCCTCCATAAGGGCCTTTTGATAACATACACTTGTATTTTGCCTCCCTGCCCCCATCACCATGGTTTCTTTTTCCAGTCCTGTGCCACGTATATTTGATGTGTATAATAAAACCCTCGCCTCCTGAGGGGTGTTCTCACTAATCCCTTCAGCAGGACCCACGCATGGATTCAGTAGAGAGAGACTCCCTCCCGAGGCTGGGAGTGCCCAGATGAAGCAGGTTGTGGCAGATGTCACAGATCCCATCGCTGGGGTCCCAGAGGAGGGGTGTGTGCATGCAGATGTGCTGTATATACACCTCTCACACTGAGGGCCAGGGCAGGGCTGCCAGGTCTCTTTGACGAGTAAATGGGGTTTGTTTCATCCTGGTGTTAAGAGAAATCCTGCTTCCTAACAAGGAAAAATTGTGAACCCTGAGACTAGGTTTTAGTTTCCTTTTCCCAGGCAGTAGAGTGATGTCATTGATGTCTTCATCCTTGATGGTGTCAAAGGACTTCTTACAAGCCTTTCAGACTTTGGACTGAAAATGTTACAGCCATGGCATAATCCTGTATCTGAGTCAAGTCCAGATGGGCAATGCCTTGCCCCTGTTTGCTTGCAGGTGCAGGAGCAGCGGAGTTTTCAACACCAGCCTTCACAGCATACTTTCCCTGGAGCATGCCTTGCCTCACTGAATCAAGATCCCTAACCTGGAGGAATAAAGTCATACCTTTGTGTGAAGTAGGGATGCCGTGGGCTTAATGCACCTGAAAAGAGCACTCCTTTTATATATGGTTTTACTCTCAGTAGCAGAGCCTGGTTCCTTTCCTTCCCCAATCTTCTGTAGTTGCTTTAAATTCTGTAAGATGTCTTCTGCCTTTTTTCTGGTCCACTTTAAACAGCATTCTTTTCACTCTGCTGAATTTAAGGGAGTGTTTAACTACCTGAGTAAGTAAAGGTGCAAACATATAGATAATAATAACTAACCACAGGTCTTTCCTTTTTCATCTTAATGTTCTCATGCTTCTCATTATGAATTCATGGCAATTCATAACAGCATTGTGAATCTATACCTTCTTCAGTTTGTTTCCCATTAGTTTGACAGGTTGCATTCAGGTTAGGTCCCAGAAAGCAAACAGTAATTACAGCTTGTTTGTGGTGGTTTCTGTTCTAAGTTTGCTCTGTATGTCAAATTGTAATCCATGAGGATATATGTGTGTGTGGGTATAAGTTGAACTTGCCATTTGGAAGCTGTACATGTGTGTGCTACGACAGCAGTAAACAGGGGCTGTAATGAGAATGAACTCAAAGGCCCATTTAAGAAAACAGATTCTACTTGTTTAGATGTGGCTTGCAGACTTGGTTTTACAGTTTGTTTTTAGTGCAAGTGATAACAATTCCCTTGCGTGTGCTGCTTGCCACATGCATTTCTAGCACACCTGTGTGATTGTGCTAGCCATGTACCCCTTCCTTCCAGTGCTTGTGTGCAGTGGGACAGCAGAGCTGGGCAGCCTAAGCAGTAGTGGACAATGTGGCATCAGATGGTACTGCTGACAGGCCTATATTTGCTTCCCAAAACCACACTTCTGTGTGAAAAAAGGTGCTAAAATACTGTATGAAAGTGGCTTTTCAGTCACAGATTGCATGTGTTTATCTGCTGTCCTAATTGTTTGGGTTCATTAAACTAACCCTCTCCCACACCCAAGCAATCTTAGTATGTGATTATATCTCTTCCAAACTGCTGGAACTACTTGAAGTATGTTTTTCTCTATTGTGTTCTCTCCTTGTCTCTGCCTTTTCCTCCTTTGCAAAAACTGTAACGTTTGTGGGAAGGGATAAAACCAGAAGTAATACCGTTGTCAGACAGCACACATGAGACCTGCGGAGGAATATGTGTTCATGACAGCTCTCTGTAAGCACCCCTGAAATAAGGGCTGGAGCTTTTTAGAAGACTTAATTACCTTCTTGCCACGTGTGAGGCAAGACAGCTTTACATCAGGAACAGTGCAATCTTTACTGAGCAGTGCAGTACTTCCTCCTTTTCCCTTTGTGGGACGCTCAGTAGTGCTGAGCACTGGCCCTCACAGGACAGTGTCTAGATTTTGAATGGAAGCACAGCACAAGTTTCACCACTTCCTCTTGTTGCACACAGCTGATCTCTGCATCCACACGTGGGCATCCAGATGTGGGCATCCAGAGTGATTGCCCTGAAAAGGACGGTGTGGATTTAGCTGCTGTAACAGCAGAAGGGGTCAATGAACCAGCTTCTGTAGCAGCTGTGGTGTAGGAGACTTGAAAATAATGTTCAACAATATGGAGTTTCTTTATAAATATCCTCTAATAAATTTTTTTTTTCTTCAAATGACAGGTCAAATGCCAAGACTTTCTAAGGTCAATCTTTTTACTTTATTGAGTCTCTGGATGGAGCTCTTTCCCTCCTCTGAGCAACAGAAAAAAACACAGGTAAAATGTCTATGCTTACTGTTAATTGGTCCTTCTCAACAGCTCCTGCAATGAATTGAACCCAACTGCTCTTATGTGACAGATAGTCAAAAATAAACCCTGCCCCCTCAAAAAACCCAACAAAAAACCCCATCCAAACAAAACCAAACAACCCCCCCAAAGTAAGAAAGTAGAAAAAATCCAGCGGTGGGAGAAAATCAGCAAAATGGCTAAATAACGTGCTATTTCTGAAAAACTTTGAAAGGTAAGGTACACCCCCAAGAGGTAAAGCAAGCAGTACAAAATGGCTTGTATTTGAAAGAGCATAACAAAGGAGGAGTGGTGCCCACCGTGTATATTCTGACTATGACCTTAAAGTCAACTTGGTCAATGGTGTACAGATACTCTTTTAGAATTGCAGTGTTCATGGTCATAGATCAGTTCTCTTGTACAGTGTAGGTGCACACAACTCCTTGAAATGTTTGCAGATCAAGGACTTGCAGGTAACTACTTTAGTGACAATGAAAACAACCATCTTTGAGAGTGGGTCTTCTAAATAGCAGCAAGTTACACTTCAAAATAGAGGGGCCTTTTCGGAGTGCCCTGTAAACAGGGTGTTCCCTTTTGTGATCAGAGTTTTTATTGTGTTTTTGAAAATGATTGCTATGTTTTCTAGGGCATACCCATGTGCTAAGATCCATAGCTCATGCATCAGCCAGGGCAAGAAAATACAGGAAAATTATTTGAGTGACAATTAGGTCTGATTTTCAGAGCTTGGTATGTCCCGGGCTAGATCTGAGAGAGGAGTAGACCAGCAGCACCACACAGATTTCAAAAGCAGTTTCCAATTTAGTAATTCAGTAAGGAGTGGCTCTTGGGTTACATGTAGGGTTTTACTAACAGCCTCACTTCTGCAACCACAAAGCAACTGAATAATTTACAGATCTAAGGCAACAGTGTGCAGTAGCAGCTGGACTGCATCATGAGATCTGTTTCACCAGCTCCATCAAACAAGTTTGTATCCAGTTTCCTCACAGTACATGGAAATACAGATGTAATAGCTCTTGTTTGTGGTATGCAGACTTTTTCCATGGAAGCTTCTTTAGAACTAGGATTGATTTCCATAAATGAAGAGGCAGAAATAAAGCTAGAGAAGCTATTGACTCCCAGGATGATCAAGCTCAAGGCAGAAATTATATTCATGAGCCTTTCCAGATGCTGGCTGAGTCGGAGGGGATTTAATTTGTAATCCAAAGAATTTTCTGTGCTGCTTCTGGATTTTGTTACGGGCAAAGCAATGACCAGAAAAAATCAGGAATTTATGGCAAGTTCCTCTTTGAAGTTTGACAGAGACACAGCAGTCTGATATTAACAGGTACATGTGAAAACAGAACAACAACACAAACCCTGCTTAGGAAAGTGTAACAGAGATTGTTTAATGATTCATATCACAAATTTTACTGGAGAGCTTTGCTACTGGTTGATTACTGTTACCGGAGGAAGACTTGTAACATTTCTATGGACTTGATGTTGAAAAAAAGTGAAATAATAATAATGGTAATGCATTTTTCTGTAGGTGAAGAAGAGTGGTCTAGTTGTGGTGAAAAACATGAAGATTATTGGTCTTCATTGTTCCAGTGCAGACTTGCATGCTGGCCAGATTGCACTCATTAAACATGGATCAAGACTTAAAAACTGTGATCTCTATTTTTCCAGAAAACCATGTTCAACTTGTTTAAAAATGATTGTAAATGGTAAGCAATTACTATAGTAGAGTAGGAGTAAATGTTATGCTTACGATTGGTGGTATCAGAAAGCCTGTTTTCTCTTTGGACTGTCCCAGCTGTGAATGCCAATCCCTGACTTGTGTAGACTGCACCAATATTTTCCACAAAAGTCAATGTACACTTTCCTGAAGCTGACGGTCAAGAAACTGGGGTTTGCTACCAAGCCCCTGTTTCTCTGTAGACCTGTTACTATTGATGGTGCCGGTCTCCCAGTTGGGATGCACTGCTGAGATTGTGATGTGCCTGCTGCACTTTGCCAGGGCAACCCTGAGCCTGATGACTAGGCCTACATTGCTGCATTTCCCTTGCCCTCCCTCTCATTGCTTGTCAGTGACACCAGGAGAAGGGTGGGTTTTGTGCAGAAGTCACAAGGAGTACTTAAGGGTTTCTTTTTCCCAAGGGAGATGAAGACAAGCCAGATTATGCACTTCCTGAAATGGGATCTGCTGGTACACTCCTTCTGTAAATATTGATTTTCAATCTCAGCAGCAACTATTAGTGCTAACTGGTTTTTTGTGTGTTTCTAATGTGTCTGTTGTAGGTAAGAAGCAAAATTAGCTTGTCATAAAGGTCTTACAACTTGGGAAACTCCAATTTTTATCTGTAGTCTGATTACAAAGTCAGATAACCCCTTAGTACTTGTATCTATCAGCATTTTTTTCTATCCAGACTCATCTTAAGCAGCACTCGGCCCTTAGTGGAGCAAAACCAGGGTTAGGCAATAATGTGTTAAATGTGAGTTTTATGTCCCACTGTACTTGCGTGGTTCCTTTTGCTACATTGTCTTCTCTTCCAGCCGGGGTGAACAGGATTTCTTACTGGCCTGCAGATCCTGAAATCAGCTTGCAGAACGAGGTGTCCAGTCCCATGAGTACTGATGATGCAAAGCTAGATGCCAAAGCAGTTGAGAGACTGAAGTCAAATAGTCGTGCTCGTGTGTGTGTGCTGCTTCAGCCCTTGGTGTGCTATATGGTGCAGTTTATTGAAGAAACTTCCACCACTTTTGAATTTATTCAGAAAATAGCAAAATCACAGCCCGGCTGTAATACTAACTTTTATACTGCATGTAGACAAGAGAAAATAAAAGAGTATGAAAGTTTATTCCTAATTTCGAATGAGGAAATGCACAAGCAAATACTGATGACAGTAGGACTGGAGAACCTGTGTGAAAATCCCTACTTCAGCAACCTTAGGCAAAATATGAAAGATCTTGTTTTGGTCTTGGCAACAGTGGCTGCCAGTGTCCCTGTCTTTGGACGCTTTGGATTTTACAGCAGTGAATCACAACAAACACGTGAAGCAGAGGATCAGTGTTTGCCCCAAGACATTGCAAGGCACTGTATGGTACAAGCCAGGCTACTTGCATATCGGACAGGTGAGTCGTTACAGTAGGGGAGGAACAGTGGGTCTCAGGAGTAGAAGTTCCTAATTTCAGTCCTACTCTTCCAAATACTTCCTGGAGCAAGCTGCTCAACTCCATTGTAACATGTGTGAAACAGGTGCAGCAGTAGTAGTAAAGATTCCACGTTGTTACATAGCATTGTGTGTGAAAGATTTCCAAGAGAAAAATCCGTGCAGGTATTTCACACAGAGCGCTGGCTAACCGTGCCTTGCTAACGTGCCCAACACCCTACTGAAAATAGAACACAATGGCATTTAAATTCTTCAAGCTGCTCTGAGGCTCTTTTTACTGAGGTTTCACAAGATGCTTCTATTATTAAATAAGTGCCAATATTTCAAACAGATTATGTACACTTCAGAAAAAAAACATTGAAATAATATCCTTTCAGTAGGGCATTAAGTACAGTTACAGTAAATCTCCTAATCTTGTTAGAAGAAGTGCTTATGTATCTAATGGGGATTTTTTTTTTGCATAGATGCTGGACTCTTATGTATGGGTTTCTGGGGAAGGATGGTTACTGACTCTATCTTGATAGAGATGACTTCTGTTAGCTACTTGTTCTCTCTGGGTAGCAATGCAGTAAACTGATAAGTTCTTCCAGAGAAGAGAATATGAAGACTTAAAACTCGATAGTACCCCTTAGTGATGTTTTTGTCCTCTAGATGTGATAGTTGCTTCTTCTAAGCCGTTGCAAACAAATAAAGAGTACATACATAAAGCTCAATCCAAAACTAATCCCCCAACACACACACAGAAAACCAACCTATCAAGTAAGGTATCCTCCACAAATTTGGTCTCCAAAAATTGCAGAGGAGATCACATTTTTTAGATGCAATTCAGAAGTTTCGTGGAACCATCTGTGAGTTCTTTGTGCAGCTACTGTTGTACAGAACAAGGTGGAACAACCAAGCTTGAGTACTTGTTCTTGGGACAGCAAAATTTAGTTTTATCTGTGGTACTCAACCTGGACTTGGGTGTGTCTTTTGAGCAAACTTTTATTCCACTTTAATCTTGTAATGAAATTAAAATAAATAGCAGCTCATGCATGTATTTAGATGCTTTACATGCTTATATAGCTGGATATAAGGGGAGCAAGATCATAGGATATTTTCTATTAGCTGATGGTAATCAGTGAATATCATTTTCACTTCATCAGTGACTAATAAATACGCAGAATGTATAAAAATGTCAGCTTTCATAAAATGTATCTTTGACAGGAAAGACCTCTGAGTGATTGTATATGTTAGTGATTCTAAGGATGATGGAAATGATTAATGGAAACTGTTCTACAATATCCATCAGTGAAAGCCTGAAACATTTTGTTCTCCTTGGTATGCTCTATCTTAACTGGTGAAGACTCTATCAATAGCTACTGTGGAGGATTTCCAAATTCCATAAAAATCTTCCAAGTCACATAATGGAAGTTCTGTACCAGTTTTCCTATGGGGGTGATAGAAAACACCCCCACAAAGTCCAGCTATTAATATTTTGGTTTTGAGTTGGGTATAAAATACAACTTAATTTTGATGGCAATTCAGACCATAGAATCATAAACTTAAAGAATGACAGAAATTAAGTAATGAAATTAACTAGTAAACAACAAAATTTTTTTATCTGTTTGCCGTCTCACATCAGTGAACCTGTCTGCATAAATTCTTGGGACACATTTTCTTACCTGTGTGTTGGTGGTTTCTTTGCATTTTTGAACAGATGTACTCAGCAAAGTCTAAGAATGACAGCCTTGCAGTTAAAGCACACCCAGTTTTACAGGAGACTCATATGATTTCCAAGCTCTTAATCTTTCTGCATTTCTTTCCTCCTGTCCACAAAGCAATGGTAAATGTTATTCCTTACTCTAGGATGTCATATATTAATGTATAGGTAACTTGGAAGTGCTTTATTTGTTATTTACTCCTAAAATGTTATATATTCTAGAGGATCATAAAACAGGAGTTGGAGCTATTATTTGGGCAGAAGAAAAATCAGTAAGTATTGGAAAAGTTTCTTGCACTCAGAATTCATACACTTGCTTTGATCTTGTTATTTTCCCTTAAGTTTATACACTTCAGTTTCTCATACAAGCACAAAGCACTATAGAAAGTTTGTGCTTCTCATGCTTCAGTAACTAAGTTAGTTAATGACTGGTTCATTGTTATGCTTAAAGATGGAGGGGAAGTGTAAACGATTTTAGTAACTACACAGCATCTTCAGCTGGATTTTCAGTGTGCCTGCTTCCCTCATCGTTGTCTGTTATTCCAGGTGTCCTGGCTACAAGGTTTTGCTGCAGCTGCTGATTGGGCAGCATGTGTATAGTCTGCATAGTCCCTCTTTGCAGCTCTTTTTTGGAGAGGTATCAGTGCAATTATAGCCTGACAATCTCTTGAGGGTATTTGTTGCAGCTGAAATGCTGTACTGGCTTTGGCACATTCCTTTTTAGGTCAAAGTAGTATTTTTCTGCAGATTGTTGTTACGGTGCTTTTTCCCATCCAAACATCAAGTTTTTATTTCTGTATGTCTCCGATCATATATGTTACCAGCCCCAGGAAGCCTTGTTTTTCATGCAGCTGCAACATACTCGTCATTTGTTCCTAGCAGTTCAGTCATCAACTGCTCACTGCTGTTTTGTTCCTTGTTCTTATTTCAGTCGCCGATTGCTGCTTATCAGCCCACTGGCCACTGGGCCTATTGAAAGACAGGTGAAACACCATCTCTGGCACATCAGGGATGTGCTAGATGTCTTTAATTTTATACATTGCAGAAAGGCTTAAAGACCAAGTCCTTTAGACCTCTCTTCCCTGCCATCAGTATTGCTTGCCAGAAGGAAAGCCTCTAAAGCTTAGTGCAGCGTAACCAAAGTGTTAGAGTTTGTGGCTCCTGCAGAGCTCAGTGGAATAGCTCCATACAGGCATGGGGCAGTTAGCAAGAGCTGAGCTCTCTTTTACCTGCTGTAACTTGGCTGGACTGATGGTGTGAAAGTGTACATTGCACAGCACTTTGACTTAGAATTCAGTTTAAATGCCTCCAAATTTGCTTCTGTGCTTACTGTTGCAGAAAAGCTGTGATGGAACAGGGGCGATGTATTTTGTAGGATGTGGTTACAATGCCTTTCCTGTTGGATCTGAATATGCTGATTTTCCACATATGGATGATAAGCAGAAAGATCGGGAAATCAGGAAGTTCAGATACATTATACATGCGGAGCAGAACGCCTTGACATTCAGGTAATGGGCTTATTTTTTACCACTGAAAAGAATGAGATGGTGCAGAAGAAATTCCATGACAAGTGTGTGTTGTGGTTTCAGCCCAGCTGAGCACTGCACAGCTACTCACTCACTCCCCTACCCCAGTGGAATGGGGAGGAGAATCAAAAGTAAAACTCTTAGGTTGACATAAGAACAGTTTAATATTTGAAACAAATCACAACATTAATTATAATAGTAATAAAAATAATAAAGATAAAACAAGTGATGCACAACACAATCACTTACCACCCACCGATTAATGCCAGACCCCATCCCCAACTCCTGTCAACCCCACTTGCAGGTAATTCCCCCAGTTTACATACTGGGCATGGCACTCTACAGTGTGGAATATCCTTTTGGTGGGTTTGGGTCACATGTCCCATTTCCTGTGCAGCTCCTTGCTGGCAGAATATGATACACAAAAAGAGTACTTGATTCAGAGTAAGCACTACTTAGCAACAACTAAAACATCAGTGTGCTATCAACATTATTCTCATACTAAATCCAAAGTACAGCACTGTACCAGCTACTGAGAAGAAATTAACTCTGTCCCTGCCTAAACCAGGGCAATGGATGATGTTGCTGTGATGAAATGTGGGTTGCAATCACAGTCTTGTTTATTCCTGTGGTGTAGAACTTGGATGTTTATGGACACCACTCAGTTCCTGGGGTTTCTTCAGACTTCTCAAGTCAGATACAAGCCACTGCCTCTGCTTCCCACTAGACCGTGCTGTAACCTGAAATACAGAAATGTAGCTTCCAACAATGAATGTGTGGAGACGTGGGATGGATGTTTTGTTCATAGATAGTAAAACCAAACCAGATACCATTGTGTAATTGTGTATTTGATTAGGAATAAGTTGCTTCTAAGAGTAGATAACACTTCTTTGCATGATTTTGTGAGGTAGCAAGTTTGTTATAATCCAAAACTATCACGATACAAACTCTGAAATTCTGTTTTCCGGCTGCTTGCAGGTGTCGAGAAATAAAGCCAGATGAGAGAAGCATGATATTTGTGACAAAGTGTCCATGTGATGAATGTGTCCCTTTAATTAAAGGAGCTGGTATCAAGCAGATCTATGCAGGAGATGATGATGCTGGAAAAAAGAAAGCAGACATATCCTATATGAAGTTTGGTGAACTTGAGGGTGTAAGCAAATTTACAGTAAGTGTCTAAATATACTATATTCTAAAAATTATGGGCAACACTGGTGGGAGAGAGGAGTGAGCAGTCACCAGCAGCCAGCATAGAAGAGCTCTGTGGTGTTTATTCAGGTGAGTGGAATTGGGACGTTGCTTTGTCACAATACTGGGAAGAAGTACTGTGCCATATGCCAGATGGTGGGGCCAAGCGTGTCTGTTTTCTGTATAAGCAGTGGGGATTTCCTTCTAACTTTTTGCTGTTGTTTGAGGCGGTCCCTTCACACTCTGAAGTTCTCCAAGCCTCTCCTGTCACAGCATGGCAGCTGCTGTGGAGATCAGCGTGTGATTTTGTTCGCCCTTCCAGCTGCTCCTGAAAGAGCTGCGGTGGGTTTTGAAGGCAGCCAAGTGCACCTGCACTCGGTGCTCACCATGATGCAGCAGTGTTGGTTTGAGCAGGCTCGTTTCCCCTTCTCTGGGGAATAAATGTCTACGCATTCCTTAATAGTTATTTGTCCTCAAAGCAAATGTGTGTTCGAGGAGGAGCCTTTAATTTCCCGCCTTACCCCTAGTCATGCCTCACTATGAAGGCCTGTAAGGTACTTTTCCTTCCTCCCTTTGCTCCTTATTCTGTCTTCTGGAAAAGTAAATATTTTCTTCTTCTTTCACCAGTGGCAACTAAATCCATTACACACTAATGCCATTGAATTCCATGACCCTACAGCCAGGGAAAGTAAGTATTTTTTCATTAATTCATTTTGTGACTGAAGTCAATAAAAACCTGAATTCCTCTGTGATTGATTACTCTTAGCTAATCTTGTTTTCAATGAGTTAAATTTTGCTGTGAAAACTTTTCTGAGTTTTTTTAATAGATGAACTAACTGTAAGTCAAAACCAAGTTTGTTTTAGCAACTGCTTGTCATTGACACACACATTACAAAATCTAGTAAGGGAATTATGAAGGTCATCAACATGCTGTTTTGCATGTAGAACATTTCAGACTACTCAATCATGTCTTAAATATTGTTCTATAAAGACTTTTTGTATTGTATCCTTTAAAGAGTGCCATTATTTTTCAAGAGAAATTGGACTCCTCCAAGTCATTTAAATATGTTCTGCAGAACATTTTGGTGCTTCTTTTATATTTTTATGTGTATGTATACACATACAAAGGTCACAAAATCCTTGTTGTCATGCAGCCCTGTAGCAAGGGAGCTGTCATCTTCTGAATACAGATTAGATAACTCTTGTTTTGAAGCCTTTTTGTGCTACAAAAGAGACCCACCATAGGCATCTTCTGTCAGCTACCAATCCTTGAAATGTTTCTTGTCCAGAAGGGAAATTAATGTGGAAAAAGCAGCTAAATAATTTTTGTGCCTCAAGCATGGAGGTGTAAAGGCAGAGAGTTGGCAGTCTCTCAAAGCACTGAGTACTAATAGGGCCAAGCTATTTCCTAACATGTTGTGAGATAGGGTAGTGAAGTCTCTTTGTTAGCTATTTCCTTATGGGCTGTGGGAAAGAGCAGAGGGTAGGGCTCAGAGTAGTGTTTATGGCATTAGTGATCACTGCAAAATGTTAGAGCTTGTTTGTCCCTCTCTCTGTTAATGGTTTTTAGACCTAGCTGGAGAAAGATTCATACTGGGGTACTTTGTTTGACAGTCTGTAACAAGGCTCATTTCTCTAATAATGTTTTCTTTAAGAAGATGTGCTTGCATTTTCAACACTGAAACACTGTTTTAGGTTGCTCTCTTTCCTTAGTATGTTCCTTTTAGCTATGATTATTGCATGTTCCTCTGCAAAGCGAAGATGATCTCCACCCCCTCTTACCCCCAATGTTATTTCAGTGTGCCTGTCTGTGTTGAGTATTTAGATTATATTTGCTTGTACTAATGTTTGGCACGTATTTTTTTTCTTTAGATGGGGTCCAGAAAACAAAATCACTGGATGACCAGCTGCACCAAAATAAGAAACTGTGTCTTGGTCACTATTGAATAATTAAGCACTTCTGCAGCCTTGCTTCCTACTTTTTATGATACAGCCTGTTTGCACTTTCAAATAAGGAAGAGTTTTATTTATTGTTTGGAAAGTGAATTTTACAATACATTTATTTATGAGTCTTTAATGTTTTACAGAGTTACCTGAAGGTCTTTTTAATTTCTTTAATGTTTTACAGAGTTACCTGAAGGTCTTTTTAATTTAGACGCTTCTGGCAAAAAAATGCTGTTTGTATTTTCTGTGAAAGTAACTGGGCGACTGATCATTGTTAACACATTAAAAAAATACACTGAAAGATTATTGCTGGTAGATCCGAGTAATAATAAAATGATGCCCTATTTCCTTGGTGTATGGGTTGAGGGAATGGATTTCTAAGTTCTAGGCTAGCAAAATGCCAAAATAAGCCCTAATTCTTCAAATACTGTCATCAAAGGGATCTTAAAGGAAATGATAGATAAAAAATTACCAGCAGCTATTTCTGTTTGTGACAATGGCTTTTGCTTCTCAGTCTGCTTCACAGTATTGGGGTAACCATTGGGATAGCAATCATTGCTAGGTAAATGATTTGGAGAAGAGGAGGCTCGGGGGAGACCTTATCACACAGTACAGCTCCCTGAAAGGAGGCTGTAGCCTAGGGGGGGTCAGTCTCTTCTCTCAGGTAACAACTGACAGAACAAGAGGTCACAGTCTTAAGATGCATCCCGGGAAAGTTAGACTGGATGTTAGGAGAAACTTTTTCACAGAAAGAGTGATTTCCCATTGGAATGGGCTGGGAGGTGGTTGAGTCACCATCCCTGGATGTGTTTAAGAAGAGATTGGATGAGGTACTTAGTGCCATGATTTAGATGATGGGATGGTGTTAAGTAATAGGTTGGACTCAATGATCTCAATGATCTTTTCCAACTTTGTTAATTCTGTGATTCTGTGTGATTCTGAGATCAGTCTTGTCTCTCATATGCACTGTCTTCCAACTACCATAGCAGGAGAGCTGTTTTGTTTTGTGATACTTGCCTCACTGCTCTGTGTGCTTAAGTGCAGTCCATCTGATTTAACGAAAACGAAGATTAGCTTTGGTTTTTTTTAGCTTCTGGAGGCACGCTTAAAAGCATTTGGCTGTATGCATCTCACTGGCCCCTCCAACACATGAAGACTGCTAGGAGTTTGGGTTTGTTAATCTTCTCTAACAGGCTCCTAGGACTACAGAAGCTAATAAATTGCCAATGTCTCTCGTTTCTTAGATAGGAATCTTTTCAGGTGCCAATCTTTGGGTGACTACATGTGGAGCAAGGGGGATGTTAAAACAGGAGTGAAACCACAGTCTAGTACTTTTGATAGTTTTGAGGGGTAGGTAATGGGTAACCAGAATAAAGAGTTATACCCAGCAGCTTTTGAGAGATCTCTTTCCTAATTCCCATTTATTCCCTGCTTTGAATCTCACCTCTAGCTGTTTGTTTTAGCAGATGTCCCAAAACCTTCTGTTCACTTTTATGCTGAGCTCTGAAGTACAAACACCTTACACCTTTTTCTGTTGCTGCTGGTAGGATATATAAACAGCTCTTTCCCAGTTCTTTCATGCATTTTGTCTTTGCTGCCCTCTTCTAAGTCCAGGAAGGGGAATCATGTCTTAAGATGCTGCTCTAGATTCCCTTTGTTTCTTTTAGGTTTTGGAAAAGCTTGGAACTAGATAGCAAAGCTGTGATTGGATAGTGTGCAAAGCACCTTTAAGGTGACATTAAGTATATGGAGTCTGTTCTCAACCAGTTTGGTTACTGGTCCTGTAATTTAAGATACTGTTCTTGATGCTTGGAGCTGCAGGAAGGTGATGTGCTTCCCTGTGGCTCATAGTGTAACTTGAATACTTGGACTTTGGGGCTAGGCAATGCTCATATCCTCTTACCATCATGAGAATTCACTCTTCCTGGAGATGGAGAAGTTGCTTTTCTGCAAGGCTGCTGGTTGAGTGGGGTACATGCAGGGCTAGCAGCAGAAATCCCTCCAGGCAATTGGAGAAAAATCTGACACTGTTTCCCAGATAAGAGAAGGATGGTCAAATCCATTTTTGCATCACACCTCAAGAGTGCTTTTTCACAGTAGATCATGAGGAAATTGCTGAGCAGCCACCTCACCAGGTCTTATAATCTGGTGAGGAACACAGGTCCTGAATTTAGGACGAGCAGATCCAGCTGCAAGGAGATTAAGTTATGGATCTGGGTGCTGTATAAACCTTAGAAAGACTGTTTTTTCCTCTGATCAAGGATTCTGTAGTCTCATTGCTTGCAACTTCCATATGAAGTAAAATGTTGGAGTTTCATAATGGGTTTTTAAATCGTAAATATTTTGACATATTCCTCCTCACTTCTTTTAAGGATCCTGTGTTAGAGTAATTATTCCTGGCTTTTTCTAGAGATCAAGAGAACACTGTCCAAATAGAGTAAAAAGTCTGCCCCACTCCATCCACTGAAATGTTCTTGTTTCTGTAATCCATTGGCAATGCTCTTCTACTTGAGGTAAAAGCAAGTTAAAAACCAGAGCCAGGTTTAAGGCCCCTTCAAGTTTTACACTGATCAGTCTGCTCGTATCAAAATCTGTAAAATCTGTGTCTTTATAGGAACAGCTGAAATTGAAAAGTCCCATAAACATCATAGATGGCCTGGGTACACAGAGAAGTGAGTTAAGATACAAGTCAAATATCATACACTCGAAATAACTACGCTGCAGTGAATGTTACTGGTAACAGTGACTCACTCCTCAGGAGGACTTAAGATTCTACCTTTTAATCAGTTTTTTTAAAAAGAGAATTTTTGTACAAAACTTTTGGTGAAACTTGGAATTGATTCTAGGACTTGGAAGCCTGGCTTTGCTTCTGTCATGCTTTATTCTAGATTCCTCCAGAGGCTCACAAATTTCTGTCAGCTCTGATTATCAGTTTAACTCTACTTCTTTAATTTTAACTGGAATTGCAAGGTAGGAGTGTATCTTGGCCAACAGGAACAAGTGGGTGGGGTTTCTCAGCTGATGGACTTTGTAGGTGCTGCTGTGCTTGTCTGCTTACCAGGGAGAGCCGTGGAAGACTGGACATTTGCAGTGCTTAATTTGCAAAAGAACTCTAGGATGTTTGTTTCTTACATAAAAACTACAAAGTATTTACTCAAGAATGTTAAAGTTATATATTTTATATATTGTATGAAATTTCCTTGTGCATTTTGTGTCTCTTTGTTAATTTCAGAACAATCATTTTAATTGCAGGTATTAACTATCAGTAATAATTTGGCCTCTTGACTGAGAATTACAAAAATTTTCTGTTAATTGTCTGCCTTACAGCAAAACATGTTTTCTGCTAATAAATTCATCTGACAGTAAGTACTGAAGTGCATTTTTAAGTGGTTTGGGTTATTAGGAACGTTACAGAGTGCTTTGGAATGCTCACGCCCCTTAAGGGCCCGGTGCTGCCCTTGCTCCTGCAGCCCCAGCTGTTTGCTGAGCTGCATCGCCTCCCTCTGCTCTGCCTGAAGAATGTCTCAACATGAGACTGTGCCTCCTGCCAGCCCCAGGAAAGGGCTAGGATCCCCTTCCTCAGGCCTGTGGGCTTTAATTAGCTACTCCTCAGGAGGGTAAGAACTGCCTCAGGGAGCGCTGCACAAGCTGCCACCTCTGCAGTCTGGGTGTTGGTCGGAGAAAATCGAAGTCAATGAAGCTTTGACCATCCAGCAGTAAAATTGGTCCTTGCTTCACCTCCTGCCTTGATGCTGGGAGTCTGACTCATCAGAGGTTTTACATCTACCTACTTCCAGCCTGGGCACATGGACCAAGGGCCTGATAGCCAGTGGAGTGCATTAGGGCTATTCCTGCACTTCCTTTTCTGGTTAATCTGAAAGGAATACACAAAATGCTCTTACTGCAAGACTGACTGGTGTCATGGAGCCACACGCAGTAAGTGGGGACAAAGGGGAGGTGTGTTTCAGAAGTGCTCGTGAACTGAAATGTCATCAGGGCACACAGTGAACAATCAGTGGGACGCAGCCAGGATGACAATAGGACAGGCTTCCCAGAGCCGTGTTTAATGTGGGGACTACTCTGAAGAACTTTGCAGTCCTTTCAGTAGACTTTTTTGTTGCAGTCACTATGCCTGCAAACCGGACTTCAAATACCTGGCTTTAATTTGTTAGATCCTGTAAGTGACGTTGCTTGGAGAATAGGAAAGCAAAGAAAGCTGATAGTACGTGCTGATTTTGAATAGATCTGGATTACTGTTCATTGGGTTTGCCTGGCAAAGTTTGGGTAGTGGGTGGTGTCAGGTATGGGTTCTGTGGGAAGATGCCAGCAGCTTCCCCCTTGCCCAACAGTTCCAATGCCAGCCAGCTTCAGGACAAACCCACCACTGCCCAAGGCTGAGCCCAGCAGTAAAGAATAGATTTAAGAAGTGGGGGAAAGCTACTACACAAAAGCAATTGCAGCTGGAGAGAGGAGTGAGAATGTGTGAGAGGAACAACTCAGCGGCCACCAAGGTGAGTGGAGGAGGGGCAGGATGTATTCCTAGCGCCAGAGCTGAGATTCCCCTGCGGGCCACGGTACCGCCCATGGTGAGGCAGCTGTGCCCAGCAGCCCATGGGGGCCATAGGGAAGCACGTATCCCCATGCAGACCCCGGAGGATCCCACGCCGGAGCAGGTGGATGCCTGAAAGAAGGCTGTGACCCCGTGGGAAGCCCGTTCAGGAGCAGGCTCCTGGCAGGACCGGTGGGAAGCCAGTGGACAGAGGAGCCCACTCTGGAACAGGTTTTCTGGCAGGACTTGTGATCCTGTGCAGGACCCGTGTCGGAGCCGTTCGTGAAGAACTGCAGCACATGGGAAGAGCTCACGTTGGAGACGTTCGGGAGGATTGTGTCCCGTGGGAAGAACCCCACGGTGGAGCACGGGAAGAGTGTGAGGAGTCTTCCCCCATGAAGAGGAGGGAGCGGCAGAGACAACGTGTGATGAACTGGCCGCAGCCCCCATTCCCCGACCCTCTGCACCGCTGCGGGGCAGGAGGGGGAGAAATCGGGAGTGAAACTGAGCCCGGGAAGAAGGGAGGGGTGGGGGGAAATTGTTCTAAGATGTTTTGTTATTTCTCATTCCTCGGCTCCAATTTGACGGCCGGTAAACTAAATTAATTTCCCCCGCATCCCGCCAGGGGACGCTGTTGGCAGCGAGATGTCTCCCGGCGAGGCCGCCCCGGAGTGCCGGGACCCGCGGAGAGCCGGGATCCGCCGGGGTGCCGAGACCCGGCCCCAGGAGCGGGGAGTGAAGGAACAGCTGTGGTCTGTCACATTATATAGTCTATTCTATTCTATTCTATTCTATTCTATTCTATTCTATTCTATTCTATTCTATTCTATTCTATTCTATTCTATTCTATTCTATTCATGTATTTTATTAGTGCATTATAAATGTCTTAGGGCCGGATGTCTAGAGGATAATGAGGACAGACTCTTTCCAGTGGTTCCCAGCAACATGACATGGGACAAACAAGACATGGGGAGTTCTGTCTGAATATGAGGGGAAAATTCTTTTCTGCAAGGGTGACAGAGCACTGGAACATGCTGCCTGGGTAGGCTGTGTAGTCTCCTTCACTGGAAGCACTCAAAACCCACCCGAGTGCAATCCTGTACAAGCTGCTCCAAGTGAACCTGCTTTAGCAGGGGGATTGGACAGGATGGTCTCCCTTCCAACCCCAACCACTCCATGGTTCTGTGACTGTGACCAGCACACAGAGAGTTCTGCTGCTGCAGACAGCAAAAGACAAAGGTGTGCTGATGCTCATTGTAAATGTCAGAACACTTGAGACAGCTCAGAACTCATAAACGGGAACAGGAAAAATCACAGCTGGCATGTCTATCATGTAAGTAAAGGGCCTCCTCACTTGGCTTGCGGCAGCACAGGCTTCACCATGCTTGGGCTGGGAACAGACATGTAGAGGAAAATGCTGAGCATGGCTTTTTCCCTGGGGTATTTTGCAGTGTGACATTTATCTTCTGCTCTCCAAGTATCAGCTGTTTGTACAGGAAATTTTCCACTTTGTTTTTCTGGGGAGCCAAGCTCTGCCTCAGTACTGGACAGCTTCCTGTATCCGTAGGACCACTGTGCACTCTCACCACTATCGAAGGGATGAGGTCTGTTCCAGCTTCAATATTCTCCTGCAATGTATTCTCAGTGGCACTAGATAGGTATACAAACAGCAAGGAAGCCTTTGCAATCTGCCTGCGTTTTTCCTCCTCCTTCACCCTCATTGCTCAACTATCTTTACTTTGGCTCCAGCGAGGTCGCCTCCCTGCTTTGCCAATAGATTTTCCTCCAGGACAGCTAAATTTCTAACTTGGAGGAAATATAAGGGGCTGAAGAAGTCTGGGGAAACAATGAAGCATTTGAACAATAACTTCAGCAAGACCCAGGCCTTAGGGATATGTCACACAAATGTCAGCACAGGCACATTCCCCCCTTTCCCCTCAATGTCATTTCAGAAATACCTCAAAGACATATGTAAGAAAGTGTGAATGCCAGGACATTCACCTGCAGTTAGTCTTTCATTCCTTTTGTGGGGAACGACAGATTTAGCTAGAGAAAACAAAAGCCAGCAGGAAGCAGAGGAGCTTAACTGCATAGCTAGGAGTGGTATTTATTAGCAGGAGAGCTGGATCTTTTATTGGAATGAACATATGTCTCTCCTCCCTCTGCAATGCCTGCCTAGCATCCCCTGGCTTTCTCGCCTGCTAGTCCCCAGTGTCACTTTCCTTTGAGCCTTGGACAGGAAGCCAGAGCCATTGCTGTCAGCCCACAACAAGAACCTGCTCTGCGCCATGAGCTAATTGTGGATCTGCCCTTGACACTCCTTGGGGCACAAGGCAAGCCAGTTTGTAAATATAATTTTTTCCCCCACACCCAGATTTAAAATGGATAGGAGATGCCTTTCTCCACTTCCCCCATGGGATTTCAAGAGCCATGCTCCCTGCAGGCTCCTGCTTGTTCCATGCACACAGAGCCTGTTGGGTATCTGACCATCTGCCCGAGCGAATGCCGTGTTTGTTTGCTCCCTGCTGGCTGCCAGGGCAGGGCTGTGCCGGGGTGTGCTACCCGCTGGGAAGCCAACCCTGACTACATGTTAGCACAAACAGATGCAGCAGGCTCTGCTTTGACAGGGGTATTTTTAAATCTGCTCCAAACCCTTGTCAAAGCCAGCTGTTCTACAAGCAAGTTGAAGGGCACTGCCAAAGCTGAGTGTTAGCAATGTACCCTGCAATTTGGAAATAAAGGGCCTCTATTCATAACAGTTGAGCAAGATACTTCACGGCCTCAAGTACATGGTCCTGTCTTCTCTGTGCCCTAGGAAGAAATAACTCCATTCACTAGTAGACTGGTAGCTCTCCCCCAGAGACCTGCACTGGGGAGTTGGGTGGGTTTCGCTTCTGTAACTGTGAGGAGTTGGGCTATGGTGCCTTGACTGGGCCAGTGTCTGTCGTGCAGCCAAAAGACTGTTTGTACCCATCACCTTGGTGGTCAGGTGCTTGTTGTGTCCAACTATGTGTCAAACTTTGACATGCTGGAGGTGTCTGCTGGCACACCGTGGCAAGTAAAACACACAGGTTACGTGTTTGGCCATAGGACAATGTGGCTTCATTCTCAAACCTGCACTTGGGGGAGAAGCTCTGAAGAAAAGCACATCCCATCCCAACCATAGCCCTGTGGGCATCTCTGCCAAGGAGCAAAACAGGAATACTGAGGGAGGGAGGAGGTTGAGGCGGCACGGGACACACACGGGGCAATGCCTCATGTGCCACGCCATGTGCAGGGCTTTCCTGGGTCCAAGGCTCAGCAGCAAAGCCCTCCCAGCTGGTGCCAACGCCATAGGATGAAGGCACTCTTGTAACAACAGCGAATTACAGTGTTTGGCTGCACAATGCAAGGCCGACTGCTGTCCACAGGACGTGCTGGGACACCACCAGCCCCCGTCCCCGTCCCACCAGTCACGGGGCCAGATGGGGGGAGCTGTTTCCTTTCTGTGGCCGTGGCTGCACCCCCGGCACAGGCTGTCCCCACGCTGCCACTCGCTGCTACACAGCCTGAGGCGGAAAAGGTCATTTCTACCGTGGCTTTGGAAAGCCACTCGCGACCATTGCCATAGGAAAGGGGTGGGTTGTTTGATTGTTTCTCCTCCTCCCGCATTCCTGGAAAGAGAGGCCAGTTTGAGGCAGGCCCTGTGAAGCAGGACCATGAGTCAGGAGGGCTGGGCTTCCCGCCTGCCTCTCCCTGGGGTTCTTGGAGGAGCTGGGCCAAGTCACAGCCCTGTGAGACGCTTGGCTCAGAGCTGAACCAAACTGCTAGCCTTGTCCCATGTTTCCTACTCAGCTCAGAGCTGGCTTTGTCTGCTGATATCTTGTGGCCTCATGCACTAGAGCCTGAGGGACTGCAGCCTTTGCTGGAGGCAAAGCTCACCTTTGTCATGGGCAGGGAGTTTAGCTTCTTCCTTCAGCCACAGGAGCTTTCACCCACAGGATTGCCTCTCACCATGTGGCTGAACGTCCCATACTCAGTCCATGGTAACCTGTATTTTTATGCAAGAATGCTTAGTCCAGAAAGGGGAGAGCTAGGCACAATTCCCTTCCATGTCACACTGCCTCATAACGATGATCACCACCAGGCATAAGATGTTCTGCAGGAAGGGGCTTCCAGCCAAGTTGTTGAAGTGCTTCTACTTCAGGCAGAAACATGAAGCGCTTGTTGGCACAGAAAAAGCTTCTCTACTGACCAAACACCACTGCACCCTTTGGAAAGAGGCCTGAGTTCTCTTAGCCCTGCTCCAATTTCACAGAAAAGAGCAAAGCATGCGATAGAGAACAAATGGGATCTGAACCTCCTCTCCCTTGTGCGAGTGCTGCTATCATTACATTACAAGGTCCAAGTCATTCTTTCCTTCTCATCTGATCTTGTCTCTGGAGAATGCAGATTAAGAGGCTCAAGCAGCCTTAACACCCACATTTGTTGAAGGCCAGAGTCCTGTGGCCTCCTCTGGGTTCACATCTGTTGTTGCACATGCCAGTGCACACTGGGGAGCCTGTTGCTCCCTCTAATCAGATTTTTCTTACTTCAGCACAAGCTGCCCAAATTCCAGGACAGAAACTGATGGTTCAAAGATTTCTGGTGCTCTGCTGTTTCAAATAAGGTTTGATGTTGCAGGATTGTACATTGCATGGTGGCAGAGATTCAATCATATGATCCAAACTCCCCTGAGTGCTGGGCAGGGACTGGAATGGAGAGGCTGCAGACCAAGCATCCCCCAGCTTCTTTCTCTCTCTGGATTACAGTTTCCCTTCCTGTCCTCACTCTGATGAACCGTGTCCTGCACACAGCTCCTCCAGATACTAATTTCATTTAAATTGTGAATTCCTGGTGGGAACACTCCCTTAGGCAGAAGAACCACCTTGACAGGATGCATCAAAGGTGGTTATTTCAAAGTTGCACTAGAAAAGACCTAATTTTCATTTTATTTGGGAAGTGTCCCCACCTGCTCTGAAATATTATTATGGTGCTTAATTTCATCTTCACCATGTCTTTTGCTTTTTATTCTTTCAAAGACCTAAGCAAGTTGAGCTTGGGGAAGACTCAGTTACTTAGAGATGTGTTGACAACATCTACTTCAGGACTGGCTTCTTGCAAGATAAGCTGCAAGGGGCCTGGCAAGTGTCATTTTGTTGTTAAGATCGCTCCTTTTTTCTCCCCTTTCCCTCGCAGGCAAACACACACACAGACTCCAGACAGACTCCTTTGTCACCATTTTCACTCACTTCTTGTTCTCACTTTTTCTTGTGGTCTGATGACTGCTTTCCCTGGAAAAGGCTTCCTTTGCAGGGACAGAGCCCATTGTCCCGTTCCCTGTTGGCCTGACACATCTCTGCCTACGGAAACACCGGGGTGTAACATCACTCCTCATATTTACAGCCAGGTTTGGATGTTTTCAAGTGCTCCTCCATGTCCAGACCACACAGACAAGAGCAGCTCACAGCGCTGACCCCCTCAGACTCTCTGGGCACCTCTGCATGGGTCACACTCACTTTGTCAGGGGCAGGCATTTCCCAGCAACACTCCATTAGACGTTTTTTCCAAGCACCAGCTGGAAGGCCCATGTTCTCATGTGACTCCAAGGGCTGAGGCAATGGACATGTGTCTTTGTGTTAATCCAGCCCTGGAGACCAGCCTCATGCCAGGAGCTCAGAGCACAGCCATGCATCCTTTGGATTCAGGCTCCAAATCTCATAGGATCAGACTTAAATGACTGACTCCGAGGACTGTGACGCTGGAGATAGTCCCTTGTCAACCTGCAAGCGACTCCCAACAGTGAGCACCACCCATGGGGCTGGATGTGCAGCCTGTGGTCACGCTAAGGTGGGCTGGGGTTGCGAGCCCCCTGCCAGCCAGAGCTGCAGGGGTGATGCTTCAGGGCATGTTAAGCTCTGAAGGCAGTGCTCATCTCTCTCCATCTGCTGAAACAAGTTGGCAAAGGAGGGAAGGAATTTAGCACTGTGTGGTGTCTGGCTACCCAGAAAGGAATGACGAAAGAAAATCCACAGGGATGGAAGGAAAGGGTGATCAGTAATCATGCCTTTAATAGCTTGTAAATATATATTTTTTTTAATTCCAGGCAACTAAGATGTACATTTGTTGCGTGTATCTGACATCTGAAAAAAACACAAGTCCACAATCTGTTCCATTTCTTCCCTTTTCTAAAGCACATAAATTAAAGTATCAGTCATCCCAACATACAACAGTTCAGTGAAAGAAAAGGGCTTGTTCTGTTTTTACAATTCAGTGTCACCTTTTATCTGAAGCATTAGCTAGAGTTTTAGCTAGAGAACTGTCTTACAACAAATATGAAAACTCAGAACTTAGGCTGCCCAGAAAAATTCAAGAAATTTCCAATCCCTGCTCTCAAACTCCACTTCCTAATAAAGCATCAGAGTAACATTTTCTCGCTAGAAAACAAAAGACCCCAAAAACTCTTCAAACACACCAGGGAAACACTGTTTGTACCACAGAGCTTATTAAACTTAAAACACTAAGAGTGAAACCATTTCCCATTCTACAATTTTAACACGGAACCTGAATTCACATCAGGATGGGCAAGAACAAAAAACATCAGACTACAAGTAAGCCTTTGGTGCCTGGGGCTGCTAAATGGCCTCCCACCCTGGATTTTGTTATACAAGAAATGCTCTCAGCTTTGAAAGCACCTGCAAGCTCAGCCCACTCAGCGATTCAGGCTGAGGCCTTTCAGCATCCCCTTGCTGAACTCAGCCCAACCCCTCCCTTGCACAGCCAGGACTGGAATTCGGATGGGAAGGCACTGAGGACCCTCCTCTCACACTGGTTCTGGTGTTCAGCACTTGACAGGATTCAGCCAAGCAGCTCTGGCCACCACCCAATATTCTCCATTATTTCTGGTTTCCGTAGGTGCGAGATCACTTTATTAGCAACACAGAGTGGACCTTGATGAAGAGGGGTTGTTCTTGCCTTCTTCCCCTTGAGGCAGTACATGGACACCGTGTACCTGGGGCTGCTCCTCATGATACTGCTTGGGAGCTGGTGGGATTAGCCTGAGCTCTAACACAAGATAGGTCACATACAGGGAAATGGGAGCCAGGCAGAAACAGCTCATCTGGTTGATGTATCCATTTGTTCCCTAGCACTGAATATAAAACCTCTGATCTAGGAGGAAAGCAAACTTAAAGATGAAAGAACACAAAATGAAGAAAAAACCGTAACCTTTACTGCTTTTTCATCTCCTGCAGTTTTGATTAAAGAACTTGACCTATAAGTGTAGCTAACTCCAGAGACAAAGGTACTCTTTCACAGTCTTGTGTGTGTGCAGAGCTAGAACCAAGTCACAATTACAGGTGCAAAGGAACAACATTAGAGTCCCCAGAAGACCTGCTCTGTGCACTTGCCAGCAGCTTGAGTTTGCTGATAAAGTTAAGCAAAGAGGTTCATTCTTCTTGAGCACAAATGAAAATCCATCAAACCAGCTTCTATTACAAAGAGATTCTAAACTGACATAAATAATTACAGTCTTGATTAAAAATAATATATTATTCTAGATTTTTGGTTTTTAGTTCTCATGTAAAACCCCTATACTCTTGACATCTAGGAACAAAGACAAAATAAAAACCAGGCACTTGCTGTGCCTTCTCAAGCACTATTGTGGTGTTTAAGGGACACGGAGGAACTTAACAACTGAGATTAATGCCTACAGTGGAAAACAAGAGGAGTTCTTCATGCCGTCGGCTTTTTCAAGTCTCGGATTTGCTTAATCAGGTAGTTCTTCTCATCAGTGAATTGTTCGTCGTCCGTCCTCTCTTTCTGGAAATTGCTCAGAAACTCAATTAGCTTGGGTTGGTTTTTCAACAGGATCTCCACAATAGGCTGTGTTTTGTTTGGGCTGGCCACAAAAACCTAACATGCAAACAAAATCAGGCACAGAGAGACAGTGAAGGGGCTGAGACAGAGAGAGAGAGAGAGAGAGGGAGAGAGAAAGGAACATCAGTCATAACATCCCCTTAAGTTATTTTCTAACAAGTCAGCTGAAGGCTGGCAGGCAAATACTCTGCAGCTACACACCTTGTCCCAGGGCAGACGGAGAGGAGTTCAAACATGTTGGTTCAAAAGCAAAATTGAAGCAAAGCTATGCCTGTGTGTGGTATTGCTTCCCTTTCATTTTGCTCTTTGTTGACAAAATATTTTATCGTAAACCCAGCTGTCCAGAGCAAGCCATCATTCCCAGCCTCTTCCACCCGCAAGACAAATACACAGAAATTAATTATCAGGAGAATGGGAAAGCTTTGTGTCAGTATTGATATCATTTCCATATTAAACCAGGCCTAAAATTAGACTCGCCAGCTTTGTTTTGGTTTGGAAAAATATGTCAGAGGCCCCATTTCCCTCTGCCTAATCCATTCATGGGAGTGTGGAAACTTACAGCAGGATGGTGCACCCAGCAACCTCTGCAGCCCTCGCTGAGCAGAGGAGGGTGATGATGCAGGGAGGTGACTCGAGACACAGATACTCACCTGGTGCAGCCAGCACAGCTCTGAGGGCTTACTAGTCTTCTCCAATAATAGGTTTTAAGGATAAACCTACCCAGGCTCTGATTTTTTTCTCCCACGATCTCTAAAACTGCAGTTTTCCAACTCTGAACATGACCCCTTAGGCCGCAACAGTTTCTTTAACATTTTCTCTGTGTTAAGTGTTGGCTGAGGACAGTAAAACTACAGCTGGTTGCAAAGACCAGCAGCGATGAGCTCCAATTTCCAGGGATCTCAGGATGCTGCAGAGAGGTGGGCTCTGCAGACATTGGTCAGGAGGGGCAGGTGGGGCGAGGGGTTTGTGGTGGGAACACGCACGCAGCCCACTCCGGGAGGAGTTTCCAATGTGGCCCTCACCGAGGTTACCATGGCTGGTCAACAAAACACTGCCTGAGCTTGTGCAACGACAGAAATAACTTCAGTGTTCTCTGCCCGATGAGAAGAAACTAAGGATGGACAGAACTGGAAAGCATCCAGTTTCCCTCCAAGCCTGTCCAAACCAGAATGAAAACAAACATCTGCTGACAGTACAGAATGGCATGTTATGTGTCCAAGCACAGGCAGCAGCACCACTGGCCCAACCCCAGAGCTGGCGGCTCCACACGTGGGGCTCTTCTGCAGGTCCTTTTATCTCCACTGAGGCTGTGCCCACATGAAGACCTGGGCCACGTCCAGCTGCTCAGGGAGGAGCTGTGCTACATGATGAGGAACATGCACACTCTGTCCTGGAGGGCTGAATTGCAGCCCCTTGGCCCCAGAAACAACAGGTGGTACAGCCTAGGGCTGGGTTCAGACTGGACCCACTGTTAGGCTCCATACTCCACAATAAGAGTATGTTCCACACCACTTGTATAAAATGCCACATGAGGGAAAGTTGTGGAAAGAGTGGGGCTCAACACACATGGACAGTGCCACATAGTACTTCTGCCCAAATAGGAAGAGTACTTTTTTATTCCATTGAGATAAGGCAAAGTATCTACTCAAACCCTGGGATCCTGAAGCCGTAACAGCCCTAATCTCTGTCTATGCTTTTGTCTCCTCTGGATCCTTCCTCCTCAGGCTGTTACTAGGAGCCCCTGCTTCAAGGTACTTTTCCCTCTGCTCTACAGAAAAAGCTGTAACTTCAGCCATGCTGGGTGAACACTTCCAGGGCCGAAGTGTATTACAAAGTTTTCCTTGATCCAGTGTCCAGGCTGTGGTCCCTGTCGCAGCACAGTATCTACAGTTACTCACACAGGCCTCCACATCGCCTGAGCTATAATACTAAATAACTCCTTTCTGTTCCTACTTGCTACTTTAAATTTCTCAAGAGCAGCAGCACCAACAGCCTCCATCCTCAAGGACCCCTTCAGAGCAGTCACTCCAGAATAACGGCTTCTCTGTAGGAACCCCAAGCACTCAAAGGGCAGTTTTGTACCAGGGACGTATCTATCCTGGGTGGGACGGCCAGTTCACAGCTTTCACTACACTTGATTGACTGTCAGCAGCTGATTGTTCTGCTGCTGCCTGCAGCATCTGAAAGCAGTGTCTCCTTTGTGAATAGGTTTCATACACCACTACTGATCCATTGGTTCTCCTTAGACTGGGATAAAAAGGCTTTGGGGATGTAAATCACTACTAAATGTACTTTACAGCTTTCCAGCCTATGCTTTGTCTAGGGAACACTCATCTTAAAATCTTATCGGTATGGATGTTTGGCTCTTACTGAGATTGCAGCAGTTCATGTTCTCAGCTGGAGCAGCCCCAGGATGCAGCTCCCTAAGTGCTGACCTACAGCAGGTGATAATGCTGATGGAGCCTGGATACTCCCAGGATTTAGACTGTGATAAGGCCCCAGTCATCTGGACAAGCTTCCTTTGAGAAAAGAAGGACATAAGCCTGCAGGCAGGGATGAGGAAAGTAACTGTTTACAGATCTTCATTAAAAGTTTTTAATTTTGAAGTTCAGTTCCCCCTTGGTGACTATGGGAAGAAAACCATCAAGTACGCTGGCAGGACCCACACATTCAGAAATAATCTAATGATGATGCAAATAGAAGCCATTTAAGAAGGCCTGATCTTGAAGTGCTGAACATCTTCCCTCAATGAATATTAAGCTTCCCAAACATTCATCCCTAAAGACAAGTGAAGAATGACTAAAAATGAAGAAATCTTCTTGTAAAAGATATCTACTCTGCACACAGAACTGGAAGGTTAGTGGTAAACCTAGTAAATAGCATTTCATATTGGTCCTACCACTGGTATTACCATAACAAATAATTAAAGAACTTAGTTTAATAGAAGCCATCACATCCTGTTTATCTTCGTGCTCGATTATTTATAGATTATAATCTTCCCCTTGCAAAACTGGCAAACTGAACATTCAAAGATCATCTCAACTGCCAGTCTTGCTCAGTGTCAACAGGGACTCATAAAGACAGAATGTTCAAAGGCCAGAAAATTCCTGAAATGTTATTCAATACTTTAGCTGGGCAAACAGAATCAATTCTACCAGTATCAACCGATCAGCTTCACAGAGCCTAGGAGTAGGATTGCCATAAGTCTTTACTTTAAAAAGAACCTCCCCTCATTCATAACTCTGTATTATCATAGAGGAGGAGATCAACCTCTGAAAACAGAAATCATTACTAGCTGGAGCATTTCTACTAAAATGAAATTGAATCAAACCACAGAGAACTTAGTTCTGCCCCTGGTTTTATCATAAAAGGGTGCATGTTCTAGAGCACTAAATTCAGATAGCCAAGAGAGACAGAGACACAAAATAAGAAGACTACTCTTATAAAAATTTCCAACTCTAAATATAGCTGTTTCAGCACAGTTCTCTTTTGCGAATATTTGTAAAAGGCCTGGATTGAAAATCAACTCTGAAGCTTCAAAAGTTGTCAAAAGTGGAACTGTTGCTATTGTCTCCATTAAAAGTCATACTATATTTCTTCAAACAAACATCAAAATTACATGATTGCAGAATTTGATCTTATTTCCTTAAAATTAATAACCAGGCATTACCACCCTCTGGGGCTACAGCAGACCAAAAGTGATTACAGACATTGGATGCCCTGCATTGAGTATTTTAAGATTTATTCTGGGGTCATGCACAATCTTACTGTCAGGAAACTGCACACAGAAGAGCCTTAGAGTTCATGTTGCTTACTATTATGCTTTGCATAATAATTCTTGCCCTTTAAACTATCCAGCTAAGGAACAGAGAGGACACATCCCCACAAACGTAGTTTCAGCTTTGTACCAAGAAGAAACTATCAGTATGGTCAAATTATGTGAAGCTGTTTGCAGGGCAAGCTGCAGGAGGTAGCTCTTAATGTGCACAAAAGAGAATGGAAAAATGAAACTAAGGTCACAAAACACAGTGTACCCATTCTATTTTTAGAGTTAAACAGTAAAATATATCTTACTAAATGTCTGCTTAAGAACAAGAAAGTTGCATAATCGCAGTTCACTGCTACAGGGTGTTTTCCTCAAAATAATCTGTTTATGTGAAAGCCAGGAGAGTTTGTTATTAACCTTTATTTGTAAATATGTAAGGTCAAAGGAATACCTCCACTGCGTTCACCTGTATCTGAAAGATTTGGTGTCCCCTACAAACAGGTAAACTCAAAGTAGGTTCCACTAATAAAACACATTACAAACCCATCATGGGAGCTGGAGAGCCCTTCCCAATACTTGGGAAGGTCCTCAAAGTGTGTGTGATAAAGACTGACATCTCTCCACTGAAATCACTGTGAAGAGGAATCGGTGACTCTCAAAGCCTACAACTCCTGGTGACCCCCTTGGATTTTTTGTGGAGGAGGAGGGAAGGGGTAAGGTATATTAGCTTTTCCTGATAACTAAATATTGGGTAGTCCTCATGCATATATTGTCTGGGACACAAAGCTTTACAAAGCAGCTGCAGACCTTTAGGATGGTGCTGCAAGGTAGAAGCTCCATTTTGCTCAGGGAAAAGGAAGAGAAGGAGCTGGAGTTAGTAGGATGATCAAGCATCTCTTCAACAGAGAGTGGAAAGGGGCACTGCAAGTGGGCACTCTGTCTTTATTTTTCCACCCAAAGCAATCTGAATGAATTAAATATTCTCAGAGCTCGAGGGTACTGGCATTTTCAGCCACAAAATGTTCCTGCAAAATAAGTTGGCACTACAACTACTCATCATTTTAATCTCTCTTAGTTTCGAATCTTCAATAATTAGAAATCACCTCAGGGAGTAAGAGTCATAAGCCTTTTTTTGGGTCAGCTGGTGCATGGGAGTGTTGGAATCTGGATGCTTACAAAACAAACACTTTTTCATTTCTACTGTGTCTAACTGGTGAAACATCTAAATCAGGTAATTTAAACCCAAATCTTTTGGCAACTCAGACAGAGCAGCAAGTATCCACTTCTCAGCAGACCTTTGATTCCAAATCACTGTGGTTAGTCTACTGTAATTTCAGCCAGAACTGCACAGGTATTTCGTAAGCATAATTTAAAAATGCAAGCACAGTTTAAAATTTATGAGATTAAAAGCTGAGGACAAGATTTCTCTCCCAGTTACATTAACATGGAATTATTACAGCTGACAAGAGGACACAAACCCAGAAATAGGAGGCAGGGGCACTGCTGGACAATGTCTCTTAAGTCTCCTAAATATTTAAGAATTTCCCTCAGTAGTTCTCAAGAATTTAGAACTCAATTTAAGAAGTGAAATCAGAGGGAAAAGATCTTCCCTGACACTCTCTACAAAGATAGTTCACAATGCAATTTTCTGTAACATACCCTGTAATGACCCTGCTTCCCTGGGGAGGAGCCGAATGCTTCTACATCCAGGGAACCCAGATTCTCAGTGAGGAGGATCCTAAAAAGGGAGCTCTGCTGCACCTCTACAGTTACTCTAGTGCTGCTGGTGGTTACAAACAAGCAGCTTGCAGCTGATCAGGTCCTGCTCTGAGTCTGCAGTTTCCCCACAAAGAGCGCTGTGCATGTGAGGCAGCGTGAGGAATGCCATGGCACCACTGAAATGCTGCTGACTGGTACCACTGGAAAAAAACAACTTCCCATGGAGGTGAGTATCTGAGGACAGAGCTTAGCCCTTTGAACTCAAGAGACACAACATCACCTGCTCACTGTTTGTTTTGTTGGGCAAGCATTATGTCCACTTGGCAGCAATTGCGAGTGGTCAAGTAAGGCTGAGCTTGCAACATCCTTACTCTAACTGGAAGTGGGATGTGACATACTGGAAAAGGAAAGGAAGGTAGAATTGGGAAAGCAGAATGGGAGCAACAACAATGCGTGACATGGTTGCACACTAGAATCCTTTCTAGTTATTCCAAGTCCTTTTAATACCTCTTGAAATAAGTGAAATGAGCCATTCCCAAAGCATGGTCCATGCCTATCGTTAATTCAAGAACAGTAACTCATGCACTTCAGGAATAAAAACCTGGCATTTATTCACAGCATGGCTAAGAGAGCCCAGTCCTCTGATACCTTCCCCCCATAGGCATCTCAAAGACTGCAAGTGTTTGGAGCCTGACTGCTCACTTATCTTGGAGCCACATACCTCATGATAAGGAGGCAGAGTAGAAGCTACTCCCAGTGGTTCGGTTGACTGTGGAGGAAGTCAGCAAGGGAACAACTTAACAAGCTGCTTCTTTCAGGAAGGGAATTTTTTTTTTAATCCTCCTTGAAGACTTTTTTTCTTTTAGGAACCTAAAAGCTTTTTGGAGAAGTTGCACATTCTCTAAACCTCCACATTGAAGATCTGAAAGCTTTTTTCCCAATCAGAAATGGCAGAAGTAAAAAACTCAACAAGTCACTCTGAATTTGTGGAGGCTGATGTAATCTTTTGCAGTCTTTTGGTGTGATCTGCTATCTTTCTTAACCATCTTGGGGAAGGGATATAATTACAGGCTCAATAGTCCTCTTCTGAAATTCACTAACAACTCTATTTATAGTTTGAAATTAAAGTGTTCCTTCCAAATTAAAGTGAGTTTTGCATAATAACAATCCAACACACTCTGTCCTAGAGCAGAGAATTCTTTGAATAGGGTTTGGTAAACTTCTCACTTATTAACATTAATCATCATGAAAAAAGCAATACTTGGGTCTGACAATTGTTTAAGCCTGCATTAAGGATCACTGCAAAAGGATGGAAGGATTAAATTTATTTCAAGCTTAGACTTACCAAATCTTTTTAATAGCAAAATTTTAAAAGCAAATTGTGTTTGCACTAATGTCCAGCACTAGCACCTTCTGCTTTTAGTCTTCATATAGAGTTTTTAGACTTTTTTACCTTTACTCAGAATAACACAGTAAAATGATCTAAGAGTTGGGGAAAGCTCCCCTGGATACCACCTAGAAACTGTGTGTTTTGTTACCTGTAGCTCATCACTACTTGACTGACTACATTCAGCCCAAACTAAAATGATGCTGCTTAAGATCTCATCCGAAGGAAGGCAAACAGAAATCAGAGGCTGAGTGATAGAAAGGTTCCCAGTTATGACATTCTCAAAGGCTGGAAGTGAATGTAAACCCCAACCTTTGACTTTATTTTCTTTACTGTTTCTTGTCCCCCTTGAAAGACACTTTTATGAGGAAAAGAGAATGTCTGCCACCTCTACAGCTCACCTTGAACACGTGGAATGCTTCAAACTGGATGTTGGGGCTTTTATCTCGCAGCAAATTCATCATCAGCTTCAGATTTTCTGGTTTGCTGATGTATTTTGTCATGATGGCAAAATTGTGTCGGTCCAGAATCAGTTCACCCAGTAGCTATAGGCATAATTAGAAGAAAATCACACTTTTTTCAGTTCATCACATTATTTTTGAATGCAGAGAAAGCAAAAACATATTTCAGTGTTTGCTTTAGATGTTTCAATATCACCATCTTTAGAAAAAGAACCAGACTTGTTATCATGCAGTGGATACTTATGCCCAGTAATGCTCATCTTCTAAATACTACAGAGAGGGATCCCACGTATGGGTTCGGTGCAACAGGAGCTGGTGGGAGCAGTTAGGACAGAAGCAGATGTAGTGCAGCTGTCCCACAAAGACACCTTCATTTCACTTGCATGTTACATTAACACACCTATCTGGTTCCATCTGCAAGTCATGTCGGACTTGGTGCACCAAACAGAGACTATCACGTTACTTTCAAGTTCATTTTAACCTACGTTTTGACCAAAGTACGGATTTGAGGTCAGAGGAAAAATGATAGTGCTTGTTCCACAAAAACAGCCCAATGCTTCACCACATGTCCAGAGAACAAGACTCAGTGAGCTCCTGTGCATTTCAAGAAAAGCATCATAACCCTCAGTTCTTTTTTGTTAGAAAAAAAGCTGCTGCTTTGCCATACGTGGACTTTGATATTCTGCATAGCATGGAGTACAAATTTAGGAGGAAGTGCTGAGAGACTTTACCTTCAAAGATTGTCTCTTTGTTACATAATTCTCAGAATGAAGGAGTTTTTCATAATCCTCAAAGATCTAGAGTAACAAGAAAACACAAAAACATCAGATTCATGTCCATCCTTCCTCCTCTTGATCTTTCCCCCCGCAGATGGGCAGGGCCATTCATTAACACTTCACTGCAATGCCAGGCTCAGCTCTCATGGCCTTTTTCCTTGGCTGGTTACCATGCCGTGAATTAATGCCTAGGAATACTCCTCTTCCAAGTACTGAAGAGGGGGATACCACATATGGACTGGATATAAAGGAGGCTGGTATAAGCCAAGTAGGACAGAAGTAAGCCAGTGACTGTACAGCCTTCCCTTACAGAAGGGTGAGTCTGCTGCCACGACATGTGGGTCCAGCACATAATGCCCTCTCACTTGTATTGTGGTCATGGCTGGCTGTGTGATTTAATACAGTACCCCAAAATGGTGATGGTGCATCTCAAAAGCTCTTTTTGTGAGGTGCCACCTCGCCTGCCTTCAGCACCCTCACTCATTACAGCCATTTGCTCACCAGCAGCTGAATGTGTGCTGACTTTTGCCTGATTGGGCCAAGAATCATCAAAAAAAAATGCTTAGGTAGTTAATAATTAAAAATTTTAAATGTTAAATAAATGTAGAATGGGAACTGTTCCAGTGCAGTGCTTCAGTATTAAGAGAGAAGATTAGCAGAGACACTAATTTTGCTCCCGTTAAGCTGCATTTGTGACTCAGCAATAATTTGCCTGCTCTTTATCCTTCTTGGTAACGAGAATGAAAGAAATTTGTATTTTCCCTTTGGCAATGAAGAATGGCTCAGTTAATATGAGAATATAACACATAGTGTAATTCAATGACCCATATCAGTTCAATTTTAGTTGATTCCAATGGAATTTTTCAGACCCACATTTGGTCCAAAACAGAGCCAAAAAATCCAAGTGAAAAATGGCAGCTAATCAGTTGCCTTAGGATAACAGAAATAGTCATTCCTCAGTCCCTCATTTAGGTACATGTAATTTCCAGTAATGCTGAAACTTCTTTCAGTAACTCCTCTCCTCTGTTCTAGAGTATTGTAAATAACACTGGTATGGCCCTGTCAGTGCTGGGGTACCACAAACTGTTTCAAACTGTGCACGTGTTTTTCCCCGTGATATATTTACATACATAGTTTTAGTTCCATGCACATATGAGGAGATACAACACACACAGAGAGGAATAAAACTTCATTTTAAGCTATGAGTTCTCTTGAAACCTTGGTCTGTGTCCCCAGGTGTGAGCAGAGGAGGTACCTGTATTCTACAATCCATGCAAGGATTGTGCTCTAGTAAAAAGAATTGTTTAGTTTTGCAGTCATATGTGGCTATTTAATGTCAAACATGAAACCTCCTGCTATAGAAAGTACACTTTCACCAGCTAAGCATGAATAAATTTTAAAAAAATCCTTTCAGCACTGATACTTACTGCATCATAATTTTGTTCCAGAAATTCTGCCACCAACAATTTGTGTCGTGTTAAGAGGTCCTGGGGAGGAACGGAGAAAGGTTACCTGAGATGGTGTGCCCATTTGATGGACCTTCGATTCTCAAACATGTTTCAGCACTCCTTACCTGAAGGCATTTACAATATGGTTTCTACAGACAACAACTGCATTATGTGTTTGGCAGGACTTAAGGGGAACTCAGCTAATGCCAACAGAATCAATATAAAACTATTCTAATACTCTTTATTCCTGTTTCCCTCCCACCTTTTCTTACCTTCATTGGTCATAACGCACAGTACTTATGCTAAACCAGGGCAGGGGAAAGGAAGAAAATAAATGAATTCTTTATAGACAGATGAGCAATGGTCTCTAAGCAAAAAGGTACATGCTACCCTTTAGCTGGAAACTATGCCAAGCTGGATCAACTACTACTGCTCACCTCCAAGAATACAACAAGGAAAACTCATATATATATATATGTATATATATATGTGCAGCAGTTGAATTTATCTAGTTATCTAATAATGAAAGCTAGTCACCAATCTAAGCTAGATGTCCAGGCTTCCTCCCTCTCTACTCCCTGGGAAGTGGACTCAGAGAGGTGGAATGAAACCCTTCTGCAGATCATTTTCTGCCCAGACAGAAAGCAGTAGCAGATCTTTCAGACAGCATGGGAGGCATCCCACCCAACTAAAAGGCCACTTAAATTTAAGTTAAAGAAACATCTCCCACAGAATGGGGACGGGTGCTGGTGCTCAGCAACAGAGATGCCAAAGTTCAGCTCCTGACTCTTTACTAGATGCATAGCTATGAAATGAAGTGGCTAGTGGGAGGCATTTAAGTATGATTTTGATCTTATTGCTTCTTTTAAAACATAACACTGATCACAATAAATGCCTAATGAAGTCCACCCAAGTTGGTATTTTCTCGGTGAATCAGTTTTCGCTCCCGTTTTCATCTTCTCCTTGGTTTCCCTACCCAGGCAGAGACTGGAGCCAATGAGGAGCTCAAGCAGATGAATGGACACATCCTCACAAATAAAAGAAATCCTTTGCATACTAATCATTTAATTTATTTTTACCACCAATCATAAGAGGAAAGCAGAGCTCTACAAAACCCAGTGCATGTTTTTAATACATTCCTTTTTTAGCAGGAGTGCAATGACAGCAGTTTTAAAGGCTGAGCAAAACACATGTGATCAGCTTTTATGCAGGGCACTTAGGAGGCAAGTACAAAATCCTTCAATAGGGGGCACAAATGGAATATAATTCAAAATGATCTTTTCATCGAAAATTACGAGAAAGTGTGGAGCAGCAGTGTTCAGTCAGGACTCCTTCCAACTGCTGCTTGCACCCTCCACAGCCAACTTACATCTCTAAATACAAGTGTTTTTCCTTGCATTTTTAATAGCTCTGTTTCCTCTCTGCAGTGCACCTGGTTGAATTTAATTAAGAAGTACATCTCCAGATCATTAAAAATTCCAATACTTCCCTACTATAAATATACTCAGACTTTAATGCACACATAATTAAGCCCTCCTCTGGGGCACAGACTATCCAAGGCTTTCAGCTCTGAACCAGACACCTCGGTGGCAACACTACAAACCCAACACAGGGGCAACAGAACTGAAAACATGAGTTCAGTAATCCAGCCAGCAAGCAATCACAGCATTTATTTTTCCAGTATTAGAAATGAGGTAGCTCTGTATTTCAAGATTCAACCACTTCCACATCACTTCTTGCTGTTCCAACTATTCGGAGTAACAAATAGGAGATAAGATGAGCAGCTGCTTTATTTCCAGAAATGACCGTGTCTCAGGTGCTAAGAGGCAATTTCAAACAAAACCAAAAAAATGTAGTTTATACACTTCCATCAAGCATTTCAAAAGGTGATTTCTGACCTATGTGTGAGGATGAACTGCCCTCATACTCCTCTCTTTCCAGCGCATGTGAGGATGTAGAATTCTATTTTTAAATCCTGCTAAAAATACACTCATTTCACAGGGGACAGAAGTACTTTCCACAGCTGTAGATCTATGAACAACACCAATCTCTCCTTTTTATTTGGATGATTGTAGCAGCCTGCAGTATTTGCTACAGCTCAACTGACCCTTGACCCCATCCTGCCTCTGGGCTGGAGTAAGAATTGTCCATCACCAACAACACACTCTGCTGTCCTGCTCAAAGAAGGACCTGGGGAAAAGATGAAAATCTCTTCTATCAAGCTGCCAACTGAGTCCACGATCACTTTTTCTAACCAGAGACAAATATTCTTCTGAGCATAGGGTAAAATGTCATAAAGAGAAGATATAAATATCTCAGTTATGTTGTTTTTTTATACAGTTCTACACTGTACTATTCCTTGTTTGTGTTTCTGTGCTAGTTTGATTTTCATAACATTTACCTAATGGACGCTGCAAAAGAGAAACTTAAAATAAGGGAAAGATGTTGGTGTGGTTTGAATTGGTAATCCTGCTCAAGTCGTTCCTGAAGAATGCACTGTTATCTCCATTATGCTAATTTTTTTCCCCATTCTGAAGGTTAGTGAAACCAGTAAAAAGCCAGGATTCAAAATATATTGAATCACTGAGTTCAGCTCTAGCATTCCTTCCAATTATTCCAAAGGTCTATCTAATCGTGTTTTTAATTAGTTTTGCAAGGAAAGAATAAACAATGTGTTTCTATGACAGCAAGGAGCTCAGTGATAGAAGAAAAAAGGAGTTACATCTATATTTGGAAGGGTCTTTAACCAAAACGATTTTTCCTCAGCTTTCTTAAATAATTTTTCAGAAATAAATTAATCTTCCCTGTACATTAAGCTCATAGGCACCAAATATTGCTCCAAGACTATACTAGTCCCTTGTGGGAACGATGATGGTCGCTCGCAAAGTCCAAGAAATTTGGCAGGTTTCATCCAACTTTGTTTTCAATGCAAAAGAGACTCTCTACAGAGTCTGTGCAGTGCTTCCACCTACTTAGCTTTTCAGTTCCTTACAATGAACCGTGGGTCACAAAAGAAAGATACTATGAATACATTGTCAAATAATCAGCAGACATAGCACTAATCTTATCTGACTGCTGAGCTCAGAACAAACAGCAAAAACTACAAGGATTTCAAAAGTAACTTTTAAATTATGCTTTCTGTTGTGGTTGTGGTCATGATGGGCAGTGGCTTCGTCTCCGGGGGAAGGCAGAGAGAGAAAGAAGTTATGCATTTTACAAGAACTGTATCAGTTTTAAATGGTTGCATGAAAGACCCTAGGTTATCAAGATAAAGAATGTTAATTAAATACAGGTCTACGTTTCTCTAAAGATTCTTTGCAGATTTGACGATTGCTGTGAATCCTGTTACAATCAGACCAAGGATCAATTCTATCCTTTACTGAATGATAAAAACGCCACCCAGTGCAAAGCAATACAACACACAGTGCTGACTACTGATGGTGTGCCATTTTTGACATAACACTATGATGCAGGCATTGAATAATTTACCTTGAATGTAGCAAAGGCATCAGAAGCAATATCAAATGTTGACATTTCCACATATTTAAAAAAGTCTCTGAACTGTTCTGAAAAGAGTATGATTTTGGCCAAGGGTTCATGTCGAATACACTCTCTCAGCATAATTCCACAACGTAAGGCAATATTTGGGGATTCATATCTGAAGAATGAAAAGAAACAGACAATATCAAAACACAGAAGAACAAAGATAGGGGCACTTTTATAGCAAGGAAACTTTGTAGCATAAGGAACATATGTGCCAGAGGTGACACAACACAAGGAAGGCAGCTCCCAGCCACAGCACTGTACCCAGGTTCAGGACCTCAGCCCAAAGACAGGAAAAGACAGCTGCCACAATTTTTCATTGCAAAACTCTCTCTTCCTAAGCAAAAATATATTTTGGTGTAAATTTGTTTCACACCTCCTCTCTATGTAAAGACCGTAGGGAGTGTGTAACGTTTCAACAGAGCTCCTTCTCCCTTTCAGATTCATGAGAAAGTAAATACAATATAACATATTGTATCCATACAATATAACAATCTCCCTTTCCAGCTTTAATTCTAAGCTCCTCAGTTTATCCAAGAAAAATGTAACATCTCATGACCATCTATCACCTACTCCTCTTCTAGAGGATACTGCCCTAGAGTATCAATGAAGAAAGTAAGTATCCAGGCCATAATCATTCCTCAAGTTACGCTCCTGTTAAAGTACATGCATTGCAATAGCTGGGAGCCAGCACACATGTCAACCTGGGGAGAGGAAGGGAGGCGATTCAGATCACCTTCCATATCTATAAAGTCTCGAATCCTTTAAAGCTGAAATTAATCTGAAAGGAAAGAGAGAGAGAGAAAGAGAGAGAGAGAAAGAGAGAGAGAGAAAGAGAGAGAGAGAAAGAGAGANAGAGAGAGAGAAAGAGAGAGAAAGAGAGAGAAAGAGAGAGAAAGAGAGAGAAAGAGAGAGAAAGAGAGAGAAAGAGAGAATCCAACAGTCAAGAGGGACTTAAAATGAACTACTTCCAGCAATCTTTGGTCATGTGAAAGTGGTGAAGTCCAGGGGGACAGAAAGCATGCTCTGTTTCAAAAAACTGGTTATACTATATCAGAACTGTGTATTATCAACAGAGCTTATCAGCATCGTTTTTCCTTTGCACAATTAATTCCTATCACTAGGCCAAAAGAAATGAAAAAATAAAAAAGGAAAACCACAAAATGCCATCTGTGCTGTAAGTGAGTGGGCCCTCAAATTTACCACCAGCTTGCAATTTAAAAGAACTGTAGTGTTTTGTGAGCATACCAGAGCTGCATACTTCAACCTGGTATCAACAATAGTTGGCTTAATGAAAAATGAGTTGCTATTCCAAACAGGCAAATGAAACTTCCCACCCTCAAGGAAATGCAGGCACTCAAGCCCCTATTTGTTTTGGTTTTGGGAAGCATTTGCAAACTTAAATTTATAACTCTTTAGACAACGGAAATTCTCTGATGTTTCCCACTGAGGCATTAACTCCATTATAAAGAATGCTAATTTTCAAGGAAACAGAGGCAGAGCTGCTCCTAGGAATGCAGCCAGGAAAATATTTAATAATTGGCTAATGAATATTTTGGTTGGAATAAAAGTAAATTACATTGTTTCCAACACAATAACTTTTAAAAACATTAACTATTAGCAGAATCATTCTTAGACAAATGCTCCATTATCTGGAAGTGGGTTATGGACTTTTGGCTGTTCACATAAGCAAGGGAAGTTGAGTTTGGCTCCTTGAATATGCCTGGAAGAAGTTTACAGGTCGCCCAGTTGTAACTAGCATGTTCTCTGCACCCACACTTATAATCGAAGCCACCAGGCAGGAATGATAGAAATGTGTTTCAAAATCACTTGTAACAAGCAATTAGTGCTCAGTACTGATGTTTTTCCACAGCAGAAAAAAAACAAAACATTGACTTTTCCTCTGCTTGGATGAACTTATAACCTAAAGAAACCCCTGCATAGTGACTACTGGGGGCAACTACAAAATGAAACAACAGACTTGAAACATTTCAATACATTTGTTGTGGAGGCTGAAAGAGGGAAGACTGAGAGCTGAGATGGATCTCCGTGTAAAGGGAATCATTCTCGCACAGTTGTTGCAGAAGATGGTACAAGGAAAGGGGCACAAACAGGCAACTTGGAAGACATCAAGAGAAACAAGGAGAAACAAGGTCTTAACAAATATATTCCGATCTGATTTTACACTAACTTCTATGGCCTGAGTTTATCTTTGGATAAACTCAAGGGGAATTCTGCAATCTCAGGCAATATACCATTGAAGTTTTAACTGCACTGTGATATGAAGAGGTCATCACAACATGAAATATCAGATAAAATATCAGAGATAGCGTGTGGTACCATAACGATACATACATTCACAAAGAGGCTTATAAATTTGTCACTTGAGAGAAACAATGCAAGAGTCATAAACGAAGTCCTCATCAGTCATTGTACATAAGGGGAAATATTTTAAATTACAAGGGACCAGAGTTATTTCTGGGCTAATGAAATATGCTCACACCAGCGTTAAAAAACTGGCCCAAATATGTCTGGTTCTCTATATACACCAAACATTCTATTAATCTGACATCTTACTGATAGACAAAGCCTGCACACACAGAAAATAAGATACTATTAAAGCAAGTCCTCATGCAGGAAGGTCAAATAACCCACCACTATGAAAGTAAAAAAACAATGACGAACAAAAAAAGCCCGATAGGGAACTATGTGCTGTATGTTTTCTGAAGCTGAGAATCTGGAAGGAAGCAGGCAACAAGTAAAAAGAAGCCTAAAAGGTAAGAACAATTATCTCAAGCTGGCAGTGCCGCTGGGGCATTAGGCAGGAAACACTTGGTGGGGCCTCCAATTCAGGATCCTTTCCACACTAAGCCACAAAAAAGCAACCTTTTGCTGCTGGGGACTGTCAGGGGGCAGAGGAAGTTTTGCATCCGACAGAAGTGAAACTATGAGAAGCTTACACAATAGTCCCGGGCTGTTTCTTCTACCGTCTTGGTAGAGATGAATTATTTTTCTCTCCATGTCACATCATGATGTACCATTCCCTGTTTGTTACCTGACAAGACAGCCAAATCCACTCTCCTTTAAGCAGATTTTGATCTCCTATATTTCATTTATTATTAGATAAATACATTTTTATCTAATATAAATAATATAATGCATTTAGAATTAAATAAATATGAAAACAGGCCCTCAAGTTACATTTTCAAGAGCTGGTGTCTACCACGAAGTTCATGTTTCCCAGTTCCTACTGCACACAAGCACTGCACACTGTGGGCATGCAGCAAGTTGTGTGTTCAGGGCCCTGCCCTTGCTGCAGGCACATATTTTAAGCATCATTTTTAGACACTCCCAGCAGCAGGACACAGGCAGGTACAGCATCATTGCATGTGACATCATTACACTGTTCTGCAGCAGCCAGCTCCATCAGGGCTGGACAGGACTGACTTCTGGACTTATACTGACAAATGCAACAGCACTTTCTAACAAGGCACTCTAGAAATGGCAATTCTGACACAGTGCAGTGCTGCAGAGAGCAGGTCAAGAAATCATGAACAAGGCGCCTGGCTCAGGTCACTTACAATAAAATGTCTGTTAGCAGCACATATGCATAACATAAAAACTTTACTATCATGTAAAGTTAATGTTCTTGGTTTTGCAGATGCCAAAGAAAATCTGGGACATGATCCAAAAATATTTATCTTTAAATAAAGCCCAGACATATGGTAGCGATACATGCACAATGTGCAAAACCAAAATGAGTGAATAACTGAAAAAGCAAAAACAGAGAAAAGGAAAGAAAACCATGGACTCTATATATGAAATTAAAAACAGTTGTAACAATGACAGAGAGAATTATCATCGTTGTCCTGAAATGACTACTTTGAGGTTTATATAAGAGTGAATTTTAATTAACACATGAAACCAAAATCCATTTCACTAGCTTACTGGTTTTCTTTCTGAGGAAGCCAGCATTTAGTAACACTTAAAACAAGTAAAAAATTTCAAAACTAAAGCTAAATTGCCACAAATCACAATACTTGTAGGAGCAAGACTCGGGTGAGCCCAGACACCTGCCCAGGCTTCCACCACTCTGCCCTGCCAGGAAGGCAGCAGGTCCAGACCTCCTCCAGTCCTAGCAGCCAAGAGCTTTGCCACCATGCTCAACCACAAGTTCACTGTTCCTCAAATTGCTGGTACTGACTAGTTCTCTTGGTTACTTTTTTCATCCTCATCTTTGCTGGAATGTGGCCACTTCTGAAAGAAATAACTATTTTAGAGGACTCCTGTGCTTATCCTTCTCTTGGCTGGGGTCTGCCCCTGGGAGAGGTGGAGGGCTGGATGAAAAGAATTTTACCCTTGGGGCTGCAGCCGTGTCATGCATAAACCTGAGATGGTGCTTAAGTATTTTCCTGGCTGTGAAGCAAATGATAAAAATGCAAATCTTCAAGAGCAAGAAAGACGCTTAAAAAAAAAAAATCATTCTCTTAAGAACCATTAGTTTAAAAGGCTTATATCATGGATGTTACTAGTGGGCCATACAATTGCTTTGAGAGTTCACATCGTTTCATACTGATCAGCTAATAAATGCACTTATTTCCACATGAGTTATTTCATTCCAATGACATATATTCCCCTTAGGGAAAAATAAACAAAATCCTAAGGCCAAAAGAAAAATGTCTACTAAACTTCAAGAGCTGGAAAAGCAAAGCTGCTCACTGAACAAAAAGTGCTTTTATTCAAAAGTAAAGGGGCCAGAAGTCTCCAGTGTTTTAGGCCAACACTTGTGCTCTTCTGAATGCCAACTACAGCTGATGCCCTCTCCACACAGGAGTCTACTCCCTCTCCTTGGCCAACTTATTTTAGGAACCACTAGGTTACAGCTGCACACTAACTCCCTGAGGTTAAAAAGACGAAAATATATTAATGCTCAAAGTTGTGGAGTTAATTGCAGACTTAATTTGAAGTTCACTTGTGGCCGCAAGCATTGTGTGAGAAGCCAGTCCCACAGGCACAAGTACTCTTCTAATGCATTTTTGCTTCTCTCTGTTCTACCACACAGTGGTCCAGCTTGACTCCAGTTATTTACAGACACCACTGCTGGTCACTCCTGCAATGTCTAAATGAAACTCAGCAGTCATCAACAATGCTACACAAGAGTTCAGATCAGGATCTGAAGTACACTTCACATGGGCAGCAGTCAAAACCAATCAGCACATAATTATTTCAACATGAAGTTTGGTGAAGAAATAACAGTCAAATAAAATAATCCAGTCATTAAAAAATATACAGTTACATAGAAAGAAAGTCAATATGAAAGAAACAAAGTAAGAAATCCAAAACAAAACCTGGAAATCCTTTTTTTTTAAAATTAAAAGTGAGAAAGTAGATCAACTGCAATGCCAGCATGTTCCAGGCAATGCCCTTTAATGGAAATCAAATTAAAGTACCTACCCTTTTAAAAGCATGAATAGGATATGTGGATGGGCACTAATGTATTCCACAGTAGGGCTGCGTGTGCCGATTTGTCTTCTCAAGATGTTGTTAAATATCTGAGAAACGTCTTTTTTGCCCTGTTAAAGAATCAAAATAAATCCTCAGTCAGAAAAATATGAACAAATGACCATTTACTATAAGATCTATTTAAAGTAGAAATTAAATTGAAAACACAATAAGTCAGTCTTTTTCTTTTTGGCTCTCCACAGTCCTACCACCTCATATTTGCTGTTTCTTCAATGCCACAAGGGAGTTTTCTGTATCGGGCGGCTCTGGAGACAACAATCACCCCACTCCCATTTACACCCTTTCATTTTCTAAATGAAGATGTGCATTCCTCTGATTCTGTCAAGCAAGTCCCTGGCTATTTCAAATAGCAACGCTGAAACACTACAAAAGCAAGCCACTACCCTGAGCCAAACATGCTTCTGCAGCGTGCTCTACTGCTGTTGTAGCCTCCAAATTTAAGTTGCCAAGCTAGTACTAATACACCACTCCACTGCCTAGATTTAAACCCCAAAAGTTTTGCATTAGTTAAATGCAAACAATGTCAAGTGTGCTTGTGTTTCTGAAAATCAGGGTTAAATTTAAACTGTGCCCATTATTACACCATGAAAAATTATATCATTACTATGAATAAAATGGCTGCATGACATAAGTGCCTTTGCTTTAGTCACAACTAAGATCTTTCACTTTGTCTTAGTTTTCTCCTGTATACACATTTCTACACTATCATATTTTGTATTCAAATGCCTCCCTGTGCAAACTGCTTTTCAGAAGGTTTTCCAAATTATGTTCTATTCAACCACAAGGTTCACCAATACATCTTGCATTAGAAATCCTCTTCCTCCCCCACCACTTCCCCCCTCACAACAGCAGACAAACTGATGTGTGAAATTAAGGGAGGGGGCAGACTACTGCACTAATGACCAGTAACCAAGACACTGAGTCAACAGCAGGTCACTATGCACTATGCTAAAGCAAAAGGTTACTTTTAATCTGTACATGCTCATTGATCTGTCTTGGGAGGATAAACATTCCTTGGCAGAGAATTTATTGAACGTTTGAAGCCAAGGAGCAGATTGTTTCACACAGAAAAATTCCCTGGTTTCACCTCTACAAATATATCACTGCTGAGGAACACAAAATATTCTGCTTTCCTACTCGTTCCAGCCCAGCTGGCTTGGAGACTTGGGGACTTGAGAAATTAAACAGGAGAATCAAATCAGAGCAGGCCAGTCCATCTGCCTTTGTCTGCGACAATTTTTTTGACCCTTGGACATCCTTTCAATTAGGCTAATTCTGTATCCCGTTCTCCCCTATCTTTACAAGGCCTGTATCATAAGCCCAGCATCCTGTGATCTTCAGCAGCTTCAGCAGGTACTCTTAAGACAAAACCAGTTCAGAGAAGAGCTGTTGAAACAGTGATGCAAAGACAGCAAAAATTAAGTTCTCTTCTCCGCTATGCCAAATTTTATATTAGTTACTCAATATTGGGTCCATTGCTGCATTATATCCAATAGCAGAGAGGAGAAGATGGTAGATAGATAGATAGATAGATAGATAGATAGATAGATAGATAGATAGATAGATAGATAGATAGATAGATAGATAGATAGATAGATAGATAGATAGATAGAATAATCCATATCTAATTTTCTAGAGATCAGTGAAGGTGAAAGCCAGAATTGAGAACCCCTGGGTTCTCCTGGAGGGAGTGGACTCTAACAGGAGGGAACCAAGACAGACTTCCCTCACCAACAGACATATTAAAATCATAGGAATACTTTTGAACACTTCTTACTTGGATCTGCAATTCAATTTTGCCTTATAATAAAATACATATGGCCACTGAAGCATAAGATAAGGCAGCGTGAAGAAAAAGGGGCTAGACAAGAACAAAAAGTCCTGCCAAGGATATTGTATGATACCTATGCCATAACTTAGCTGCTGTTTCAAGGCAAAATAAGGGAAAGATTCTAACATCACCAGTCCTAGGCTTATAGTTACTTAATGCCTATTTTAGAGGATATACAATTTGTGAACCTTTAGGCTTACATACAGTTAGTAACATCGATATTTTTAGCTGACTTTTTCCGTGTTCACACTTTCCTCAGTTCTTCAAAGTTCAACAATAAATTTAGTATAAAAAATTTCTAAAAATCCAGTTTGATTTTGATTCTGAGCATCTGCCCAAACCCAACTCTAGTACTTCATAACAACATCATCATTAAAATTGTACCTTGTTTCTTGAGTGGCAGAAGCAATAAAGCTGTGTTTTCTATGGACATGTGGTAGATGTGTGCAAGTCTCCCTACATAGTCTTTGAAAATACATCTTCAAAGGCAAGTACAGTTGTGAAAAATTTGGATCCAAGTGGGCAACAGGGTCAGTGAGGAGAAGACAGGAACTCAGGACAAAGCAAAGTAACCTACATAAACATAAATTACTTGAAAATCTGCTTTCTGAAGGGAATAATGATTTTGCCTTCTACCATTACATATGGATCAAAAAATTAATTTGCATGCTATAACGTGACGTCTTGTTGAACATAAACTGAAATAGCAGCTGTGGCCACCAATAAAATAAAATGGAAGTGGAAAAGTTGATAAACTGGAAAAGTCAGTAGGGATATGAGGATGAAGCAGCACATGCTGTTACTATCCTCTTGTTCAATGGCTTATATACCTATAACAGCTTTGATAAATGGTTGGAAAGATTTTATCATGGAAAAATCTATTTTGCAACAAGAATTACTAAAATTGTTTGTAATTACAGTAATTCAGCAACAGATTGCATTTTAACAACTGTGCGTTCAGTATGTCCATATAGAATTCTTTTTCTTGACAAATGCAGTACAATCATATAACTAAAAAAAATGCAATAGTGTCCCTTCAGTTCTAACAGTATCTTTTCCCTTCTCTTCTTCTTTCTTATAGACTTTTTTTGGGGAGGGGTTAGGTTGCTGCATTTTGAGTGTTTTTGCAATTACAAGACTTAATAGTAACCAGAGGTGGCAAGGAGAAGACAAAGGAAAAGTTCTTAATAAATCCTAGTATTAAAAAAAAAAAAAAACTCCTGAACTTAAGACCTGAGAAAGAGTAAGAGAACTCCACTAACAATATTTTCAAAAATTAGTACAAAATAAATTAATGAAGTCATTGAATCCTGGCTTTACTGGGAGTAGGGGAAGAGAGGGAAAAAGAAAAACATAAATAGCCTATTGTCTTCTCTTTCATTCATTTACAAAATGGAAAGAAAATAACTTCAAAAAAGACAAAAAACTTCCACAGGAAAGTGACTCCCACAATAGGTGGAAGCATCATTCTGAGAGCATCAGAAAATGTCTCTGAGAAACTGATTTTTTCATTCAGCAGTGGCCTATATGTTGGGTACTGCTCCTGCTTCAGACCTCAGTGGTGGAGGTTTGGTTCCTGGGAGCTAGGGATTTCTCACTGGCTCTTGACACTTGTGACAATTCACCAGCAGCCAGGAGCCACATAAATCACAGAAGTCATAACAGCAGTCCCTGGGGACCACTACCCTGGCTGACTGTAGACCACAGGAATACTAGAATGACCTGCCGGAGACAGCTTTTTTCCAGTCACTATCAGACAACAGTCAGTCAAAATGGTTTATAATTATCCTGAATTACTGCAATCTTTTCTACTATAACTCTTCTCCTTACTTATAAGCAAATTTAGTTCTCCTAGCAGTTGCACAGTAAGTTTTTGGCTTTAACAACAAAGCAGGCAAAAAGTTCCACAGACTATATAATTTTATATATAAAAGATTAAATAATATATATATACACATATAGATTCATATTAAATTCTTCTACCATGAAAAAAAGAAGTTATATTCCTTTCTTATTTTAACCCAAACAATAAGTGGAGGTCACCCAGTTTACCTTGGATCCCACTGACAGTTTTTAACACACTTTTCAACTCCTTTCCCCCCAGCTAAACCTTTCTATTTTTTTTAGATTTCATCACATGACATTTTCCCATACTTCCAATTATTTTTTTATTCCATGTCCCAGAATCCCTTCTAAATCAGTGACACTCTTCAAAGGCAGTAGGTCTGATAGTTGCGCTATCCCAAAGAGTTTCATCACTGCAGCTTACAAGGTTGATTCTCAGCAGTATTTTCAGCATCATTTCCTATCTTGTTTGGAACAAATGCATTGTATTTACTGCCAGCATATGAGCACATCTTGTAAGACACTGACCAGTCTAGAGTAGCTACTTTCTTCAGCGTGTGAGAAACAGTTTTTAATGCAATAAAATTATTTAGATTTCAGAAAAATATGGCTCTACTCACTGACAACACTGAGACCAAGGAGGCAAAAAGATTTATGAATGCTGACCTACCTCAAAATCTATCAGCTGTAGGTTGGCAATAAGTGTCACTAAAAGGCCACTGTTGTACAGTTCTTGTGCCAGCTGGGCCACAGTTTCTGTAGGTGGCTCTTTGTCTGTGGTCCCACACAGAATTTCCTTCATTGCTTGCAGAGATTTTGACACTTCCTCTGATGCCTGTTCACCATCAGAAATAGGTTGTATTTAAAAAAAGAAAAGAAAAAGAAAAAGAAAATACAAGCATTTCAAAACAAATGCTTCTAACCATACTTACAATGATGGTTAGCTATTTCAAAATGGTTTAATAATTTTATGCAATCACCGAGGCTGGAGCATCCACACTGTATCCTGCAGGTCTTATATAAGATCTATTCAATTTAAACATGGCATGCCTTCACTTACAGACCATAGGCATAAAACAGCAGCAAGATAGCAATTACCAACAAGCATGAACAAGATCTTTTACAGGTTTGGAGACAGTCACTGCCCTGCAGAAGCTCCCCCCATCCTCCTCAGTGGGTTTCATCAACATGTGAGGGCAAGAGGTGCCAGATGAAGGTACCAAACCAGCTGGCTGCTCCCACCAGCAGGATGGTTGCTGTGCTACCTCCCTAGCAACTGCTTGCTGATGGATTGTCCCAGCTTCTCTGCTGGCAGCCCAAATAAATTCTCATACCCCTCTGTCATTGTTTAACCTGGCAGGCAGCTAAACACCACAGGGCCATTTGGTTACTCCCCCTCAGTGGAAGCAGGGAAAGAACTGGGAGGGAAGTGTGTGGTTTTAGATAAAGACAGTTTGATAGGACAGAGAAGGAAGAAAAAAACCAGTAACAATAACAAAACCACCAACAATAATAAACCAGTGATGCTCAGTGCAACTGCTCACCACCTGCTGGCCAATGTCCAACCAGCTCCTGGGCAGCTCTATATGGTAGGCATGATGCCATATGATATGGAACATCCCTGTGGCCAGTTGGAGTCAGCTGTCCCAGCTGTGTGTTCTCCCAGCTTCTTGTGCCCTCCAGCCCTCTCACTGTTGGGATGCAGTGAGGAGGAGAAAGGCCTTGACTTAGTGTAAGCACTACTCGGCAACAACTAAAACATCAGTGTGTTATAAACGTTAATTCTGATACTAAATCAAAAACACAGCACTGAATCAGCTACTAGGAAAAAAATTAACCTGACAGCTTTGCATCGCTACCACCTATTTCTCTTCATCATGTGTGGTTTAAGCCGGCATCTTCTGCAAGGGATTTGCCTACTGAGTACACAGGCACTTCAGTCCTAGGTTGAGAAATTTGAAATTAAACAATTTAGCTTTAGTAAAACTCCACAGCTGCCATCAAGTGAACTAAAATAACTCTTTCATCTTTTGCTGTCATCTAGTGTATACTAATTCCGTACAAGGTTTCAGGTACCCAGAGGACAAACCAGGAATTACAAAACATCTTGACCAGAAAGCTTGAAACGGGAAAATTAAAGACAGTCACCTATGAAAAGGTAACAGCTTAGCATTCATGGCAGTCAGCAGGTTTAAATCAGATATGAACAACGACATCCCACTTCCCAAGGAAAATGATCACTGACTACAGCATAGCAGCTCTGGCTCACGCTCTCTGTATAAATAAAGACTTTTGTGGAGCAAAGGTGTTATTTTTTCATGTGTGTGTGTGTGTGTTTAAATGCCACCTGTTTTATCCATAGGGCAATTGCTCTTTCTGGATCTGGTTCTATTTATTACATGCATGACCTGCAGCGAGGCTGACTGGATTCTTTGGCAGGGAGTGGGAAGCAAGCAAGGAACAGGTCTGAAAGCAAAGCTAAGAATGGCAGCAAAGTGCCAGCCAGGTAAGATAGTTACAGATTCTGAAGAGAGGACAGCCTTTCACATCTGTATTCCAAAACCTTTACTTGGAATCAGCATTTTGTTAGCATAGCAGGGGAAAAAAAAATTAGTCAAGACACACACAGAATACCCAAGGATCATTTGTAGAAGCTAAACAGGACATTAATGGATATTCAAAGCCAGATCAATAATTTCAATACACTTCACACACAAACTGAAAGGAAAAATACCATGCTTTCAAAGACTACCCCATTAATCTGCATGAAATAACCCCACAATGCACTGAAAAGGCATCACTTACCTGCTGCTGATCTCTCAACACTTTAATATTGATTTAAATCACAGATTTTATTCACTATGTGAATAAAAATTTTAGAAAAAACTTAGAAATCCAAAAATAACCCCAAAATAAAAAGCTACTTTCACATTGCATCTACCTAGAAGATTCAAGTGTTGATTTTGCACAGCATAAAGAACTGCTCTCCCTCAATTTCTTTGTACCTACTCTCAGTTTTCTGTTATTTGAGATATGTCAGCAGGAGTGGCATGTAAGTGAGCATGACTATGTGAGATAACTTTAACTAGCAGAAGTCTTGCTGTTCCTTACCATCACTCAGCAAAAGAACCTATTTTTACCTCAAATGTTAGTGGTATGTCACTTGAGATATCCCATGGAGTACAGATGGGATTAACAAGGGTGCTATCTTGGAAACTAAAGCTCTAAATCTCTGTATGAGCTGGGGAAATATGTTCGTATCAAAGGAGAAACCCATACATTTTTGGATTTTCATCCATTCTGCTGGGCAAGGTGTGAATATCTCTGGCTAACAAATAAATTAATAACCTTCCTTTCAAATGTAAGTAAGAAGTCCTTTCTGATATGTAAAAAATTGTCTGCAAGACTCAGTTTTAGGTTTACTTCCCCAAAAGGAGGCCAAAAAGTAAAGAGCTGTGTGAGATAATGAAACTACAAAACACTGGTGTTGATGGGCAGAACTGGGCACCACAGCTGCCATTCCATCCAATCATTTTCTCAGCTTTTCTACATGCAATTAACATTTAGTGTTGAACTTCCTCCCACTTCATATCCTCCAGATAGTCTATGGTTTGACATTCAATCCACCAGCAAAAGCTATTCCGGGTTAAAACTAAGGACAACTCTTCAGTGCCTGTCCCTCACAATTTATCTGGAGGAAAACCATAATCCCAAACACAGATTCTTAAATTAACAGTCACTTGTAGGCTCCATTTTGACATTTCCACTTAATCTTACAGCAATTTAAGAATAATACTCTAAGTACATAAGCACTTTTTCTGGGATGGAAATGTACTTAACGCTCGGGGGGCTGGGGGAGGAGGGAAGAAAAAACAGATGACATTCCAAGATCTCACGATCTGTCCAAAACAAACAACAAAGCAAATATATTCACTCAAATACACGGAAGTACAAGATGACAGAAACATATCTACATGAGAAGTCAGACTGGCCCTGACCCTCTTTAGGAAATATGCAAAAACCAACAAAAAGCCTCAGCAAAAAAAATCTTCCCATGCAACAATGCCACAAACAGAATTTGAGTGACAAAAATAAAGAGATTTGCTAGAAACTCCAAAGCCTATTATGACATCCACAGTACTTCTCATTTTCCATAAGTGGCAACAGCAACGATAGCAAAGTGCTGCAACCATCACTTCAGTAGAAGTTATAGAGCAAAAGAAACAGTTTCAGGAAATACCTAAGCACTTTTAGTTATTTGCCTCACTCTTGCAATTAGGCACAATCTTATTTCTAGCAGATTTTCTTTTTACCCTCTAGGTACATCATGACTGAGTTTGTGCCATTATATTTACAAAAGCTGTTGTGAACAGAAGGGGGAAAAAAAGGGGGAAAGTAGAAAACTAAGCAAAGAAACCTGAGCAGAACAGCTAATATGTATCACATGCAAATGTCAAAAGTGGGGTATGCTGAACTTCGGTCAGCCAAAAGCTGGGGGTAGGGACAACAAAGCAAAGATGAAATGCAAGCTGATTCCCCGTATACACATCAGTTTAGTGTTTGCATTGCTGTCCCTGCACAGATATCAGGATCTCAACCTCCTAAGGTAACTTGCTGGTTTCTAGCCTACAGGCATTTTAGCTCACAACATCCAGACTTGGGAGGATCCACTTCCACAATAGAACATTAAAATTCAAGGTGGGTACGTAGGTGAGTGTCCAATGAATTACATGGTAGATTTGCAGTAACAGCGTAAAGGGAGTAAAGGAGAGCACAACCTGTACCCACTTGTGCAACAAAGGCAGTTTTTTCAATGATGGCCATTTCTTCTCTACTTACATTCTACGCAGGATTAACAGGTTATTTCCAACAATAAACAACTTTTTGTCCACAGAGTATAGTTTGTAGTCAACAGCAACCCACAAGAGGGTTTTCGGTTCATTCGAAATACAGCATTTTGTGAAAATGTTGAAATCCAACAGTCCTCTGCTAACCCTACTAGATGAGAGGATGTAAAATAGCCTTGGAGCTGAAAAACTGACAGCATAGAGAAGTTATGTAGGCTTATCTAAGTTAAATTATAAACATGTCCAACCTTTCCTGTTCATAAAATTGATTTTTTGTCACTATTTATGTGTCTTTCTAAACCTACATACAGCTTCAACAACAAGAGCTGAATGTTTTATAAGTTGAACATACTTGTCACAGCTTATTTTCCTCACAGATCAATGTCCTGTCACTGTTGACTTAAAGGGAACGTAACACAAAGAAAGAAGCTTACTGAGAATGATTCCCTGAGGTTCTATATGAAAAAACCTTCCCTGAAAGACCTCAAGACTCTCCTCTCTGCAGCCTATTCCACATATGAAGATCAATGTCTTTCCAAAGGTCCAGTTTCTACCAAATGAATAACACCACTATGCCTGTGTTGAAATATTTTCATACTCCAGTGTCGATCTCCCTTTCCCACAGTTTTTATATTGGGTTCTTCAGTTTATCTTGCTTGGCCAGCTCCAGAAGACAATTTCTGAGTTTAATCTGACTTTTTGGACTGTTATCTATAGGGGGGCCAAAGCACATGAAAATGTGCTTAGGGCAGTAATTCAGCATTATTAAGGAATGCTGGAAAACAGCTAATTTTCTTTCCTCTATGTCCCACAATTATACAAGAGAATTCAATAAGGAGTTTCTCAGGTTTTTTTTCCTTTAAGTGATTACAAAGAAATCCTCCGAGACACCTTCCAGAGAGATTTTAAAAAGCAACATGGTAGGCTAAAACAAAGCCTTCTGATCTGTTGTTCATGCCAAAAGCTGAATTTTTATTTCCATAATTACATGAGTTAGGACACAAAGGCTAAGCTGTTCTATCTGCAAGACTGCTTTTGTGTGATATAACAAAATAAACAAGGCAGATCTGCTTCAGAAATCAAAACTTCATATAGACAGTTTTTTAAAACCCGCATACACAGCACACCCACCACAGGTACACTTTAACCAGGGTCCCTGGCTTCAGCAGCATGAATTTCTAGCTATTCTAACTGGATTAATAAAAATTACCTCTACTTACTAACCTTGTCCTTCTCCTCTTCTCAGATACTTATGCTAATTTCACATTTATCTTAAAAATGCCATATTAAGTGCTCATGATCCAGACATATTACGCTTGTCAAAGAGAGAGATGGATCTCCTGTTAGTCAAGGCAGATCCGTCGCATCTTTTTACTCCATTCCAAGGAAGATTACAATGAAAGGGAAAAGTATCAGGCCCTGAATAATCAACAGTCTGAGCTCTTGCACCTGAGCTGAAACTTTTCAAGGCTTTCAGAGGGTGGTCTCTTACTGCTCTTTCACCAACAAGTTAGAGATCTCACATGTATGTCCGAATGTTATAGGTCAGAAGGGCTTATTCTAATTTTTATTCATCTGGGGACTTAATATAACATTTATGACCAAGCATAACAGTGTAGAAAAAACAGACTGCATGATTTTTTTTTTCTACCTTCTCAAACTCAGATACCAAATATATATAAGAAAAATACAGGATGCCTGGTGAGGAAATCCTCAATTTTTCATAAGAATATGGCAAACAGGACCATACATCTTTTGTTTGTATACCTAGCACATTTTCAGATCAAAAATCTCTCTATAAACTGTTGTTCTCTAGCACAGCAGCTGACAATAGCACACACAGATGCCTGCCAGTGTGATGTTAAATACTCTAATGTGTGATTCGGTGATCTGCCAGTACTCCACACTATATATTGCAACCAAAAGCATAAAACTCCTTGATTTGGTTTTAACTGGTTTAAAAATACTCTCACTCTGTGATTCAAACTAATTTTTCTCCTTATAGTGCCAATGCAGGGCTCTCTTTCTACAGGCGACTCTCTCTTTAGGGACTCCCAAGAAAAGCCATTAACAGAATCTGAATCCAACCCCTGCGTAACTTCAGGGTCATCCCAATGGACAATATTCTTTCACATGCAATTTTTCATACAATTTCATGCTAAACTGAACTATAGGAACAATCTGTGGACATTTTGGATCAGGAGGCCTGCAGTCTGTCCTTTAGTAAAATATTATGGACTAGTACTCAAGGAAGCTGGCAAAGACAATTTGGCCAAGCAGGCACAGCAAGGAAATGCCTTTTAAAAGGTTGTATGACTAAATGGAGAAGACAGGTTTGCCCTACCTGGATATGAATTCCTTTCCCACCTAAGACTGAACTAAAGGTTGTAAGGCCCTTAAGAAAATAAAAAGCAACTAGAAGAGACAGGTTTGAACTCTTGGCACCAGCCCCATGATAGTATCTGGAGTTTCTCCCATCTCTAAGGCAATAACAGGCCTTAGCAGAACAGGGAAGCTGAAACGTGAAACAGTCCATAAAACCCCAGGACACACAGAGCTAGGAGGAAGGGGTGCCAAGCCCATCTTATCTCATTCCCTCAGTTTCAGTGTGCAGTAATGAAGTTGAAGGCAATTTTGTAACTGGCTTTGGCAGTTCCAGAATCGCATCCATGAGGTATTCACGTTCATAGCAGTCACGCAACTGCTCTTTCATGCAAATGCACATCACGCCCTCTACATGGCCCTCATCTCACACACCAGTCCCCAGCTGCTTTATCAATGCAGCAGTGAGCAAGGTGAACAGGTAATGGCTTCCTTGTTGCTATGCTAAAAAAGCAGAATTTATAGATAGAAGTATTTTTTTCCAGAAGCTTTTTAACTGCAACCTTAATAAAACGCTGCTCTCCTGACCCTTCTGAAGAGTACCAAATTTGTTACAGCACACAGAGATGAAACAGAGGACAGACTACAGTGATCTACCTGAACGAGCAGTCTTGTTAGATATATTTAAGTGAAAGGGGCAGAAGCTAAACACTTCAGGTTATTTTACATCTAGCTTCACTATGTTTCTGATCACTGACTAAAGGTGCTGCAGCCTGCAGTTCTGCCTTCCAGGAAACCACTCAGCACAGTGCCCTAAACCTGCTGTAATGCATTTGGGTTAATTTTCCGCAATAAACCCAAGTCTTGGATCAGCTACACCAGAAACTGCAAATCTTTCAACCCATCTAGAGTACCTGCAAAGATTAGACCAAGTTTCAACCGGCCTCAGATCCGTTTGCTGTACTAAATTAAACGCCTGTGACGCTAGGAAGGCTTTTGCTGCAGGGCAGGTTCAGAAAATGTTACCAAACCTGTAGGCACCACAGATGGCACTGAGTCAGGCTGCCACACCCAAGGTGTGTGGTTAGCAGCAAGAGGGTCATGTGTCCAAGGAAGTCCTGCAGGGACATACTGGGTGCCACCTGCACTACTTTGTGTCAACTGGACTCACCAGCTGAACACAAGACTTCAAGAAGTCAGGATGTCACACTCCTTTTTTTCCTGAGGTGGGTCAAGCATCCTTTCTATTAGCATCCTTCTACACCATCCATTAATAAAAGGCATGGCAGCATTATCAGCAATACATGAAGCATGAGACAAGTGTGACCATCATATTGCATGCTGTCCCTTCTTCCTCAGGTTCAACAGTTCTGACTGCTTGATATCAGGGCTTTTTCTCTCTTATTTCTTCTCTTTTCCTCTCTTTTTCATGCATCCTCCAAATGCTATAAGAGTTTGTGCCAGAAGAAGGAAAATAGTATAAGCTCTGAAGGCTTCACTTCCTAGGTATTTACTTTCCTGCTTTTCTAGTTAATTCCAGAATGAGCATTTTTCATTAAATTCAAGTACAGTTATGTTCTACATGGCTGAGATTAAATTTTTGTGACATTTCTAGAATTCTGTAATAAAACTTAATTAATTGTTCTTCCCCACATCAAAGCCTGAACAGGATGTCAGCAATCATTCACGCTCCAAGCACACCTTATTTTATTTCAGATGTTGGAAGAGAGAAAGATGGTTGATAAAGAAAGGTTTAGTCTGCAGCTCTGTCTTAACCTACTTAGTCTTCCAATGGTTACATTAGATTTGCCAGTGCTACAATCCATTCTTTAAAACATTATTTTAAAAAACATTTTATTTTCAATAATATTAAGAAAATCCAGTATTTTTTTAAAAATTGTAAACCCAAGATATTAGAAAGACCACTTCAGAGGAAAAGGCATCACACGTGGTAGTACTTCTCAGCCTGTGGTCTATCAACCGTCAAAATGTAGCTAACAAAATGCCGAAGCTTTAAGCACACTTACATCCACGCAAGCAAACAACTATAAAAACCCACACATAAAATATAAGTAAGAACCACATATTCAAACTTTGCCTATTTTTCAGTTGAGTGTTTAAAAAGCCTTAAAAAGCATCATGTCAACACTACACACATTAATAGTTTTTAAAAAATAAGACATAGAAAAACTGGGTCAAATTCAATCCTTATCTAAGGAGACAGATGCTAGTGCAGTCAGTAGCTGTTAAAGTCTGAATGGGTACTACTCCATGACTAACAAAAAGCATCACGAAGAAAGAGTACAAACTTCTGTCTCTTATGTATGTGCATGGAAATGTCTCAGAAGATGTGTATAATTTCCTTTATACTTATGAGTGTCTTTTCTCTCCTATCTTCTCTTGATCCTACCTATCAAGCTGTGTCCTCCACCCTCTTCCCATTACCCTTAAGTTCTCAACTGCTCTGCCGTAAACTTCCCTCTACCTGCACAATCCATAGCTTGGAAGGAGTGATCATTTCTGCATTATTTATAAACATTCCCTCCAAGACACGGCTGGTTCCTGCTGAAAGTTGCACAAATTTTATTAGAAGTGTCAAGCCTCTCTCTGTCTGACCTTGCACGCTCCCAGCTGCCCAGAGCACCTTCCCCTCAAAACTCACGGTTTCTCAACTGAGAAAGGAAACGAGGAGGTTAATTCAGGTTTTGCCACACTTCCCTGCCAATTCCAGCTCTATTAGCAGTTTTTAGCTGTCTCAACCCACACACCATATTGGCTGTACCACAATAACAGCTCAACTGCCACAAGATAAATCTTCCTGTTTAAGCATCTGAAGAAACTCCTAGTTGGAAACTATTCTGCACAAAAAATCAGGGATGCTCTGGAGTCATATACTAGAATTTCTGGGAACCTTGGTTTTTATGGTGAGACACAAGAGTACTCCTCTAGTTCTCATAGCAGACAAGGAACCCAGAAACTTGAAAAATTGAACAGCTCCGATTTCCAAACATCTGTGTTTGCAGGTCCACAGAGTCCAAAACCAGCTGAGATATCCAGGGTCTCCGACTCTTGCAGGAGCCAGAACTCTGGACCCTTTCATGAAAATCTGACACATTTCCTCTCCCTCTGAAAATCAAACTGGAAGTAAATTTAAAACCCTTGCCAGTTTTTTAATAGCACAGAGTCCAGCACTGTGCTTTGTTTTTCTTTGCTTTTGTTTTCAGTAAAATTTCTCTAATCATACTCAGGAGAAAATGCTACTTATTAGCATTACCAAGTAACTTTTGACAAGATGTATGCCACTGGAAGTCTCTCCATCATCTTCTCCAATTCCACTTTCAAACAACACTTAAAAATGGTATTACTAAGACCACAAACCTAAATGGATAGTAGCAAATGTGACTGGGGTGATTGCTTTTGCAAGAGCTATTTTTCCTGCCATTTTTTTAAAGTTTATCATCATCACAGTAAAAAGATATTCCTTATGATTTACTTCCCTAAACTCAGGAGAATAAATTTGGCTATTTTCTTTAATAGGTATTTATTTCAGGAGAGCTCAGTGCTTCAGATGAACACTTAAGAGGAAAGGCAGCATTACCAAGGAAAATCACATCTTTCCTTCTGAAAGGAGAAAGTCCCTATGTGCTTCCTCTGTATCACGGCACAAAGTCCTGAGTCAACAAGCCACATAAAGCATATACCCACAAAAAAAGGGCTGCTTTCTTCACCTTCTGCCTTGCTGCTGAAGGGACTACCTTGTCCCCTTCCCTCCTCTCCCCACTCACCCTTATTTACCCCAGGAACAGCCTCTACCCTATAGCAAAAATAACTGAAAACCAACCTTCTCCTGTAAAATAACCATCATTCACTTCATAAGCTCTTCCCATTCTAATATATCAGGGAAATACTCCCATATCTTTTGTTCTTTGAGGAAAACACACACCAGCTGTTCTGACTTTTATGAAAAATTTACATCAAGTTCTCAATTTTCTAAGAAGCCTGAATTTCTCTTCCTTTGTCACTGACATCCAAATAAACAAACCAGCTCAAAGCCAAAAAATCTCAAAACCACAACCCAGAGGAGTCATGCTATAAAGCAAATTGAAACCTAGTCTAGAGCTTCTGCTTTGAATGTCTTATTTAATCAGGCTCCAAAGGATGAATTCTGCAGGGGAGAACAGATTCTGTTGGTTTATTTAGGTACTTATTTTATGTTTTAGTTCAGTCAAATTCTCTCAGTGCTTTTCAGTTAACTGAAGGTATTTCAGCATGAGACATCAAATACCAGAGGCCTCCCAGAAATCCATGTGACCAATCTTATGTAATTAACACTGAGCTACTTGCTTTGAATCAAAAAGTTTCAAGAGGATTTCACTAAGAGCACAAAGGGCTCCATGTCTACCTTTTGGGTTGGGTTTGTTTTAATACAGGGGGAAGCAAAACATGCACACATGCAAACATCAGCTCCACAAAAACTGTATTAATGCCACTTATCTGCTATTTTTGTCTCCACTGACATTCAGTTTTAACCTAAAATTAGTTTGCTGTTAATTATATACTTCCACTACAGCAATAGTACAGAGGGCCAGAGTCTCAGATGCAAAAAAGAAAACAAAATTATTAGATTTTACACAAGCACAAATTACTAATTTTTTTACGCTGGGGAGTATCTTCAAGAGGTCTCTGGAAAATGGTTTGTTTCACAGAATTTGAAGGGAGCAGTAATATTAGAAAAAGCCTAGCACTACAATTAGAATACAAGTATCACAGCTCATTTAGGAAGAACTAGCACCCAGAACATTTTAAAGGGCAAACAAAGTGAAATCTTTTCTGTATACAACTGGAGACATATAGGTTTGCTGGTTTATGTGAAAAATGTTCATCAGAAGTAAGTTTTGCTCTTCGGGTACCTACAGATTAATTGGCAGTTCCATTCACTATCCTTCTAAAGCAATTAGCTGTGTAATAGCTTTCAAATAACCTTCTATGCTGTTTTGCTAGATGCATTACTGTTTGAAGTAGTGGGAGATCACTTTTTGTTTTGGCTGATGCACCTAGAATCTAGCATTTTCTGTCTGTTGTGTTTTTCTTATGGAAAAGTCCCTTGATTTCAACAGAACTGTTCAAACACACAGCTACTTACCTGGGCAAGCACTTGCCAAATCAGGACAGTGAGCAAACACAATTTTGTTACCTTTATTCTCCTGTTCCCCCAGCATAAAAACCTTGTTGGTCTTCTACAACGTTATCTCATACCTTGTCTGTCTTTTTTTCTTGTTTTTCCAATATGGCCATGTTTTCTTTCAGCACTTTCACAATCTCAGCAGGATTTTTGTGCGATTTACTGAACAAGGGCATGGTCTTTCTTCACCTGGATTTCTTCCTTCAGGATAGAAGAGAACTGCCTTAAATCAAAAAAGAAATAAAAAGAACTTTTGAAGTCTATACAAAAATGCTGTGAAAACACACAAAGACATTATGAACAAGAAAAGTTATGCCTCAGGCTCTACATTTTATTTCGGCTACTCAGCGGAGTGGTGAAAGTTCTCACATACAGTTACTACAAGTTCATCCAGGATTCACAAGCCACCATTGGCACGTGGAAAGCAATTACTCAGCACTTGCACAGGAGTTGGATAGATCCTGAAAACCTGAGGCACAGGTCAGCACTCCAGCAAGTCTACGCCTATGTCCAGCGTATTTTGGACGCTGCCTATCTGGCAGGCTCCACTAGATTTCTCATATGGGTTCCTGTCAGACTACACTGGCTCCATCACGATGCAGATAAGCAACTGTAAATACCAGCAAACCAAAAGTACCCTTTGTTTAGAGCATTGCAAGTTAAGGTCCCAGCTTCTCTGCCATCTCTTCTTTAGTTCCTTCTTTTTTTCAGTATAAAGCTTTTTGGGACAAAGCAGTTTAAGCTATCCCCTAAGACTGATGGACTCAAGAATCTGTGGGTGAGATCTCACTTGTGTAAAACATTGTCTGAATCAAATAAGAAACAGAGGATCAGGTCCAAATATGAACACAAATGTTTTCATGACATTTAATGGAAGACTGAGCATTGTAATGAAAATGGATTGTTTGTTTAATTTAAAACATTCTTCCTCTGTATGGCTAGAAAGGCAAATACCACATCACTGTATTTATATATGAAAGAAACCAAGTAGCTTAGTTTCTCATCTTAGAAAGCATTAAGCTGTGAATTCTTATAGGTTTTACTGAGGATCCAATACAAAGATCTACTGAAATCTATGACTGACTACAGATGGGAAAATGCTCTGGTTAAAGCTGTACCACTTTCCAGAGAAAGCACAGCACCATCCTGGACTACAGTCCAGTTTGTACAATAACGAAAAAGAGGCAAAAGGGAAAGAAAAAAAAAAAAAAAGAAAAAGAGGGAAAAAAGCAAATATAATCTCAGACTTTCATCTCTTTCCACAACAAAAGAAATCCATCACAATCCCTCCACACATACATTTGCAAAATTAGTTGTGCAAATAGAAATATATTCACAAATCACTTCAATCTTTTACAATTTAAAGAAAAAGCTCTATAAGGGGTTTTAAAGCAGAGAGTTAAATTAGCACAATACACACAGCATAAAGAAGAAAACCCAGTAATCTCAAGAAATCACTCCTTTCATGCTTCATTGTTACTACTGACACACTACAGAGTCCATCAGAAAGTATGATCCCATTTGTACCATACATCCATGTGTTACTAACCCCCAGATAACCTGAGGAATTAAAACCCAGATTAGACATACATTCTATTGCAACTATAAATAGCAATCATATAAAACAGCCAAGTACAAAATTCAAACTTTAAAAAACCAAGTCTATACAGACTCTGCCCTAAAATCTTACTAACACATCTCAAAACATTTTTGCATATTATCTTTACAGTTTCTATGACATGGAAGAAATGTTTTTAAGTGTCTCATTTATATCAAAATTTCTTTTATAGTGTCTAGAGAAGGTAAATTTTTATATAGCTTCTCATTCTAAGTCTGTTTTACAGGGATATTACCTTCAGTATCTGAAAGCTCACCACTTTCAGCTTTCCATTTTCAAGCTCCTCACAGTCTAGTTCAAACTCATTTTTATTTCTGCAGTTTTGGCTACATAACCTTCACTTCTTAGCTGAGCTCTCAGCTGCAGAGGCCTGCTCCTATACAGCTCACAACTGTAAGCTTTGGCAGCACCAGTCAACTTGACAGAGCAAAGCCACACCTCAACCTGACAATGTGCACGTTTAAATATTGGGTACACTAACGACTCACTGTTTTGGGAATATTCAACTACATACAAGGGCTGGGATGCCAGTATTATACAATTAAGTTGTTTAAATGCTGCTAGTAAGAACCAAGCACTCTGTAATCCCACATGTGCTGCAAATAGAAGATTAATAATTCACAGCACACTTAGAGAAGAACCTGATGCTGTATGTTTTTATTAGACATGGTGTGAGAATGTGATGATGCAAGAGAGAGTGAGCCTGAAAGCAGGAGCTTAACAGGCAAGATGCATTTCAGAGAAGAAATCTTTTCATCCAGGGTAGGGTAGGGATATTCAGAATGCTGAAGTCTTCCCTCCATCTTTCCATTTCAGAAGACTCCACACAAAGAAAAACAAAGGGGTAGACAATTTGATTTTTAAATGGAAGTACTCCTGAACTAGAGATTCTGAGATTTTTAAAAACTGAAGTTCACATTTCTAACTGAAATGTTGACTAGAAATTATAAACACATTTTCCTCCCAAAAAGTAACTTCCGTAACTATCTAGCATAGGGGGTGTGTATTTAAAGTAAGCACTGTTTTGCCACAACACCCTAAAAGCCAGGCTAGCATTTTTCCAGTATAGTTCTAGTCTTGCCACCAAGTCACTGCAGTGGCAATATACCATTTCTCTTCACTTCATACCTTAGAGTATCCTAATCACAATGTCACCAACAACAGGGCAGGAAGGGCTTGAAACTGTTTAGTTCACCGCTCCACTGAACAGAGCCAAGTCTCTGCATTACTTCTTTTATCAGTCTTATATACAAAGCAAAGCCTCTGCTATATGCAAGAGAAGGGAGACAGAAAGAAAAGGGGGAAGAGTCCCAGATGTGCACCAAGTAACATTTTTGGAATTACGCCTTCTCAGGTTACAGTTTTTAATCCGTCAGCACCTGGCAAAAGATGCTCCATCACTTCAGAAAATACATACTGGCAGCTGCAGGTTATGGTTCCCTTTAATCCTTCATGTAGGAATCTTCTAGGGGAACACACGCTAATCACAGGACTTATTTTCAGTCCATTTTTTGGAAATCAGTATTTTCCAGGCATCCAGTCCTCTGTCAAGGTTGCTTAAAATTTCACAGTAACTTCAAAAGCTACCATGGGAAGAGAATTAAGATGAGAGATGGACAGTGTAACTATGTAAGCTTCAGTTTCTCAAGAAACCAGACTAAAATAACTGAAAACCAAAGACAGATTACAACTGAAAAGAATGTAGCACAGGCTTACCAAAAGTAGCTCATACTACAATCCCTTATGAATATATCCTTAAACAGAGAAAACACAGTAAAATCCACATATCTAACATGGAAATACACTAACTTGAATATAGCATGAAATGAACTACTTGAAAGAAAATTATGTCATCTGCCTGAGAAGGTAAGAGCAATTTGGGGTAGGATTGTACTTAGGCACAGGAATTAAGAACCTACACAAAAATTGTGGTGACTCAAAATAGAAAGACGTTATCAACACCTACGAAAACTGGAATATCATTACCTGGGAAACTGGATTGTGTCAAGAACTGAGATAATAAAAATGAGATAAAAGCTAAGAGTAGAAAGTATCAGATAATGCGGAATGGTAGAAGAAACAGAGTTTGCACCTCTTCCAGATACTTGGAAACACTCAAGACCAGATTGGATGGGGCTCTGAGCAGTCTGATCTAGTTGAAGACATCCTTGCCCGTGGCAGGGGGAATTGGCCCCTTCCAACCCAAAACATTCTTGAATATCTGCTTCAAGCTGAGGACTTAGCATGAGAAATGACAAAACCAGGCAGCTGGTGACATATAAAAATACACGCCTATTTTACAGACAGGAGAAAGACAGGCACAAATTTGTGATGACTTAAGAAAGTATTTGTCAATAGAAATACAAAGGCATTTCTGTCTGCGTACAATGTCTTGATATAACTTTGCACAGAACATTGTACACAAACCTGAACACTCGCAGTCAAGTAAAATCAACAGAGATTAGAGTGAGTGGAGAGAAGGACCCTAGACTGGCCAGAAAAACAGGAAGACCAGCATGTCTAGGAGCCTAAAAGTGCTCATTTTGGTAGGCTTAGAATAAAATACAGGGTAGCTGAAGAACTTATTTCAGCTCAAATAACAATAACACTTCATTTATGCAGAAGCAAATAGCTATAAACTGCTTATGAATAACCTTCATCTGAAAATGTAAAGGTTTCCACCCATTGGAGCTTTGAGGTTTTGAAATTACCTACTCTACCAGGCACACTACAGAGCGTCTGTTCATGAATTTTTTGACACTGCTGTCTGGCAGTAAGGGACAGGGCTGAATGAGCTCCTTTCTTTACCACTTTCTAGGAAAACTTTTTCCATTTAATGGTTTTTCAACATATGTTTTTATAACATCAGAAATAGATTGTGGACACTCCTGAATTCATAATGGGGGACCAGCCAACTCGTGAAACATTCAGTTCTGACGATGTTATTTCACTGGTGCTCTTGTGAGGAGCTTATGAGACCAAGGAAACAGCTGTATCTCACTGGACTGAATCTCCTGGCCTCAGAGGTTGTTTCTCCCAGCTATGAGGAAAATGCTCTGGCAGCACTGTAGGAGGAATGGTGGTTTCCAAAGCCTGCTGTGGACAGCATTATGAACACAACATTTCAGCTGCCAGAGCTGGAGCATCCAGCACATTTCAGGAACTCTACTTTTACAAAAACACTTTCAGGGAATATCATTCCATGTTTGTTCAGGGGAAAAAAATGGCACAGATTTTATTTTAGGTAAGTCAAGAAACACCAAAGCGAAATATTAAAGCATCACTTTCTAGATGTCTGGCTGTTTCTGTTCAAGTCAGAAAAAAAAGGGGGGGAAAAAAATCACACAGACTAAAGCAATTAACTGAACATGGATGTGTTTTACAAGACATGAGTTTTAGGGTATTCAGTAGCCTGTCAATGGTAATATAATGCCTTCATATTGAGGGCATGCCTTCCCTCAGTGGCCTCAAATTCTACAAACATTTAACCAAGATTCAAAAAAACTAACATACCTGCTTTCACTCTGTCCCCTCTGCAAAGGGAGAAGCTGAGGCACAGAAAGATTAGAAAACTTACTGAAGGCCACATAAAAAAAATCAGTGGTTGTGTCAGGAATGCAACCTAGATCATCTGACAACAAAGCCTATGCTTTATTAGTCCTCAAAATATCTCTTCTGCCAGTTTATCTGCTCATGTGGAGAATGTACCAAAAAAAAAGTAAAATTAATTTATTCAGCTATAAATTACAGAAAGAGATCTAGTTTGGTTTATATGCACTCTCCCCAATTTCTTTGCTTTTAATCATATACTTCCTCAAAAGATTATAGTGCAACTGAACTTGAAAGCACAATGAAGGAAAAACACAGCAACAGTACTCTACTAAGCAGCCCATCCCACGATGAAGTGACTCAGTAAAGCAGCTCCACAACAAATGCTTCCTCCTGCCCACGAAGGCAAGAATGGGAGAGAGCACATGAGCCCATCCATGCACTCTTTGCAGACGCTCCTTTGGACAAGCAATTTGGTCTTCAAAGATAAAGGAACTAAACAATTTCCTTCCCATCAAGCATCAGACATTTGTCTTGTCTTAGCTCCTAACCTTCATCGACTTACTGATCAGAATCAAAACATTTCAGTAACTCATATCATGCAGGAGTTTCTTGAATGGAAAAAAAGATTTGCACTTTTCATTCACTGCAGTATGCCTAAGATCCATTTATTTGGGGCTCAAGTTAGCACACTTCTTAATCATTTTGTCTAATTCAGTTTTTACATAATGGAAGAGGCGCTTTAACCTCTCCTCATTTCACCCACTTGTCACATTTGGGAAAGTTGCTGCAATTTCAGAGCAGGGGATGGAAACCCCACATGTGATGATCACCCGAAGAATCCAAATTTGTCCAATCCAATGCAGTCCCCTCATATGACCCACATTTTATTTGACAAGCAGGAGGAATCAGGGCTACACAACAAGTAACTTCTCTGAAAATCCTCAATGAGTTGCAGATTTTGGAAGGTACATTCCAAATGAGACAAAAGATTAATGGCAGAGAGGACAGTTTTGTGATTAGGGTGAATGAACACCAACTCTGCCTGACAACAAAATTATTCCAAAAACTCAAGAATTTCCTCATCACCGGCTTTGTTGTTGGACACTTGTTGCATTACCTGGGATGAAGGTGAATATTGGAAACTTCATCTGCACCCACAAAACATTGCATTAATGCCTACCATCACTACAAATGTCTTTTTTAGTAGATGGTGAGCATCCTGAAGATCAGGTATGGAAAAGAAGTAGTCAGTTCCATCTTTAACCTCTACAAAATGAGATTAATATCATCACATAGTTGTTTAATACTGTTACAAAACTGAAGGTTCTCATGGTGATGCTCCATTCAAATGCTATTGTGTAGCAATATGGAAGCACTCAGAGAAATTATTTATTCTGTTTTTAATTAAGTGTTTGAATGCCTTCTTAATAAAAATCAAAAACTTCATCTAGTCTATCAGCAAACATGTGCAACAAAATGAAACACTGAATAGTAATCTAGTCACTGAGGCAACAGTTTGATAAACGCTTTCTTCCATAACAGTGACACCCTGTTCCACATCTAATCACATTCCTACAGTCTCTGTTGGAATAATAAAGCTGTTTGCAGGACCACGTGGTCGCCAGGTCACAGAAGCAACCCAGGTTAACAAAAAATATCTTGGTGAGGAAAAAAGATCACACAGGTCTCCAGTCCAATTCTGTCAACAGTCCAGAGCTCTACCAGCACAGAAGAGGAAGAAGGGGATGGAAGGAGAGTACAGAGACAGGGCTGCTGGAGCAGATGCTACAGCTCAGGTGGTCATCTGAATGAGGTGAACCCAGAAAGAGGCAGTGATGGTCAGAAAGGGGGTGTAAATGTGTGATAATACAAACTAAGTACCATAGAATGGTTTGGGTTGGAAGGGACCTTAAAGATCATCCAGTCCCAATCCCTCTGCCATGGACAGGGACGCCTTCCAGTAGAACAGGCTTCTCAGCCTCGTGAACTTCCAGGGATGGGGCATCTGCAGCTTCTCTGGGCAACCTATGCCGTTGTGTCATCACTCTCATGATAAAAAAATTCTTCTTAATGTCTAATCTAAAGCTACACTAAGTAGGGTATAGAGGTTCCACTGGCACAAACACCAAAATTGAAGTTAGGAACATCTTGCTACCTAGTGTCCTTTATTTGAAATCCTGTGCTACCACATCCATTGTTATTATAATAAAATATTTACTACAAAATAGCATTTGCATACTGCAATACCAGGTAACATTCAGGTTCTTAATCCATGTAGAAGAGGAATCCTGTGACACCATACTCACATCAGCATCAATTATCTTTGTGTCTCAGGATCACATAGGCTCTCCCACTCACGCCAATGAACTAGCTAGAAGTAGTAGGTTATTACTTCATGTCCAATAAAACTAGAAAGATGGAAAACCAAAGACTTTACAGCAACCAAATTTGCAGGACTGACGAGTGAAGAATATTTGGGATCCCAGTTTGCATTTGTCACCACAGAGGCCTTTCCAACCTACAATATTAAGGATTCAATTCTATGCCTAGCTGTAGTCCATAGCAAAACTCCCAAAACCTCGATCATGCAGGAAGAGGAGTTTTAACTCATGTCTCTGAGGTACGCACAATTCTAACAGAAGAGCCCTTAACAGCTTTTCATTTACTTAAGTAAAAGGGAAACCAAGTTAAATATCCATTTCTAGTAGGAATAATAACCATAGAAATTATGGAAACTAGTAACATAATTTAAATAATGCAGGCAGCAGCCAAGAGGGAATAGGACTTCCTCTAAACACAAAAGTGAGGAAGATGAATACTATTTTTGCTTTTTGTCCAGTATTACTAAAGTTACCTCTCTACACAGCATTCACTTGATCATATATTCCTAGCAAGTCTGCTATGTTACATTCAGTAGCTTCACAACCCATTAAAATCATTTTCTATAGTAGCAATTTCACTTTACTACTAATACTAGCCCAAGAAAGAGCCTTTGCACTAAAAAAACCCCCAACTTCCCTTAAGCTCAATTAAAGCTCTGCCTCATAAAGACTTCATGAATCGCCCATTGCACAAAATTAGCATTTCAGGTCGACAAGACCTACCGACTACGAATACCGAGATCGTTAATTTACATACGCGTTTCTCGTGGCCGTTCACACACACGCTCATCTTCCCTTCATCTCTGTTCCCCCTGGCTTATGCAAGTGGCCACGCTCTCATTCCTCCGCATCTCAAGAGCCAGTCCGCAGCTGCAGGCAGTCAGCGGAGAGGAGCAAGAGAAATGATATATTGCAGATATTTTATTTTTGGAAACGACACTGTAAATAAAGCCATTTCCAGAGATATTCCATGGACACGGAGTGCTCGGTCGCAGAGCCAGCGCCTTATGTAACAGGAGGAGTATTGTTTAGGGTTGCCTGCATTAAAGAGCCACTCCTGGTAACACAGTTTACAAAGCTATAAAAAGCTACCAGCGTAACTACCGAGAACAAGGAGGCAAGCGGTTTATTACGAAAAGCCTGGTGCTGACTGGAGAGAAAACAAAAACAAAAAAAAAAAAAGTTTCATTAAATCACTTAACTTTCCGTCACTCGGAGGACACCAGCTCGGTTGACACTTACTGTGAGTGGAAAGGTGGGTGCTCCTAGGCAGCCCTGCGCAGCCCCATGGCCAGGTGCTGAAGACAGCTCTGCCACCTCCCCGCCAGCAGCCGCCTTCAGTGAGCTTCCATTTAACTCCGCTCTATTCCCCCCCGCCGATGACCGACACGTGGCAGAGACCAGGGATCCCGCAACTCTTCTTCCACCGAGCGACCGTCAGCCTCTGGAAAAGCGTGAGCAGAGAGGATCACTTGGACATGCACAGGCGCTCACAAGCAGCTGTAAATTTCCACTCCCCGCTGCCTGCGGCTGCACTCCCGGCCTCGCTCCGGCTCCTCGCTGCTCCTGCTCCGACGAGCTCTGTGCCTGGGTGTGCGCTTTTCCCCCACTGCCCTCCCCGCTTCCCACTCCCTCACTCGTCTTGCTCGCAGGCTCACACACACACGCACACCCCCAAACTCCACGTCAGAAGAACGTGTGGAAAAGCAAAGGATGAAGTGATCGCTCCGCCGAGAGATTTCTCTGGGTTAAGGGAGGACATGCGGCGATTTCGCATCACTTCTGTAAGTTTCCATTCCCCTCCAAAGTCTGTCGGTGCAGGGAAGGCATCGCTGACGGGTCCTCGCACCGTCACGTGGCAGAGGCTGCTGGAATTAAATTATTCACCTTGCCGTCCTGCTAGGAATGCAAATAGGGGAGCCCAACGGCGGGTTGTTGTTACAAGATAATAATAAAATCAACATGCTCACGCACCACATCTTTCAGCAGAGCCTTGTCCAGAGAAGCTGAAGTTAAGCTGCTTCCTGCCTGACTATATATTATAACACGAAGATCCGAACACTTTCCCACAATAGTACTTCAGGGGATAGAGAAACGAAATACTCTGCAATATACTCTAAGCAAAATTTAAATCCTGCTGAAGAAAAACATTATTTTTTCAAAGGCTGTGATGAGGAAAAAACCAATCATTACGTTTTCTGAAACAAGTATTACTAGATATTATCAAAAACACAAAGACAGCAAAACGCAATTAAAAGAATTTTTAATGCTTCACTTTTCTCTCTCGGCAACTATTTTTCAGTAAGTGCCACACATTCACAAAGGGAACGATGTGTGCTTTCACCCCTGACCCCAGCTATCTAACAGGCATTGAGAGCACGGAAAGGAGGATGCTTTCTTTACCAGGCACCGTGGGCACTGCAAGGTGGGATTTAAAACCGATCCTCATCTGGGTCTTGGCTGAGTCCCAGCAGGGATGAGAGCCCAGCATGTATTCCTGCCAAGCTCATCAGCTCGAGGGGGAGATTTCGCCTCCCATCCCTTCGTCCTCAGGGCAAAGCCTAGCCAAAGTCCTACATTATTAAAAATAATTCAGTATGCTACATTCGCCTGGGGAGCTGATCTCAGCCCCCACTGCATACCAGCACTACAGTTGCATCAGATCTTAATTTGGGGCTCACCTGCACTAGCTATTCAGAGCCCTACATTAAAGGCAACCAAAAAAACATGAGAAACCTCATTTCTGAGGAATACAGATGAAACAGACACCTTTTAAAGGGCTAACATCCTTTCCTTGCAATGCCAGCTCCTAAATGAAGCAAACAGAAGTATTCCAAATCCTTGCTTTGAAAAGAACTTTCTGTCTCTCTCAGGCTCAGAGGGGCAGAAGCCATCCCTGCTCCCTTAAGTTTCCTGCATTTGCACAGGGGGCCAAGCCAACCTCAACTGAGCAGATTTGTGCTCTCAACTTACCTGTAAAGCATGTCACCATTTGTGCTTATACTTTACCTAACAGCTCATCAAGAGTCGGCAGCCCCATGTTTTCGGATGCCCTGAGCAGCACTGGGAACAGCTACTAATTGCTGCTCCTACTGCACCCAAAAGCATTGCAACAATTTATACCAAGTGGCAATTTCTGCTCCAAACCCCTGCTGAAATATTCTTCCAGCGCTGAATTAAAGGCTTCACGCTAGCCATCCCTAGCCGGGCTTCCTCTCCAGGCCACCTCCAGAGAGAGGATGCTGTGAATGCCAAGCTCAGAACTGGATGAGCTGCCCTTCTAGGCAGCATCTTTTTCCACGGAGCTTAGTGGGGACGTGAACAACCTGCACAGACTGATGACTCATGACATGAAGGACCTGAGGAGAAAAACTGGTGCTGGGCATCCTTTGGTGGGTGCCCTGCTCTGCCCCAGCTGGGTAGGGAGAGGGAAGGGATGCCGTGCCTTGTGGTACCTTATACCCACTCTGGGTTGGCCCTTCCTGTTTTTATCAGATACCATGGCCTTTGAGTAAACGTCATAGTGAAAGTCAAATGATAAACGCTCTGCCCTTGGGCTACTACTGAAGGTACCGGCTTTTCCTAGGGCAACACAACAATCTAAGTACACCAGTACTTCCACTGTGTGTTTCTAAGAGAATAATTTTTTTTTCCTCTAACCCTCCCGTGGGAAATTATCTCTTTTCATTGTGAATCAACCACCAGTTCAACAGGCAAAAAGACACACTTTTGTTGCCTTGTAGAGTTCAACTTTGGTAGGTGCTATCCTGCAGTTGAATAATCACCAAAAAGATTGAAATATCACAAAAAGTTTCAGTTGCACATTAAGGGGTCTCTCTGGTGATAGTCACTGAGTTCCATGAAGTATTCATGGACTGTTCTGAGTATTCTTATACCCTCTGGAAGCATAAGGAACTTATCTAAAAAATTACTGTCTTCTGTTTCATACTACTATGTCTGTTTTCCTGATTCTGAGGAGTAAGTCGAATATGCATTCAATTATAGTTCAACTTTCAAGCTTTAGTAGGAGCCCTCTACACACCAGGAGACCAACAAACCCACCTACCTTCATCCCTGCATTGCAGCAAAAGGAACACCACAAAGCAGGGTAGCTAAAGGGGCAGGGGTAAAAAAAAAAAATAATTCTCTGCTATTCCACTACTCTGTTTCATCTTAAGTGCAGTTAATTCCCAGATGACAGGGAAAGGCCATAATTAAGCCGTAATTACTTGGTGCTCTTATCTGTTTGCTGGGATTCTTCTGTTGCCAAGAGGTTATAAAATATTTCAAAAAAATATTTTCTTCAATTCTTCATTTGTAGCCATCTCAAATCTTAAGTGATGTAATTTTAAATAGACAACAAATCTTTATAGTCTCAAAGTATATTGAAAAAGATCTCTGTGCACTGCAAAAGGACTCCAGCTTCCACATATTTAAATTTCATTATATTTGTTTCCTTTAGAGAGAGCAGAGTCCTCAGGCTAAGGCACGGTTAGAGTACTTTTGAGAAATGTTTGTACTTGCTTTTGTAACTTAAAATCATTCCAACTAATAAAGACAGAAAGAAGAAAACCCCAGTCCATTATTCCTTGCCCTTCCATTTATTTTCTAAAGTGTAAAAGAGAAATTAGAGAACTTACAATGAGTGTGGTAGCAATAAATTACAGCAGCAGATGATAAATGCTATGTATATATATCAATTCTGTTCATTTAATCATCCACTTCCAGTCTGTCTACCTCCTCCGAGATTACTTCTAGCATTCCAAAGCCCTAAGCAGCCTCTAATAATAACACAACAACAATATCCTTCCTTCCCCCCAAATTGCTCAATGCCAAGGCCCCAGGCCATCAAAATTCAGTTCTCCACAGCAACAGGTTTGGTTGTGTAATGCTCAATATCAAGAGGAGAACCTTTAGAATACTAAAAAGATTCACCCACCCTCCAAAACCTGAAAACTAAAGAACATTCCCCACAGTATTTCATCCTATTCTTGCAGAACCCAAGATATTAACGTTATGGTAGGTGATTGGGGCGGAGGGGAACTAAAACCAAATGACTTAAACAATCTACATTGTAAAGCTGTTACACTTTAACTCAAGGCATTTAGCTTTATGACAATGCAATATAAAAAATATGCCAAACAACACTTCTAAAGCCTCATGAGAGACTTTATAGTAACTTTGTGCTTCTGTGTCATTCTTACAAGTTTTCAGATACTCATTTTCCTCAGATTCTGACAAGAGCAGTGTGGCCACTCCAAAATAATGCAAATAAATTCTTTTTCATCTAATAGATCCCCAATACATAGACAGACACTCCCACTTTCCCTCATTCTCCCCCCATATAATCTTAGAGGGAGACAAGCTTGGAACAGAGCCTGAGTATCAGTCCCCCCAAAACAGCCACCAGCACCAAAAGGCAAATTAACATTTGGCTGCTCATCCAAATAGAAAGTAAGGCAAAAAGTAGCTACAGTCTATGGAGGGGTAGGTGGTTTTCCTTATGGCCTTTTAAAAAGCAGCAAAGCTTCTGGCCTCTTTCAGAACTAGAAAGTTGAAATTTCTTCCATGAAGTGTGGGAGAACAGAGAGCAGCAAGACACAGTGGCTGACCTGTAACTGCATTTTAGCTGAAGTCAGCAAAAAGATTTAAATGGATGTTTTATATAAGCAATTCCTAAAAATGCAAGTATCTTCAATGGTTTTCCCCTCTTCTTCCTCCTGGCTCCCTCTAGCGCTTTCATGCACATACTGCCTTTCCCCCGTTCTATTTCATGCAATAACAGTTGCTAAGATGATGCTTGTTTTTGTTAGTTTTGGCGGGTTTTTTTAAGACATGCAATAACTGTTACAAACAGGTCATGAATTTTTACTGAACATGTTGTTCATACGTACATCACAGAAATCAAGCACTGACACTGCCCTTTCTTCCAGAAGCATTTACATGCTAATAGTTTATGTACAGGCCAGTGTATTTAAAATTTTACTCATTTTACAGGTATCCGTCAGTCCGTTATTAGAAAAAGTCAGCTAAAATTAATCCCTTTCTCTTCACATTTCCACCCTCACACAAATTGTAACTAAACAGAAGGTTTCTTAGAGCCCAACAGCTGAAAAATATAACATATTAAAGTTTTATGTCTGCTCTAAAGAGTGGCTTATAAAATGTTAATCATGCCGCTTATCTACTGTGTCCCAATATAAAACACAAATAAGAACCAAACCTGCCCTCCCACTTTTATGAGCAGAGGCACAGTGGATTCATGACAACATTGTGCTTTTTTCCTGCAGATGTATGCAAACGGAAACTGGTCCTCCAAAATCAGTAACTCCCTGAACAGCTGAGCAGGTGTTTTTAATATAATTAAAGCCTTCACCTCTCCAAATTGCTGGAAAAGAGTCCTTGCATCACTGCTAGTATTTTTCTTCATTAATTTGAAAAATTCTTTCATGTGTTTAAGAGCATCTAAGATGTCCCATTTCCAAAATATTCAAACAATAGTAAGAGAGTTTAGTCTTCTTGCAAATACTGAATTTAGTTTCTGGTTTCCACATAAATTCAGCAAGCAATTTTCTTAATGTTAGTTAGCCTGAGGTACTTGCACGTGAAGACATTTCCTTCCAACACACTTGCTTATGCAAAAAAACCTATATATGTTCCCTACAACCTCCCTACTGGTGAAAGTCTATGGAACATCCCTAACTTTAAACTTCCTAATAGCGCTTGAAGTTGAAAGCTATATTACTGTATGTCCATCTCACAAATGGTGATGTGCAATGGAAATACTAGGCAGATCAATCACCTTTTGTTGACAATAGTTTCTTTATGCACAATGTATGACTGTTTCTGACAAGGTGGAAGGCAGTTCAGGACTAAAACTTTTCCTCTACTGACCACTACTATAGAAGCCTAAAGCATTTTTCATCAGATGCTCTCAAGAGAACTTGTAAACACACAAAATTAAACTCACTTTGAAACACAAGACAAATGCTCCTGTGAGGAAGTCACTATAATATCTGATCTAGGATGAAGAAACTGAGGTGGTACCAGGCAAACACCCAAAGATGTGCACTCTAAAATGTACTGTTAAAGAATGTCAGTAGATAAGAACTATCATTCATTGGGTCAGATAAACCTCCACTAAATCCCATCTCCAACAGCAGCAGACATCAAGTGCAAAGTAGAAAAAGAAATATATACCAGAAGGACCACTCTATTCTTATTCTTCTTCTTCTTTGGGCAATTAGCACCTCTGAGGTTTCCTGAAGTGTCATCCAAAATCATCATGCTGAATAGCTACAAATGGCTCCACACCTGTTCACTTTAAAGATCCTAAAAGAGCACTATACCCTTCTTTGCGTGACTCTGAAATCACATCTGCAATACTTAGATACAAGAGATTGCTCAAGATGACTTCTAACTGTCCAGACTGAGCGGCCAAGACAGTTCAGAGACTGCTATTTCCTGTAGATGAGGGATCAAACAAGACATCAGCACTACCAGTGATTTACTGCATTCCAGCTAGTTACTTCTTCAGGGCAGCAGAGCCTGGATGTACCTGCAGAACCATTGCATTTTTAAAGTGGTTGCCCCAGACAAGGGAACAACTACTATCAGAAAGGCCCATATAGAGGTAGGGTGGTATACTGATAAGAAATGAGTTCAGACCAAAGAAGACAAGAGTCAGTTTCTATTTGTGTCATACATTTCTATGTGATCTTGGAAAAGCCACTTAGTACCCCCACGGGAAAATGAATGCATTCAAGACCACAAAGTGGTTTGACACTACAGTGATGGTACCCAAACAAACTTATTAGTCAGTACCCAGACTGCTGTGTCCTTTTCTTGGGATAACAGTCTTGGAGTGATGCACGACTCAAGAAACCATGCCTGCACACAGAACCAACTTCTAAGTCTCTTCTCATGCAGGTTAAGAATCCTTCTAAAGCAGAACAGTCAGCGCAAAACCAGAATAATACTAACCTAAAAGTCTAAACTTCTGCTTTCAGATGAAGAATTACAGGGTTTTTTCCCATGAAACATAAGCATTACTATATTTCATGAAAAAAATCTGTCATATTTAAGCAAATGTTGCTCTAAACTGGCTTGCCTGAAGTCACACAAGGAGATCTCTGGTGGTCAATACTGCTCCCCTAGAGAAAGAGAACCCAAGTCTTCTCACATTTTGCTCTTTACCAGTTTTGTCCTGCAAGAATGTTAGTTTAACATATTGGACTCGGATAAGGAACCTCAGGAATTCATTGAGCTCAAGCTGCACAAGGAGACATCATCTTCACAAGAACTCCAAAGTAATTTCTCCTGACAAACAATTAAGTATATTCATCTCTTGTCAGAATTGCAAATATATTTGCCTTCATGTGGCAGATACATGAGCAGTTGATGCAACACTGGGTGCTTGCACTTTTCTGATCCAGTAAGGATCTTAACAAGACTTTAGTGTGATCATCCTGTCAGGTGTTGAGCAGGTGGTCCCTGTTTTCATGAAGTCCCTATGACACATTTTAGTCACATATTCTTCTGGTCCTCCAGTACCCCCCTAAAGAGCTGTGTAGCCTATCCTGGCCAAAAGTTGACAATATTTAGCCAATTAACCTGTAAGATATTCTTTGAAGTCCAACATTGTTACTCCTCAGTGGGGAAAACTATCCATGCACATTCCCACACTACTAAAAACAAATTTCCCATTCTTATCTGTGTTAGCCAACAACTGACATAACAAATTAATTATTGTGTCAAACATACAACTACCAAGTATCCAATTAGGGGCTGAGTTCCTTTTGTTTTAATTAACAAACCAGGGTCATGCTTTGAAGTCCTTAAATGGCAGCAGGCATGCTACAGCCTGGCGGTTTTTAGCACAGAAATTCTGTCCTGAACAAGGACCAACATGCAGCAATGTTCTTGTCATCAGGACCATCTCTGCTTTGAAGGGAGAGCAGCTGAGGCACCTGGGTGTGCTTTGATTCAATTCCAATCCTGGGAAGCCTCAAAAGTGAAGCCTTGACAGGCTCTGGATACCTGGAAGAAAATCACTCACCATGTGACATAAATGGCAAGCTGTACATATATAAGTTGTATCAGGTCAAATATACTGAGGGTAATCTTCTTGGCAAACATCACTCCTCTAGACATCTCCCAATGAAATCTGACATCTCCTTGATTACACAGCACACAGATGTATACTCACAAACTTTGTCATACCCTCTGGAAATAGTTCAAGAAATGAGAGTTTTCTCACGCTAGTGGTCATTTACATAGCTGCTCCCTTCCCATGGAAACAACTGATCATTTTTCTTCTGTGTCTTTGTTTTTGCAGTGTGCTTTCACAAAACAGCTTCATCTGCCATCAAAATCTACACATCTGGAGGGTAAAACACTGATACTGTCCACTTAAAAGTCATGATTAGCACTGAAAATAAGTAAGGTTTACCCCTCTCAAAGTTTATCAGCCCAGACATGAGAAGTTCTCTAGTATCTTTGCAAAAAAATAATATTTATAGTGAGATGCTTTCTGAGCCTGATCAGCTGCAGAGCACATTTCCCAATATATTTGGGACCTTGAATGTATGAGTCAGAGCTTTAGGGCCAATAACAGAATTGAGAGAGAAAAGTCTCAAAACTGTTCCTTTCAAAACTCCAGTGCTCATAAGAACATAAAATTATGTCCAGAATTATTGCCTGTTTTGAAATTTCCACCCAAGCAGAAAAGAACACAGTGAAAAGAAACGTCTTGTTTTCTCAGAGCAGGCAGAATCCTGTGAGAAGGTCACCCTTCAGCAAGAGTTGTATCAGTTCAACTTTCCATAAGCAAGACACTCTCTATTAGCTGTCATCATGGGATGAAATTACTTTCACAAGCACAAGAACTTCCACTGAAAGATTTCAGCACACAAAGGCCTGTATCCAAAGAGCTGGTAGCAGCCAGGTAACCAAAGATGTGAACTTAAGCTATTTATTACCTTGTCATATAACCCAACAACCACACTACTTGTCATCATGTTTTTCCATTAAAAAACCCAACCGACCAACCAAACAACAAAAAACTCCAAAGCAAAACAACAAAAAACCCCCACAAACTAAAAAAACCCAAGCAAAAACTAAAAACCAGATTACATGGTTAGGAAGTTCAAAAGTAACAAGTAATAAGAACGTGTGGCAATTTACAGAGAACTAGCTTTTCTTTCAAAACTGAGGACAGGTTCTATATGTTTCCTATAGACTTATGAAATAGGACTTTTTTGGGATTAAAAACAGTTCAAAACAGAGTTTCTGCTCTTCTTAAAACAATAAATGAATGCTACTACCAACAAAAGAGTTTTAAAAATTGAAAGATTTACTCTGTTCTTACAAGACGTGAATTATTACCTTATGGAGCTCAAGACTTTCTTGAACAAGAGCAGCTTTTTAAAAGATCTTGGACCCTGACACTAATTTCAGGTGCTGGAGAATCCGTGATGCCCAGCAATAAGACAGTGCAATAGTTAACTAGTTACCACTTAAAATGTTTTTTTCCTTTTATGCTAGTTCATATTCTGTTTTACTTTCTGTTTTACTTTTTCCCACTGCTGTGACTCCTGTATTTGCAAATGTGTGCTCTTTGAAGGCTCCCCATTTTGTTCATGCATCGGCACTTCTTCATTCTACCTACATTAAGTGTATAGATATGGTTTTCCAATACCTATAACCAATACTGACTTCAATTTAAAAATATGTCTTGAAGTGAATCCATCACACCTGATTATATCACAGAAGTGAGGTCAATAACATTGCAACAGAAATGACCCATTCTGCATTCAGTGTATCCAGCTACTATCAGCTCGTGGCTGCCACTTATGTACAGGGAGAGTCTTGTCCTCTGCCTGCTGCCCACAAGTCTCAACACCTTTGCAGTACTGTTTTTTCAGCTATTATTCCTCCCATCCAGCCTTTCCCATGGTGATTAACTTCACAAAACTCTGGGTCCATCTTTCAAAAGGGTCAGCTAATATGCTTTTCAACTCAATCAAATGCATGAGGCTATGCCATCATTTGTCATTTTTCTACACTGCGTGGCCTAGATAAAACTGTCAGAAAGGATTGTGCATTTTCTTCCAACTGTGTGTTCATTTGGGGATGGGTTTTTTTGCAAACGAATATCAAATGACTGAACACCACAAAATTATATATTAATTAAATTGTTCTTCGTTAAGCGTAATATTTTCAAGTGTCAGTTTCTTAGCCAGACTACATCAAACCCTAAATCTAATTGATATACTAGATACAATATCTGTTTTCTATTAATCATCTTAAATAGCATTTTCTTCATGACAATCCTTAAAATTTTGGAGATTTCCACTAGACAATAACAAAATAATTCCTCAGTCTCCATGAATTTGTAACACAAATTTTTAAAAGCATTCTTTCAGTCTTTATTTTATTGATGGAATATGACAGATTTGTTAATAGTTATATGATTATTTGTAATATTCAGCATCATTCTCACTAGAGATGTACATAACAGATCTGTATTTTCAGCAACATTATCAATAACTTTAGCAGAGCCATCAGACATATGTCACTGTTCTTTCTGCTCCTGGTATTTTTAGGCCTTCTCCTTATTAGCCTTAGATCCTAAAGAAAATCCAGAGGGTTTTCTTTAATCATCTTTTAATTACTTAAACATATTCCTATATACTGGCTGCTGCCCTTGAACCATTAATAAATTGAGATAGAACTCTTCTTTTGTTTACATTATTTTTATGTATTTGGTTCAGCACATTTTAGACAACCATCCACGTCCCTTCCCCAGCTTTGAGAGACACTCCTGCAGGCAATGCTAGAAGTACATTAGTGATGTAAAAGCACGTCACAACACACAGAAGAGATTTGCTTAGTCCCTCATGTTTTTCATCCCCAAAGACAGAAACACGACGTAGTTTTGCGGCAGAGTTTTCTCCCATGACCTTATGAACTGTGATGAGGAGACACTCAGTTTAGAGAGTGCAGAGAGTTCAGCAAGAGAGGAAAAACAATGGGTGACATCTCTATGCTTGTTTTCCTAGCATTTCACTGTTGCCCAAGAAATTAAAATAGCGTGGGGACATCTCGGCAAATCCTCTGCAAACATCTGCCCTTCCCTGACTAAAGTGTGAGACGCAGAGGAATTGCAGGGGAGTGTATCTCCTCACATTAATCCCGGCTTTCTTGAAGGAAGAAACCTTTTCCAAACAACACTCAACCTAAAGACTAACAAGCCAGTTTGACCTCAGAGTCCACTCAAACTTGCCTTTATTCAAACTGCCTTTGACCTGAAGCATTATCTTTTACTTCCATATTTTGCCCAAGGCCGTGTGTTGTGCTTGCAATAGGGCAATGCAGATTCTGCAAGCAGCTACAGACCTAAGCACAGATTGTAATGTAAAACACAAGACTTATTAAAGGCCTGCAGATAAGGAGGAGTAGGGCCAAAGGTCAGCACAATTTCTAAGTAATAAGCTTGTATTTAGAAGTTTCAGCCTTACTCAACAAAACAAAAAAACCCACAATAACCCCACAGACATTTCCCAGGGATTATGTGACATACACAATATTTGCCTTAACAGAGGACTACAACCACCCTGCAGTCATGCACTTACTCTGTAAGGCTCCATTTAGTGCTTTATTTCTAATAACAAATAAATCATATATTGCAGACAGTTTCTCTTGTAGCCAAAAGCAACAAATAGTGAAAGACCACCGTGAGTTGGTAGTCCAGAAATAGTTTTGCTTATTTGAAGAAGAGGAAGAGAGCTGTCTGACTGCCAGTGAACTTCAGAAAGTGAGAGCACACAATTAAAAGGTACACTTGAAGAGGGAAAGCTGATACAGCTGTGCCTCCCTGCTGACATATGAAAATAGGCAAAACACAGAGCTGAATGCTCAGGACACTACAGCTGCTGGAAGTGAACTCTTCCCACACAATTTCACCCTGTCTATATTCAGCAATCTCCAGTGCCTTTATTTAAAAAGCCCCACATGACTTCCTTCCCACACTTAAGAGCAAGAAAACTGTGTTTTTGCTGCAATAAATTTGCATGTAAAAATCTGTACAAGTGCCTTTGTGCTAGATTGACACAGGGTTTTAACAAAGATCACCCTATCTGATACCTGTCACACAACTGTCCCCATATTTCAAAATGCAGTTATGCAGCAGTACTTTCTTCCATCTTAATTACTGTCCCTTGCAAGAGGAAAATAGGCACAAACATTACTGAGATATCTGGAGGGGTTTTTTTAAATTCATGCTGTAAAATAAAGATAATGTTTCACAATTGATGAAGTTGCTCAGAGAACACATTGCTGTCAAAATGGAAGTTCCAGCCCTTAACTGCCACCTCCTTCCTTTCATCAGTTCTAGGAATGACATGACTGCAGAGGGAGGCGGATCAGCCTGCTGGGCACCATGAAAATGAAACAGCTGGAAAAAAACAAACTCCTTTTGACTCCCTCTAAAACTGCAGCTTTTGGAGAAGTGAAAGATGTCGGAGAAGGGACTTACTCAATGTAAATAGTGTGATATTTTGGGAACTAGGAACAAAAGAAAGGAAAATCATCCATCCATCCACGAATATTTTCTTGGGGGAGAGAGGATGCAATTTTAAAATATTTCTACAATATGTGGCAGCAAAACAATTAGAAAATCCCATCCCTTCTTCCATCCCTATGCTCAGGTTGCAACCACTCATCTTGATCTGCTAATGCAAGGCTGGTAGCACCTTACTACAAATTTGTTGACAAAATCAATTAATTCTTAAAAATGATCCCTCACTTCAAGTGAAAGAACCTCATGCTACCAAACATCTCATGTAACTTGTTAATCAAAAACTTGACAGAAACCAATTCTGCACAGTTAACTAAGATAAACAGCAGTATTTGGTGGACTTCTTTTTTGATGCATGTTAAATTTACAAGTCCAGCAGCAGTTAATCTAAATAAAGGTTTTTCTGTCTGTCTGCACGTTAACTAAACTGCTTTGGTATTACTCTGTAACAAATACCACATGTATCCACTTCTGCAACAGAAATGCCAAATTCATGCACTGGAATCTTTTGTGTAACATTTCTTAAGAAAAAAGATTTGGGGTTTTTTTTAAGAAAAAAGGGTTGCCAAGGTTTGAGCCCACAGTTCACATAGTGAAAGGATGTCACACACACTTTCAACATAGCTTTTTTGGTTCCACTAGTTAAAGAATTTTACAGGGAAAAAAAATTAATAACAAAGTTAAAGGCAGGTGCTCAGGAAAGAAAACCATTAATCTCCACTGTCTCTAAAAAAGCAGGAGGGGATTTTGGTCCAGCACAACTGAGAAGACAGAGAGGTTCATGCTCTGCGGTGTGATAAGACCATCCACAATAACCCAGACACAGTAAGTGTCCTGCCCATACCCCCATACCACCACGTTGCTCACACTGAAGAAGCAGTTGCACAAACACTTAAAATTGGATAAATGACATCAGCGATTAAATTGGAAAGCAATCCATTTATCTCCAGATGCTCTTTTTGTAGATAAGGCACCCTGAATTCCCTGAGAGAAGCAGAAATATCAAATGGTTGCATTGCAAATGAGATGGGAAAAGTTATTCAGATAAAAATTGAGCCAAATAAGTTAACTTTTTTATTTTTTTTTTTTTTTTTAACCCCCAACCAGTCCCCTGAGCAATGGCACAAATGGACAGGGAAGGGCTGAGAAGCACATTCAAACTGTTCCTTTCTTCGACAGTGACAATTTTAAATGTTCAGGGAACTGTGGCTTCTCACCCATCATAATGCTTATTAACAAAACCAAATGAAATAAATATTAATAAGACAATACTGCTTCCCAATCTTGCTCCTCCTGTTCTTCACACCTTACTGCCAGTCCCACACCTTTACAAAGTTAGGCCAAACTAAGTGCTGACGCAGCACACTGAACTGGATCAGGGAAAATAATCAACTAAAAAATCAGAGTTGTTCCATTAAATCAATTTTCCCCACAAGAACCTGTGACTAAGGACTATTTAGTCCAGAATATTCTTATTAAGAGCCCTGTTGTTGACTCTCTACACTGCAACATGTATTTACCCTGTTTCCTAGGGTTTTAGTCAAATTCCTCTTAGTATATTTGAAACCTTACACGTTTCAGTTTTATTTGAAAGTGGTTGTTTCATCTACACACAATAATAACTTCAGGTTGTTGCCGTATGCCTCCTTTTGATGGCTTTTATTAGTTCAAGTCCAATTCCACAGCAGGCACTGCTTCCCTGGCCTTTGCACAGCTGCTACTAAGAGCAGCACTAACCCATCAGCCTTCTACCTGCTGGCACCACAAGAACAGCTTCCTCCACATCTGGATTTAAAAACTAAAAGGCAAAATCAAAGGAAGTTGTTGAGCTCTCCACAGAATGTATCTTAAGAGTGAGAACAGCACAAATTCATCCAGTCTTGCAGATTGCTTAGAGAGTTTTGTCTACTACATCTTCTTTTAATGAAAATACTTCATGTGCGTACCTTAATCTGCATGGAAACCCACAAATACATCCCATCAAAAGGATCAGAATACTTTACAACCACTAGCTTTACTTCAGAAAGTACCAGGGAAAATTTATTGCTATGTTCACATGGAAAAATGATGACAAAAAGGCTTTAGGCAGCCATTTATTTTGGATTCCTTTCATCATATACATCTACTGCCTGGTTTCCAGAGATCTCAGACCCTTTCCAGTGCAACAGTAATCACAGGCTTTCAGATCTTGTTAATTCATCCAAGTCACACAAAATTAAAGGGCAGAGTTTTAGGTCTTGATCAGTGTGGTGGGGCTGTGGCACAGCAAAGACAACACATGCTGCTCAACCTGGTCCCGCATTATCTAACATCCAAACCAGCCCTTGCTTTCTATGCTGACACAACTGTCTGGAATCTATGCTGGCAAAGAATACTGAGACTGTAAGACAGAACTATAGCTAAAAATGAAAATGTTTCTGCTACATAAACAGTCTATAAAGACAAAATCCATTACTTTACCAGTTTCCAAATGCAGTCCTTGAAGAATATGCCAGCCAGTGGATGGTTAAGAGTTTCAACATATTGGGCCAGATTCCAAAACCCTCAAGCCAGTTAGTAATTAACAGACATCTAGGTCCTCCATATGAAAGGAGTCTATTGTTAAAACAGTGACACAAATTTTTCCTTTCCTTTTCATAGCCAGTCTCTGCCTGTGTTTTAAGATTCCCTTAGGACTATAACAGCCTATGATTTTAGAAGCTCCACTTCTCAAATAGACGATTTGTTAGACTTTCAGTTGCCAAGAATGCAAACATGCTTACATCACAGGTAGAACAAAATCACTTTACAGCCTTCTCAGAGAACCATGATCTCCCCTTTCTTTCATTTGATACCTGGAAAAAATAATATCCAAATAACCTTCTAACATATCTACAATAGCAAAAGAACTACAAAACATAATAAGAAAACATACTGAGGGCCTGAGATGAGTCCAATTAGTGAGCAACATACCTATGGGGAATATTAGCCCTTGTCTTCATAAATACTGATGTGTTACAGCAAAATTTCTAAGATAAACCAAAAGTTGCCTCACTAAAAACATTTTGTTGCCAATGAATTTGTAAAAGAGCAATAACTTGTCACCTCTATAGAACTGCCTTTTCTCTGTTCTGTTATCTTACTCGAGATAGATGTGTGAAAACCAAAAGAGACTACATATAAACCACATTTAATCTAATCAATGTAATAAAAGAAAATATTATGTTAAAGTTGCATTTTGAAAGAATGAATTGTGGACACTTATCTATAAGGGAGTGAGTTAAATCACCAAGAAGGGTAACAGAGAAAGTGACAGAGAAGGAGCTGGTGGAAGTCCTCAACTGATTGGAAGACACTTCAAGAAGAAAAGAGTCTACAAAACAAAGAGCCAAGCCCATCAGAAAAGGGTAAAAAGCTATATGGGAGTTAACAAACATTTTCCAAGTGCCCATGGCTTTCCAAAGTCCATGGCTTTGACTGCTTTGCTATTTTCTGGAGTCTGACTGGTGTCTCTACCTCACCCAAGTCCATCCAGGTCATATGAGGAAACACCCAGATCCTCAGCACATTCAAGAGGATAAAAACATCCCCGGAGAACTAGATGAGACAGTTCCTTCTGGATCAGCTTCACCTCCTCCAACTCAGAGGAGCTGCTTGTATGGAATCGCCCACCAGAAGTCTCCACGTACGACCAGTTGTAACAAAAGCGTAATTCAGCCACTCGATCAACAGCACCATTCAGCAGGACAGCGAGCCCTTTGGTTGCCACCCTAGCGAAGGTGCAGGCAAACGTGGGACCGCTGCTCTCACCTCCCGGTGCTCGTAGCCAGTGCAGGTCCAGATCCTGCAGAGCCCAGGGAGCTCCCAGGGGGAGCGCTGCAGGCAGGCTGCTGGGGTGTCAGATCAGCGTGGCTTGGGAGCTCCTGCCACCTAACAAGTTTGGGAAGAACTGAGCTTACTGGCTCGCTGGCAGAATTTGCTGCTATGTTGCAGAAAGCCTATATTACAGTTCCAGGAGAAAAGCAAAGCAAAGGAAGCTCAGGTATATTTCAAAACTGGCTCATTCCTTTTGTCTTAAGTAATTAATTTTGTTCTAAAAGATGCATATTTCCCTTTTTTTTTTTTTTTTTCCTTCAAATAGCAATCAAAATATCTGTCCACTTCCTAATACATCTATAATTTCTCTTTTGGCTGAGGCAGGCAGTCATGTCCTTTCAGCTCCTTCCATCACCAGGCTCCATCTCCTCTGTATTTGGTATATTCCCCATCTACAATTTGTAAAGCCGCACGTGTTTCCAAACACTCAGTATTCACAAGCACATTTATAAATAATTTAGCAAACTGAAATTAATCTGCGAGCATCATCTCATAATGCAGAATATTCCAAGAGCAAGAAAAGCTTGTGCTTAATTTTAAAATAAACAAGGGAGAAATCTCTTCTTTTTTTCTTTTTGAACGTAAGCTACAATTTTTACGGAGAGATTTGTCAGTGTTACATCAGTAACACTGAGCCACCCTGTTCCCAGCGATGTTGTTGTGAGATGTCCCATTCCTTTCCTTGGAGCTGGGCAGTTCTCATGGAGCGACCTTCTGACACAGGCACAGATGTAGGCATGCCTGTGGAAACATTTAAGAGGTTTTATACAAGCCCAAAGCAGACGCTGGACATCAAAACCTTCTGGAATATCCTGGGTCACACCACAGCTTCGAGACACGTAAACACAGTGTTCCCCCCAGAGAAAAATTAACTTCTACCTCCCGTCCCCCGCAACGAAGAAATATTTCAGTAATGTCCACGGCATTAGAACTCCTTTGACGATTATTTGAGTATATTACGCTTATCTCTACAGTTTAAAGCAGAGGCAAAAAAAGAAGCGACAAAGCAGCGATGCCGAACCACCCTCCCTGCCTTTAAAGGACGGGCTATTTTTTCTGCCCCTGTGGCAAACCCCTTCCCACAGGCACAGCGCCGGCACTCGCAAAGGCGACGCTCCTGAAAATTTTTAAAGGGCGACGTTAATTTTTTATTGTCACGCTTTGAACCGAAAAGGACAGCGATGATTTAGCACTTCAGCAGGGCAGCGCAACAGCCAGCAAGGGCGAGAAGCAGAGACCAGCCCCAAGGTTACACAACCCGACGGCCCCGCACACCCCGGCGCCCCCGACACGTCCGGGACGGCCCCGGGCCCCCCCCACGCCCGCGCCCACAATGGCGGCTCCGCCCCCGCGGCGCCCCGGCAACGACCCGCCCCAAGATGGCGGACGCACCTCCGCGCCCCCGGCTCCTCCGCACCCCATTGGCCGC
>VXBA01003287.1:147545-219780 GCA_013399895.1 Serilophus lunatus | reverse complement strand
GAGAGAGAAGCCGCCCACAAAGGTTTTTTTCCCTCTTTTCCACCTCAGGAGTTGGTAAGAACGCATCTGTCCATGACACTGCCCAGACTGCTCTCCCCTAGTTCCATCGCCACCATTATTTTGTGACCACAGAACTCCCTCACTGCCCTCTCAGCCCCTCTTTGTCTCTCAGAGGTGTGCCAGTGTTTCTTCTGCTGTACAGAGAGTTAAAATTGATCCAAGTGGGAGACAATGTTTCTTTTTGTTTCACTACAAGTTTTCAGTTGTCCTTGAGCTATTCCTTTGGGTCCTGTGTTTTATCACATGTAGATATATATATTTATAATTATTTCATATATAAGAGCTGTTGTTCCTTTTCCTGTATTTTGTGGTCTCTTGTTTTCATATTTAAATTGTACAGTTGTCTCAAAACCTAGACAGTGACAAACCTGCTTATGCAGCTGTAGGGTTGCAGGCAGGCAGTCCTAGAGGGAGAGTCCTTGAGGATTATACTTGAAAATTTTGCCCAAGGACGGAGCCCTTTTGACTCATTATAGCACAACAAAAACAGGACATTAATAATTTGTAAACCAAACAAGATGCACATAGGGGTCAGAGGGCAAGAAATAAATCAGTAATCTTAGTCAGTTCTGCCAGGATTATCCTAGTAATTATTACAATTTAGCACAGTCAGAATGGAGTTCCTTTTGTGAAAAACAGATATTTTTTAAGGATTTAACTAATAGTGATTAGCATTCTCGTAACATGCTACAGTAACCCCAGCTGGAATCTAATTATGGAGAACCTTTGGTTTAAAAAGACTTCACTTTCCTTTTCTTGTGAATTTTAACTTGAATGCTGGAGATGTTCTCACCTGCCCTGGTAGTCCTCTTCTAAGAGTAGCTGTCTTTTGAGTCACATGGAAACCAATGAAATTAAGGAGAGTTCAAAAGCAAAATGAAGTTCAAAAGCAAAATAACAAAATCAAAATAGAAACCCAGCCTTTGCATTACATCTGGAAATTAAATGAACACTGAACATTGCTGAAGTTTCCTTTCTGAGAAATTCTGTCTAAAAGTCCTTGTACTGCTCTCATTTGAAAGCTCTGAAACTGAGGAATTTGTTATAGAGCTTTCAAATGAGAGTAGTTGTACTGGTTTGAAATCAAACCAGTGGGAGATTGCAAGTCAGAATTATAATTTAATAGAAAGAAGAAAATTAAAAAAAAAATAAATGCAATAGCACAAGAACACTGACAAAGTCAGATACACCCTGACACTCTATGGTGGTAGCAGTCCAAGCAAAGCAGTTCCATTGAAGTGGTGATCCTGTAAAAAGAAAAGGGTGAGAAAGTCCAACAGTAGCTCTTGTCCTCTGGGAGTCCAGTAGGTAAGCGCTCCTGTGGTGTTCAGAGTCTCAGCTTATATCCAGGATGGAATAGTTGGCTCCTCCCTCTGGGCAAAGCATCTCACAATGGGATGGTGAGTCATGTGTAATGGGCTCATTAACAGCAGATAGTCCAGGAGGGAGTTATCTCTGAGTCATGGGGCGAGGCATGGATGGCCCATTAACAGAAGATAGTACAGGAACACTGCCTCACCTGGTTTCAACAGCTCACGGAGATGGTAATAGAATATACTTCAACCTAGGATGGTAGTACAAGGACTTTGTTGTCTACATGAATACTGTGATTGCCCAGAGCAGTAAGTTTCTTTACACTCAATCTGCCATATTCTGCCATGCAAGCAGAGATATATGTAAATGGCACCACAAATAAACAGCAAAACACTATGAACATTTGATAGCAATTCAGAAAGATTGATATCTCATGGTCAATAATGCAGTTAAGCATGCAGTTGGATAGTGAGATTAGTGTATTGATAATGTACCACTGGCTAACAAGCAGTGTCTGTGTCTAACATTATAGAATCACAGAATCTCAGAGTTAACAAGGTTGGAAAAGACCTTTGAGATCATCAAGTCTCACCTATGACCTAGCACCATCTCATCAACTAAACAATTAAACACCTCCAGGGACAGTGACTCCACCACCTCCCTGGGCAGTCCATTTCAATGGCCAATCATTCTTTCTGTAAAGAACTTTTTGCTAATACTCAGCCTAAATTTGCCCTGGCACAGTTTAAGACTGTGTCCTCTTCTGTCACTGGTTGCCTGAGAGAACATTGAAATGAATGCTAATAGTCAAAACTGTACCTGAAACTGTAATGTTACATTAAACCACTAGTTTCAGCCAATCAATCACTAATATTAAGTGAGACACGGTATGTGCAGAGAGGAACCAGAATTAATAGATGCTGTTAGGCCCAGCAGTTCAGGCTTGGAATCATAAATGCCAGCCCAGCAGGAAAAGAAACAGCAGCAGCACCTGGAAAGGTGACAAAGATTGTAATACAAACTCTGTTTGATGAATCCTAATGCAGTCAGCCTAATAAGCAGGAGGTGACCCAGCTGGACATTAATGAATTCAGATTTTATTTTTATTCTTGTAAGATGGCAACAAACATACATTACTTCTACCATGTGCAAAAAATATGTCTCTGCTGGTTTTGGCAAGGGTAGAGTTAATTTTCTTCACAGTGTCTAGTGTGAGGCTGTGGTTTGCATTTGTTCAGAACACAGGGTTGAAAACCTAGAGGTGTTTTTGTTCATGCTGAGCAGGGCTTACACAGAGCCAAGGATTTTCCTGCTTTTCATACTGCCACACCGGTGAGGATGCTAAGTGTGCATGGGAGAGTGGGAAGAGACGTAGCCGGGACAACTCGCCAAAACTGACCAAAGAGATATTCCAGGCCATATGACATCATTCTCACTATACAAAATAGGGTAAAGAAGGAAAGGAGGGACATTTGGAGTGAGCTGTTTGTCTTCTCAAGCAACCATTGTATGTAATAGGGCCCTGCTCTCCTGGAGATGGCTGAACACAAGCCTGCCTGCCCATGAGAAGCAGTGACTTAATTCTTTGTTTCGCTTGTGTGTGCGGCTTTTGCTTTTCCAATTAAACTCCCTTTATTTCAGCCCACAATTTTTTTACTTTTTACCCTTCCAATTCTCTCCTTGACACAGTTAGCATGGGAATGAGCAAGCAGCTGTGTGGTGCTTCGTTGCTGGTTGGGCTGAAACTATGACAACATCATAGTGCAATAATCACAGAACCTACAGAATACCTACAGATTCTACAACCTTCTGTTGTCAGGCTTACACAAACTCAGTGAAAATACATATGACTCAAGAAATGAATTCTTAATTCCACAAAGAAGATGAGGATTTCTTACACTATGAAAGTGTACTTTCTTATATTATAAAAGTTGATTAGGCTTATATATAAGCAATTCACACTTGGATTATAAAAATAGTTCAGACTTCAGCATAAATTGCCTGTGGGTTCAACCTGCAGGGTTGGAGCATCAGAATTTCATGGTCAGATACTGAGACTTCTGCTGTTTATATATATTTTGATTTTATTAGAGCTGGACACCACCCTAAACTGGGTTTCCCTGCCCCAAATGTCAGCACCTCTATTCATTTATTCTTGCAGAGCTGTGTCTTAAAAGGAAATTTTTTTTAATGACTACTGCAAGTGTGACAGAAATTATGGACAGACTTGACTGTTCGGTTTCTTCATAGCAGTTTGCATGGTGTTGTGTTTTGGAATTGTGATGAAAACAATGTTGAAAACACTCAGATGCTTTAGTGATTGCTGAACAGCATCAAGGTCTTTTTTGCTCCTCATAATACCCTGCCAGCAAGTAGGCTGGAGTACCCAGAAAGATGCAAGCACCTTAAGCTATCCTAAATTACATAGGTTTTAGGGATGTGCTAGTACAAGTCCCCTGTTTGAGATTGCTGTATCTCCAAAACTGATACCTTTCAAGTTTTGTCATTTAAATCACGTTTTTGAAAAACTGAAGATTACAGATGTCATCACCTGTGGTTCTTCTTTCAGACTCTGTTATCATAAACTAAGCAATGTCCTGGGTAAAACTATTGACTCAACCTTACTGATTTTTTTTCTCTTTTAGATTCTGTATTTATAACCAGAGACTTTCAGAGTAGAAATTATTTCTCATTTCTCTGAAGTATCTCATGAGGAAGAAATTTTGCAAGATTTTTTTCAAGAAGGAGATAGAAAATCACTGACTGCACTATTTATAACAGGTAAGACAAGGTTTCTGTATTCTGAAAAGCACAGTACTAGGAGGGTCCTAATGCAGCACTGAACTCTGCATTCTGCTCAGCATGCTGAATAATATCATCCACAAATAGAGTAAGAACCATTTCAGGAGTATTATTTTTCCATCGCTGCTCCTGTTGGAAAGTTTTTCTATAGCACTACTGATGGTTAGAAATATTTAGCTTATAGGTACTGATAATTTATATATACATTTGCTTTTGTGTCGTAACGATCCTTGGTAATTTGTCAGAAAGTCCTTTCTCATAACCATTCACTTTGCATTTATATTCCTTACACTTGGGATCTCAGTTTTGTAGTAGAAAAGCAACAGTGCTCCTTGATCTCTGCTAGAAACAACATTTCATAAAGCTCGGGATAGCACATGGAACAATCACAACAGTTTCCTATCACGTTCCTATGATCTATAATCTAATAAGATTTACACCTTCCTCCCCCTCCCTCCCCCTGCTTTCCAATGGGTAAGCTTCCTCCAGTTAAGAAAGGAAAACTTGTTTTATAGTTGATTCATGTAGCACATGAATCTCATACACACAAAAAATCTACTTAGGTTTTTCTCTGTATTAAAAGACCTTCCACTGAGCCTGATTGGACCACAGGAGAGGACTTTACAAGACTCTACAATGAAGATTATGAAGTTCTCTTAGCTTAGGACAGTTAATTAATGAAATTCTGTTTTCATCTTGAACATAATTTCTAGTTCTATACTCTTGTGCCATCTAGTTAATCTACCTTGGCCCTTGAATTCAATTTCAGCATTGTTCCGGAAAGGCAAAGTACTAATTTTATATCTGGTTTATTCCTCTGTTGTCCTCCCTTTCAATTGTGTCGTCACTACATAGTGCCAACGCCTTTATGCTTCTTTTGTTTGCATTAATAAAGAAATTTTATAGTTGGATTCAAACTTCTATGCCAGATCTTAAAGTTCTATTTTTGACTCCACACAAATAAGTTCTGAGACTATGGTACACATGAAACCGCAGTATTTGTTTAGAAGAAAATAACCTTAATAAAGGGTTGCATGTGAATACTCATTTATGCTTTGTTATATTTTCTTAAATTTTTTACAGTGTTGTATTTACTTTATTTACATAGAGAGGCATGCTGCAAAATGCTGGTATGTTTTTTAAAGAGTAAACACATTGATACAAACAGTGTCCTTGACTATAACTATTTATTGTGCTTCCTAATGTCCCTGACCTGACAGTGAGCTGGGTCACTGAATCTGAACACAGTTCTGTCACTATCCCAAAAGAGACGAGAAAAAACATCAGCACTGGAATGAAATGTAGTTCAGATATGGTGGGCAATTCTCCTTCGTGTTTTTTTCTCTACAATTGATGAAAATGACCTTGTTCATTTCATACTCACTACTATCTCTCAACTAACAACCAATGGCATTACATTAAGAAGAATCAGGTGATAACACACTGCCAGTTACAGGTCATTTCACAGTGAGATTCAGACTATAAAAAACCAGTACCTGTGCTAGGAGAAAGCTGGAGATGAAATTCAAACAAACTTATGAATAGTGGGTGAAGTGAAAGAAAGAACATATTATGTTCAGTAATAAAATTTTAGTAACAGTTATTTTTAAGCAGGCAATCAAGTATGAGGGAGTGTAAGACAGCCACAAGACAAATTATGTAAAAACCAGTGACAGAAATCTGAATCCTGAGGTTACTGTGGATTTTTCTCAGAACAGTAATAGTCATACTACCTCTGGACATTCCATATCTCAAGTAAACCTGAAGTTAGATTCACTGATCAGTTTTACCAAAATAGAAAAAAAAGTACAATTTAAGAGCTTACAATTTGTTATGAATCTTTTGATACTATCCTCCCTGATCAAATTAATTATTTGTCTATAAAACTGTTAATGACTTAAGTATTCAAATTATTATCTAGCTCACATTATGAAAGTGGAATTTAAATTGAAATACATCATCAGTCCTAATAGCTTTTAAAATTGATTTGAAAATATTACATACTAGATTTAGCAGTACAATTACATTTGTTTATTGAATTTTCAAATTTATTTAGGACTTTGTATTTACAGGCTTGAAAATTTGAATTATTTTGCCAGCATTTCCAAGCTGTCATGCATACCTTTTGGATGAAAATACTTCCATTTAAGTTTAATTACTTGATTCTTTCTACACAGTCATGTGTTCGTCGTCATAAAGCCATTACTTTAAGTGGGTATGGAACCAGTAAAAGTGCTTCCAAATAAAAAAATCATTTTCCTACCTTTTCCTATATACTGTTTGTCTACACACTCCTTTTCCACTTTGTAAAATGTGAAGTATATATGAATAGAAGTGGTTTTTTTAGAATTCCCTCCTGGAATTCAATCTGAAGACAAGACTACCAGCAGTATGAGAATGCTTTCTGGGAAAACAAAATCAGTATTTTCATGAACAATCATTCTTTCACTTTAATTGATAGCAATTTAAATCAAGTAAGGATCATAAAATTTGACCCAGAATATCTTGCTAGTTTCGTTTTTGTTTGGTTGTTTTTTAACAACAGAAACAGAGAAACAGAGAGTTAGAGGAGTAGCTGCATATGCTTGACTTCTGTATGGGAATAACATTTTCATGGATTATGGATGGGTTCTTTACCCTCTCCAGGAGAGGTACTCCCCTGGCGAACCTTGAGGAAAAGGTAAGTATTCAAATAGTGGGGAAAAGCTGGCGATAGAGATGATCTACTAGAGGATTCATCATGGTAGCTCAGGCAGTTTTTTTCAAAATAAATACCCTTTTTCATCTTGGACAGAAGCAGTAAGAGATATCTTCTAAGTTAACTGTGAGCATCTAAAGCTGTGTGGGCTGTGTGGGCTCACAAGGTTTGTCAAAGCCAAGGTCAGGAGACCCTCCCAAAAATGGTAAATGAAGTTTTAAGTTTGGATCCCAATAGATTTATAAGGTTAGAAAGGGGTTTTTGTATTACGCCTTCCGCACTCACCTCCCTCCCCCACCACCACCTTAGAAGCTAATGGCAACCAATAATCCCAATGAAATAGGTATGTGTTTTCCATTGAGATTTATACAGTTTGCTCTAGCATTTGTATTACTGGCTTGTACAAAGGAAAAAGATAGTTGTTTGAGCTCATAATATGTTGGGCAAAATATCAAGAAGATTAGGCCACATGGTAGAGAGAAGTCTGATGGAAAACATACACTTACTGCAGAGGAATTGTTATGCTAGAATCTAAGAAATTCTCATGCAAAACAGTGTCTGCCTTGTATCAGGGTGTCTCACTCTCTCTTCCTTTGTATGACTTTCTTAGCAGGAAATGGCTTTAGCAAAAAGGATCCAAATAGCAGATTACTTCAAAAAAGATTAGGAGAGTTACTGTAGGACTAAAGAAGAAGAAAGTTAGAAATAGAAAATCTACATCTACTTTTTATTAGCAAAAATACTAATCTTTTCCTGTTCCATAAAGTGATGACTGCCACAAATACTAAGGAAACTATAGATTTTGAAGGAGATAATAAAATGTACTTTACAGTGTTTATAATATTTATTATTATGACCTCATTTGAGATTGAGTCTAATATTAATTATGCTCTGCAGCTGGTAGTCCACCACTTCCACAGGGAATAAGGAAAATGCTTCCATTACAACGTGTCCATGAAAAACAAACAACATGTTAGACAAACTGTTCCTTCACACATTGCAAGGCTGCAACCTTCATCTGCCCTGCTCAGCAAAGAGTCATAACCACAAACACAGCTGCTCTCTACGAGGATGAATAGCCCAACATCTGTCTCCTTCTCACCAGGCAGAATTACACTGATAGCACCCCTTTTTTCACAGTTGTCATCCCAGGGAGCACACTGCCAAGAAGGCTCAGCAGATGTCAAACACGGCTGAGCAGGACACAGCCTTTACTTTCAACTTTTGCTTTGTGCTGCAGAATTCACCTCACAAGCAGTGTTTCATCCAATACAGTATTTTCCTCTCAAATACATTTTGTCACACTGCGTAATATCCTGTTTCCTACTGATGCAGCAACATGCTGGGAACAGTTAAGTCTGTCTTAAAGTCTTAATGATTTCATCGTTCACTTTCATTCTTATTTGTGCAAAGCCCTCAGCTCTCATAGTAGCACTTGGGTATGGTTCTTTCACTGACTTGACTCTTTTTTTTTTTTTTTTTATCTTGAGATAGACAAAAGTACACTTTTCTGTCCTAAAACTAACAAGGCATTCTGCCTTTCAGACTGCACTGGAATGTCTCTAAAAGTTGGACTGCCTCCCTGTTGCAGACTGTACTGCCTGACTTCATTCTCCAGTGGTAGCAAAGTCACCCTTTGTAAGTGGGCTCCTCTGCGGCATGGTTACTTTAGTGAAATATTTACTGAACTTTGAAGATGCTGTCACAAGTACTGTCCCTTTTGTAACACCTGCTTGTGACATTCTACGACAGGAAGCTGGCAGGTAAGTAAGGCTTGCCGTTTGTCTTGGTTTAAAGACAATACAAGCCAGAAGGCAGGACTTCCTGGAATAGACAGCCCTCCCTCCAAATTATTGAAATTCGTAATTATGAGATTCTGAAGCAAAGTGTAGGAAAATAATAACCGCTTGTACTAAAAATGCAGAATAACACAAAAAAACCCCAACAACCAAATAACAGAGAATAATGTCATCCCCAAAAAACACTTGCCCTTCAGGAAACAGAAACCACTTTCTTTCTTGCAGCCACAGCTGCAGCCAGAAGGTGGCACTGACTAGCAGCTTGTGATCGGTGGTGCCAGCTTGCAGACTGTGGATTGCAGCCAGTGGTGGCTGTGGTGGGCTGCCTGCAGATGTTTCAGGACTTCCCTGTGAGCGGTGCCACCTTTTATGAGTGCAGGGCGACAGAGGCTGAGAAGCAGTGGGTGGCGGGAAGCCAAGCAGTGCCCTCTTCTGTGGCAGCTCCAGGGGCAGCAATGGTGGTCATGTGGCACAGCCCCAGTCCACAGCAGTGGCATGAAGTGGCAAGGCCCTAACAGTGGCAGAGGGTGCAGCGTGGCTCTCTCCCCAAGTGATGACTGTCTTTCGTGGTAATCTGCATGAGCAGCAACAGCAGCAAAAGCGCAGCAGCACAATGACTTCCTTTGGGGTCCATACTCAAGGAGCGAGATAGTGAAACCAGAATGATTGGTCCCTTTTTTTCCCCTTAAGTTCTCGCCAGTTCTCAGGATATTTCACTTCAGGGAATTCCCTTCTCATTCATCATCAGCTCCTCCATGTGGCACATGCCCCTTCCCTGCCCATGCCTTCCTGCAAAAATGCATGGTGGCATAGAAAAAAATCAACGAGAAACTCTAAACCACAACACCATTGTATTGAGAAGGTTCCTGAAATTACCTTTTGCAAAGATTTGAACTTGGCTTGGGTTTATTCTGCTTACAAGGAAGTGGGACTGCAAGGTGGCTATACTGGCAGCTTTGGGTTCTTCAGGGGCACTGCAATCTGAAGATCTAAATGCAACTTAAGCATAAACAAGTCAAATCTAATATTACTGAAAGAAACTTGTTCATGGAGGAATATACCTCCAGAAAAGAAGGTAAAACTTAATCAGTCAATATTGATACAACTGAAAATGTACAGAGCAATAAAATTGTCACAAACACAGAGCACAAGAAAATGAAAAGATTCTTATTACCTTCACTGGACTTGGGACTAGTCCCATAAATAAGTCCATTTGCTGTTGCAAGTTTTGGCTCTGTGGGCTGCCAGACACCTTCTTGCTTACTTGGTCTTGAAAATCTTGGGGCTTATTTGAATCTTAAAGCATATCAGATACTTTTGATGTACATGAGATGTCACTGAAATGTCTCTCAGTGACTTAGATCTGTGCCCCCTTAGGCACAGGCACTACTTTCATTACAGAGGTTTAAGAGATCTCTTTGCTTTGATAGGGGGTGCTAGTCCTAATGTTATCACTTAAGATGTTCTTGTACATATTGATATGTTCATATCACCCCCTCTCTTTGTTTTTGCAGAATACTAGGATGACAGGACCTACCTTGCCTTAGTTTCTGTCTGCTAAATTTTCATGAACTGACCAAAAGCTGCTACTATTGTTTTCCCCTGCAAGACAGAGAGTACTTTATTCTGAATGGGAAAACTCTCAGATACTGTATCATATTGATTATTCTGTTTGTCCTTTTTGCTTCTTTGTTATTCTGTAATTCCTCTTTTCCTCTGCCATCAATTTTTAATGTTACAAGCTCACTGCAGGTTTCTATTAAATATGACAGCTGTACTTAGTTGATGCCGAAATATAATTTGATAGAGTGAAGTATAAATGACATCACATCATTTCTTTAAAGGTACTTTGCAATGAGGTAGTTTTCTGTTGAACTGGGATGAATTATTTCATATCTAACTCCAAACTTCAGTACCTGATGTCACTTTCATTGATCTGTGCATTATACATTGCCACTATTTTAGATATACAACATCTTCAAAAATAAAGTGCCAAATTATCTGTTTTACAGCAAACTTACTCTTGGAGATGAGATTTATGGGCTCTTAGGGGAATTTGAGGGACTGTAGCTTTACTGTGGGTGTTCTCAAATTGTTTTGGATATGGTTCCACCTGCCCTGAGTCAATGTACTAGTTTTTGTCTGCTTAGCTTTGCAGCTTGAAAGTTTTTGTTTAGACTACAAAACCTGGTTACTTAGGGTTGTTTTGGTTGTTTTTTTTTTTATTTATGGCATGTGCAGGAAAATACGTCTTCTAAATATTTCAAATAATTTTTATGGTTGTTCTAGATCTCTGTTCCTGGGCCAAAATTACAGTCTCTAGCCAAAATGCAGGTAAAGAATCAGATTCTTCCAAAATTTTACTTGCCTTGTATTTTCACACACATTTTATTCCTTTCCTCTAAAAAACAGTGTTACCCGATAATATGAATACCTACCTATTACCTCCTGTTGCACTAAAGAACTACTAAACACAATAAACGTTTAAGGGAAAGGCAGTTTTAAAAATAAAGCCACTGTCTGAAAAATCTTGGTTTGTACTGGTACCCATTTATTTGTAAGTACAGAATGACAGACTCTTCAGCAATCTGATTTTGCACTTCTTCATCCTCCAGCATCTCAGTTCCAGTTGCTTTGCATCGACATATGAGATGGCTCCACAGCAAGTGTTATTATCCTCCAAAGTAAGGAGGTTTTTAACAGTCATTGCAATGTCTCTGAGAATAGATTATATCTCCTAAGAACATATGCTCCTGGATCAGGTCCAGTGTAGAGCTACAGAGATAATTAAGGGGTTGGAGTGCCTCTCTTATGAGGAAAGGTTGAGGAACCTGAGCCTGTTCAGACTCAAGAAGAGACAATTGAGAGGGGACCTAATCAATGTGTATAAATATCTAAAGGAAGTGTGCAAAGATTATGGAGCTGATGCTTTAAAGGGTTTGCTTAATATTTTGGAGAATTCACTTTAGGTAGGTAGCTGGATAACTTGGAATATTAAGGGCCAGAAGAGCCTGTGTTCTAATGTGTTTGCATTCTTGTGTATAGATAAGTGGGGTATAAGACAAAACATAGAGTTAGGCTTCCAGGTATACTAGAGGCTGGACATAGGTGGGGTTAGGTAACAGGGGACAATTCTGTTGGATGTTTGGGGGAACACAGAAGTAAGATGGACTTTAGATGAATAGTATGGGGGATGAACACTCTAAATGTTAGAAAAATGGGGAGATTGTTATGATTTTTCTCTTTCGATCACCGAGCATTTAACAGTAAAGCTGCTTCTCCCCTCCACCCCATGTTTTTCAATTTTTTATCTGTTGCCCTTAAGGCATCAGAGCCAGGCTCTTCTTGGTGGTGCCAACCATTAGAACATAAGGCAGTGGGCAGAAACTGGCCTGAATATGAGGAAGAACTTCTTTACTGTGCTAGTGACTAACCATTGGATTAAATTGGTCCAAAAGGTTATTAAGTCTCCCCCACTGGAGATACTCAAGAACAGACTGTATGCAATCTGGTGCAATGTGCTCTAGCATGACTCTGCCTGAGCAGGAAGGTTGGACCAGAAGACCTACTGTGGTCTTTTCCAACCTGACTGACTGTGATTCTGTAATGTCCATTATTTGAAACTCAATTTAAAACATGTAATTTTAGCAAAGTGGCATATTTTTTGTAATTTCATTGTAATCTCAATTGTTTCAAAAGAGAGAGAAAAGTACTTAAACCCTTTTGCAATCTCTCTTAAACCCAATTTCAAAAATGGAATTGGAATTTCAATAGATTACTTACAACTTATTAGGCAGCAGATACCAAGACTTCTGAAACAGTAGCTCATTTTGTTCTCAGCTGGGGCTCTGACTATTCTAGAAAGTGTTAATTTTAGAGATACACAAAAAACCTGCCTGAGCAACCTAAACTCTGCTGAAATTATGACTGTGTATATGTGGATTTTAGCTAGCAAATAACCTTGTTCTTTTGCACTCTGAAACTATACAAGCTGTGCCACATTACCATGGCATCATTCCTGAAATAATGTATCATGTTTCTGGCCAAGGCTTCTTAGATTGGGCTCTGTGATGGTTCAATTTTAGTTAAATGGCTCTTGTTGGTTTAGGCTTTCAAAAGAGTATATCCATGTTTGTTGTAGCAATATTTCATGTAGTAAACATATTAAATTATAATCTTTAACTATTGTCTGTACCATTGCAATTGTCTCTAGAACTCCTCAGTCTTACTGCCTCTCAGATTGCCTTCTTTGGGAGTCCAAGATGAAATGGTCCAAAGAAACCAATCCGTTTAATTCTGCACTGAAGGACTGCTTGTAACATTGTAATGGTAGGTGGAAAGCCTACAGACAAAGTTCAGCAACTGCATAACCAATAGTCAATACATCTGCATTAAACTTACGTTCTTAAGCCTTTTCTCGAGGTGCAGTGGTACCATAAGTCTCTTTCAAGCTAGTTTTTTAGCTATTTCAGAAAACCTTGGTCATCAATTCTCTATTTTCTCTTTTTCTCTCTTCATTGTTAAAAAAAAAATCTTTGTTTTGATATGTTTGGCTTTACTTTTCACATCATAAGATTTTATCTAGAAATTTTGGTATTTTTATACTCTGAAAAAAGAGGGGAAAATCAGCAAGTTTCTAAATCAAGTTGTTATATGAATAAGACCAGCATGTTTCCACATTGGTAAATGTGGAGTGGTAATTATAAATCAAATTCATCTGCATTCACAGAATCTTATTTGAATCCTTTTTAAGTCTAACAGATAAGCTTAAATGATGCAAAATATGATCAGCCTAGCCTCTGCACTGGCATTTAATTGAAATCTATACAAAAATGTATATAGCAACCAGAGAAATTATAAAATTCTGATTTCTACTACCTTTTTTTTCCTTTTGTTGACATTCAGTGTGCCCAGTTTTCTGACTCTCAGAATAACAAAAGAAATGGTGAACAGCCAACTACTGTCAGTTTGCCATATTGTGATTTGAATGCAAGGAGTTGTGACCTTGCCATTATATGGAAAGAAAACACAAAGTTATTTAATGTGTCAATCTAATTGCAGCTGAAGTGTCCACGAGATAGGTACTCACGACTCATAATCTAATTATAAAGCAAGTTTCCAGGAATCTATTCCTTCATGCCTCTATCATACTCATCTGTCATTATTCCAGACTCGACCTTGTCCCTGTTGTCTGTTTCTGTTTCTATTACTCTTCTACTGGCTGCTTTCATATACATGTGATGTTTTGTACCTCATTGAAAAATCAGGGTGTTTCATAAGTACAGTTTTCTGGATTGTAACATCTTCATTACTTCCAATTAGGCCTCACAGAGCAGTTCTTCAAGTTCAAATGACAAAAGAATGCCTTCAATTAGTCTGGTAAAATGAGGGATTCTCCTTTAGTGCAATTACATCCTTCAGTTTGCAAGTCAACATTGTAAAAATGAAAGAAAACAGAGCTCACATGTTATAAATTAGCCTCATTACTACGCAGAAGAGAATTTATCAAATAAAATACCTATGGCTGAATTTTCATTGATTATTTGTTTAATACAGTATCAAAATATGAACAGTAGAAAGAATGAAATAAAAACCTGAGTCCAAGCAGGGATATCCATTTCTGTTTATTAGAAAGGAACATTTTCAGTGTAAATTTGCTTAAAGATGGGTGCTGGGGTAAATTTAAGGCTTGCTAGTCTTACAAAGTGGATTTAATTGTCATCCATCTTGTTCTTTCAGATGGAAAATGCAACATCCCCATAGCTTTTATGAACAGAAAAGTGGTCTTTACTAAGCTTGGAAGTAACTTTGTCACAAACTGCTCTCTACTAGAAAAAGCTAATGTGGATTTTATTTAATGTCTTTATTTAAATTTGTTGCTTCTTCTCCAAAGCATTTCTCACAACTTATAAAATGCTTCTTACCATAGAATTTTCATCAAATTCATTTGACGCCTTAATCTAAAGATTTTTAAACATTATAAAAAAATTAAAAATTAAATTATTGTTTGCTTAAATCTTTGGTTAAATACATTGGTTAATTAACTGAAAAACCTTCAAATTTATCATATAGCTATAGATTTTATATTTTTAGATATGTGTTTTTAATGTACACTCCCTTTTCTATTTAAAGATTTAAAAGGGAAAAATCATGGAATCACAGAATATGCCAAGTTGATTTTGGGATGACTAATGTAAACAGAAGCTATACTGAAATCACATATGTCAGCTTAAGTCATCCAGGAAAAAATGGAGAAAATTATTGACTTTTACAGGATTATCTTCTTGTTTTATTCTACAGTCTCATATTGGCAAATTCTGATACTGTATGAAACAATATCATACATGAATTTGCACAAAATTCAAAATTTTATGCCAAAATATTAAAAGCAATGTGATATTTAAGTTTACTTGGTCACAGAGATATTGCTAAGTAATTTCATTATTCTAGAATGAGACCTTAGAACTCAGCTCAAATGATGGAGCAGAGACAAGATATCAAGAGAGAAGATCAAAGTTAGGTGTTATTGGACCACAATTTAATATAGTGAATTAGAAAAGTTTATCAACATTTTGAAGATGATTACAAGGTAAATTCAAGTAGAAAGCTAGGGAATGGTCTGGAGGATGAAGGTGATGTAGTGATATTTACTGGAAAGATAGAACTGTCTAGCTATGTGTCCTAGATTGAAACAAACCCACAACATAAATTTAATGAGATGAAGCAATACAGAAAGAGATAACTTTATTATGTAATATATATGTTAGATAGGTGTCTGTATGTAAAATAATAGTAAACAAAACCTGAGAGGAAAACAAATCACAAATAACTAGGGGCAATAATGATTCACAACACCCACCAAAAAAATAAAAATAACCCACAAACCACCAACAAACGGCACCAATAAAAAACCTTTTTGTTCTTGAGCACCAGGGCCTCTCTCCCTGGAGGAGATGGAGATGTGGATACTCCCCGGTGGAGGCACGGGCCAGAGAAAGGAGCGATGCGCAAAGAAAGAAACCGGAAAAGGAGAGAGCAACACCTCCTGTTAAGCTGTCACTGCTGGGACTGCTGATCCACAAGTTGCCGCAATCCAAGAGGTAGGGGTGAAGGACTCTGCCATGCAGGTTTCCTGCCGCCACTGGGAACAGAGCCACACACTTGTGACCACTGCAAAGTCCAAAGAGAGCAGGTTCCTGCGCACGTGGTTTTCTTAAAGTGTCCTTTGTTTCTGGTTTTACGATGCAGTCAGTTCCATGTCCCAAAAAACTCCCACTGGCTTAGTGGCTCACCCTGTCGCCACATGGGGCCGGGGCTCAATGCAACGGCAACATGGTAGCGGCATCTTCCCCGCCACGCCACCTCCTCAGGGGGAAGCAGGGCCACCTGCTGCCCGCCAGGCTCTGCTCCCTCGCTGTCGTGCCGCCACTGCCTCCGCTCAGAGCTGAGGAAGGACAGGGTCCCCGCCCACATGAGCACGGCTGGCTCCAGTCAGACAAAGTGGGCCTGCCGGTGGGACTGGGAGTCAGCACCATCTGACATTGGGCTGCGCCAGGAATACCCCACAGGCAAGGCACCCACCGGACCCCCCCCACGCAGCCCCCACGGTTCCGGCTGTGTTAGAATAGCTGAGTTTAGCCACACCATGGCCATGAGGCTACGAGAAGTGCACCTCCCCCTTTTGCCCCTCTTGCCCCTGTTGGCAAAATGAGGAAACATTTCTATATACAGAATAAAATAAATACCCAACCATAACACTGTGATACTTCCGTCTTCCTGAAATTGAGATAATAAGCACTTGTAAGGTGGGTGAAGGGGGAATCATAATAGTCCAGATAAGAAATGATTCATAACTGACTGAGGATTTCAGCAAATGAAAGGTCATTATAATACCAAATGCAACCAATATCCTATGGGGAGAAAACCTTGGTGGGAAGGGGGGAGGGGCGAGGGGAAAAGGGAAAAAGGATTTTTTTTGAAGACCAATATTATTTAAAGGGCTTTCTTTTGTCTCAATATGAAAACTAGGAAGAATGAAAACAGTTATGTACTTTGGGAATATGTTGTTTAAGGAAGACAGTTTGAAATCAAGTCATTATGGAATACTCAAATGTCTTGTGTGATGGAGCTACTTTTCTCTGCTTTTACATTAATACCTCATAGGAAAACCTTATTAAGTTTTCCTTAATGAACACCACCGTGTTTAATTGCCCATGTACAAAGATACAAAATGAGAAAATAATTGCTTCTGCATGACTGCTGTTCTCTTGATGAGTTTTAGTTTGAAGGGCAGGACATGCAGCATTCATTTCTTAATTGTGATAGACAAGTTGATATGGTTTGCAGAAACTCTACCCTTCAACCTCAAAATTGTTATGCAGACATATAACATTTGACTGCTGTACCGGTTTTCAATTTTCTTTACAAAGTGCAAGAAAGTATTCTGCCATCCTCATTCATAAATGTGTAACAGAATACTGAAGAAGAAATAAAATTATTTAGGTCAAATTCTACTTACAGAAGTACAGGAATTCTTTGAAAATGTACAAAAATGACAGAAGTGATTCAGAAATGCTGAAAGGCTATACTTTTTTCAGTTCTAAGGAATAAACATATTTTACAAAGGCCTAATTAGCCCATAGAGCAACAACAAAACAAAATTCCAAACAAATAACAATCAAAATTGTGTAATCTTCACAGTTTTGAGCAACAAGGTAAAGATGAATAGCCAACAACTGACTAGCTATATGAGAAATCCATTATTTTGACAGGATTCTGGAGGAAAAAGTATCTAGCGGCAGGGAGGTAACAGAGAAATTTAGAACTCATGTAATAAAATCTAAATTCAGGAAGTTAACAAATCATCAAAGCACAGTGATTCAGAAATGAAAATATAGTTGAAATAAGTAGTCATAAGACTACTTTAAAATGTTTGTTTTATTAGACAGATGAACAAACCAACAATCTGATGTACATCAATATTCTTGCCAGTTAGTTTATTTGGGTTTTTTTAAACAGCTGGTAGTACTATCTAACACTTTCAAACTGCATACCTTTGGTACTGGTGAGAGCTTTTCTTGAATAAACTGCAATTTTAAGCATCTCACTCAATAGGCAAACAGAAAATATATGCTTTGCTAATACGTATATCTATATGTACAGTCATACACAATGGTAATCAAGATCAGGTCCTTGGATTGTAAGTCATGTGGGGCAGAAAACTTCTTTTCCTGTGCATGTTGGCAGCATCTAACCAATAACAGCATTAATAATAGAAGAAATTGAGAGGGTAGATTATAACTTCCCCATGCAATTTCCGTATTTTCTCTTTAATCTATGATATAGCATTTCATTAAAATTATAATTATCATAATCATTGCCAGAGAATAATTTGATTTCTGTACTAGTGCATCTTTCTAAAAATTAGTATGCAGATTTACCAGTAATGCTGGTGGGACACTATTCAAGCCATGCTGCCTTGGTTTGGGGTGAGCTGCCACAATGGAAAAGCTGGACAGAAATTTGTGGCCCTGTTATGGTTGTAATAATGTGTTTTAAAACTTTCCCCCCTTATTTGGTGAATGGAGAGGAAGACAGAGTCACGGTCTAATGTTTGGTTTAAAATAATGTTTGCAAGAGGAAATGTACTAGTTTGAAATCAAACCAGTGGGAGATTGCAAGTCAGAATTATAATTTAATAGAAAGAAGAAAATTAAAAAAAATAAATAAATGCAATAGCACAAGAACACTGACAAAGTCAGAATACACCCTGACACTCTATGGTGGTAGCAGTCCAAGCAAAGCAGTTCCGTTGAAGCGGTGTTCCTATAGAAAGAAAAGAGTGAGAAAGTCCAATGGCAGCTCTTGTCCTCTGGGAGTCCAGTAGGTAAGCGCTCCTGTGGTGTTCAGAGTCTCAGCTTATGTCCAGGATGGAATAGTTGGCTCCTCCCTCTGGGCAAAACATCTCATAATGGGATGGTGAGTCGTGTGATAAGGCCTGATGGGCCCATTAACAGCAGATAGTCCAGGAGGGAATTATCTCTGAGTCATGGGGCGAGGCATTGATGGCCCATTAACAGAAGATAGTACAGAGGGAGGAGGCGAGGAACACTACTTCACCTGGTTTCAACAGCTCACGGAGATAGTAATAGAATATACTTCAACCCAGGACAGGAAATTCCTGTAATGTGGGATGAGGTGGTTCCTCGTTGGGTTGAGGAACAGAGTGTATGCTGCGGTTACACACAGAATTACACACAGAATTAACAAGGTTGGAAAAGACCGTAGAGATCATCAAGTCCAACGTTTACCTAGCTTAACAACCTATCCAACACCAGTCTAACATCTAAACCATCTAAACCATGTCACTAAGTTCACCATCCAACCTATCCTTACATCCAGGGACAGTGACTCCACCACCTCCCTGGGAAGCCCATTCCAATGGGAAATCACTCCCTCTGTGAAAAAGTTTCTCCTGAAAACAAAATTTGACAGTAGAGTTGTGGTTCCAGTTAGAATGATTGTGAGGGTGCATCAGTTGAAGAGGGAGATAATGATTGTTAAGCAGGCAGAGAGAGTGGAAGGGGTCCATACAGGGCCGGCCTGGACCACAGGCTCCAAAGGATTCCTGGAGCCCCAAGTGGCAGGACCTCCTCTCTCCTTGCTGCAGACCAGGCTGGGCCAGGTTGCCCCACCCCTGCCCACTCTGCCTCACTGTCACCACAGGGAGCGGGGCTGTGAGCAGTGGCAGCGCAGAGACAAAGGGAGGTGGCGGTGGCAGGGCTCAGCAGCTGGCACTGGGCATGGGGTAGGGGGGCTGCTGCTGGGGTGCGCCCACTGGGATGCAGCATGGGACGACATGACTGCAGCAGCAGGGCGGTGGTGGCAGCAGCATGGCCCAACCAGTGCAGTGGTAGAGGTGGCGGGGTGCCACCTGCTGGAGCCAGGCGGTGACCTAGTGGAGGGAGGGGGCCTGCACTAGCTCCTGAAGTGGCTCATCCTCTCTGGCAACCTCACTGGGGAAGCCGTCTGGTGGCTGTGGCAGGAGGCAGCGGATGGGCGCAGTCCCCCTTTGGCTTTGGGAGATGGCATCGGCTGCGGAAGGTGGCCACTGCCATGTTGGGCCTCATGCTGAACCCTGGCACTGTGCAATGACAGATTGAACCACTGGACAATGGAAGCCCCCACGCACGGGAACTTACAACACAAGAAAAACAGAAAGAGAGAGTCTTTATGATAGCCACATGCCAGACACCTGCCCTCTTTTTGGAGTGGTGGTCAAGGAGTGCAGTTGGAGCCTTGGTGTTGTCCACAGTGGACAGAGATCCATGCTCCATCAGTCGGTGGCAGGTTGTGGCAGGCAGTGGCAGTGCATTGCCTCTTCTCATCAGTTCGCAGTGGTTTTTTTCTTTCATGTCTCCTTGATTTCCAGCAGCCCAGGTGAGACATTGTCGTTCCTTTACCAGCCTTTGCCTCCCTCACTGTAGTCCCCACTACCACAGTGTCCCCAGCAGCCGCCAGAGAGCAATTGCACTCCTGCTGCCTCTGAGGAGCCGCCAGCACCCCCTGAGCACCATGGACATCACTGCATCCCAGGGCTATGGGGAAAAAGGGGTTTTTTTTGTCTTGAATTGTATTTGGTTTCTTAGCTATACTGTGGTTTCTGTTACCTGGCTTTTCCTTTCAATTTAAATATATATACATACATTCATAATATACACACACACACACATACATATATATATATTGCATAATAAATTGGTGTTGCCTCTAATTGGTTTTTGTCTCATATAAAAGGGGTCTTAGTCTTTATTCCAGGACAGACTCTTAACAGAAGACCCTTGAGCACTTGGAGTTGTATAGTAATGGTTCAAAGTTATCATATTACATGAAATCCTTTGTTTGCTGTAACATTACTGTCCTTCAGTCAGCTGAATTAACTGTCACTGTTTGGGGAGGGTTATATACCAGAAACCTGAGTTCAAGACATGATATCCTACCATACTGTGGTGATAGACAAAATTACTGCAGTATTTAATAATTATTGTGCAATGATTATGCTAATGGTAAGAACAAATCTGATGAAAACATTCTTATTGTACATAAGCCAGGCAGACCTTTAAACAAAAGTTCATTTGTCATCTGCAGAATAACTCTCATTGGACTGTGAGTAAAAGCAAGAGGTGTTTTCAGCAGTCCCCAGCCAATTATGGAGCCAGTACCTCTGACTTTGGCTGCATGTTGAAGAAGGTACTGCATACTCCCTGATTGATACCAACCAGTGTGACTCCACCTCCAAGTGAATTCACTGAGGCTGTTAAGGACTCGGGTCATTGCAGCATATGTTCAAAACAACATGATTGCTATCAAAATACTTGTTGACAACGGTATGGAGAATTTTTACTTCAATGGGCTGATTGACTACCTGAAGCAAAGTTGCCAGTACAAAATGTACTACATTTTATTTCATGAATACATATTAGGGAACTGCCAATTAAAAAAAAAAAAAAAAGAAAAGAAAAAAAAAGGAGGTGAATTGCCCTCTCCCTTTTCACCTCCTTCCTGCTCTCCTCTCAGTGTCACTGTCATCAGTCTACCGTTTGCCCTGCTGTTTTCAATTCCATGTGATAAACATGATAACGCGCTTGAGATCTGCTCAGTCCTTCTTGGCTCATGACCACAGAAAACCTCCACAAATGGAAGACAAATTACTTCCAAAGATTAGTGTTATCATTTTGCAGACACTGAGCAAAACCATGAGCCAGGACCCACAGGCCGCAGAAAGGCATTGCGAAGTGAAAATTTGGATGATTGTCTTCTAAGTGATTTTAAGTAAAACATTCATTTCCTCTAGCATGATCACTGAGCTACAGTTTTGTCTACATAGGATTCTTTGAAATGCTCCCCACTACCCTCTTTTTTTTTCTTAATTTTTGTCCAGTTGCAGCTTTTTTCATTAAAAACCTGTTAGTGAACTATTGTATTTGAATTCTGACTTAAACAGGTCACTTGGGGGTGCTGTGCTGTAAAGCCAACAGAACAAGGAACACAAAAGGGCAGCCATAATCTTATTCATAGCCTAAATTCGCCGAAGAACACCTGAAATATAAATGTGTCTGGATAGGACAGGGGTTTTTGTGTTTAATTGCCAGCTGTTGTCCACAGGAGATACAACTATGCTGTGAAACCAGGAAAAAATGTTCCCTGGGGCCGCTACTGCTCGCCTTGTGGCATACTGGAGCAGGAAGGAGCACAGTGAAACTCACAAACAGAAACAGACCTTTTCACAGGAAAAAGAGTTCAATATTGATATGCTATTTATTTGCTCACTTGTCATGGCTATTCCCAATTAAGGGTTTATGCAAGGTTGCAACCTGGCTTAATTGCCTGTGTTTTCATGCAGGGATAAGCACTTTTTTTTGACCAAAAAAAAAAAATGGTTTTCCTGTGCAATGTCAGAAAAAAATCTGTAGCTGTATGCTCCCAGGATTTAAAAAATAAGAAAGGCAATTGATTTTATGCCTGTGTTTGCCCTTTTAGAAAGCATACCTTGCCTAAGCATAAATTCAGTTAAGAATCACAAGCAGTGCTATTTAAGCATATAAATGTGGCAAATGTCCACTGAGCCACAACTCATGGAGTATTATCAGCAAAACCAATAATTAGTTTAAACTGTCATTTCAAAACTAGCCTAAGCAATAACAGATAGTAACTGACAATGTTAAAACAGTAACATATTTTGATAAGTGGTTTTGATTACTTGAACAGATACAGAAATAGCAAAATTGTCTAGTATTTTACAGCTTCTCATTTAAACATAGTAACTTTATATTATTGCAAAATAGATAACTGAGATTTCAGAGTTATCCAATTTATTAGACATATAAAAAGAAGATGAGACTTCACATCAAGTCATGCACTGAACCATAAACCTCAGATTGTATCCTTTTCTACTGGCCTTTTAATACAGTATTTTTTAAAGAAGAATGTTTCTCTGATCATGCTGACTTGCAGGAGCTAATGCACAGAGATGTCAAAAGCAACCAGATGATTTAAGAAAATAAATCCTATTTCTAGTAGCATCTTACTTATTTAAGAGAGTGGGATATAAGTAGCAATTTATTGAAAATAGACATTTGATTTTGATACTCATCAGCATTTTAGACAGTAGTTCTAACTGTGTATTGTGCTGAGTACTATCCCTTTCAAAAACAAACTCAGGCTTCCTTAGGTTAAAGTCTTAACACTTTTCATGTGTGGAGCATCAGCAACTGCATAAGAAAAGTTATGTACTCCATTATTTTCAGTTTTCTCACATGTGATGTAAGAACATACAACTGGAAAGATCATCTTGAAATATGAAATCATTTTTCCTGCAAATAACCTTCTTCTGACCTGCCCTCCATATATATATGTAAACTTCCACATGTCCCACAAATATGTCTGTATTTATATATAACAAATTTACACTTATTTTTTTCTCCTGCATGTATACCTTCTCCTCATCAGTCTTTCTAATATATTCAGAGCTCAAAAGCTGTTTTTTTTAAAAGTCACATTAGACCTGTGAAAAATATTTTAGAAACACCTTTAGAATTACGTTGACGTTCAGAAAGATTTTTAGGGGTCAGCTATTGCAGGTACTGAAGCTCTGAAAACTACTTTAGTTTCAGCTTTATGCACCTTACCTAATTAGAATCAGTGTTGAAATGTAGGCTTCATCACTGAGTAGATCATTCATTAATCTCTTTAATAAATTGAAAAGGACAAGGTTTTTTCAATAGTAATAATTTTTGTTTATTTAATAATTATTGGTAGATTTTAGGATTTGCAACAATTTTGTCTTCAATGAGTTACTTCTTTAAACTGTTGCCTACAGATGTGTATATATTCTGGATTCTGCTCTATTTTCTGTGCACATAGCCAGAATTTCTCACACAGCTCCTTTACCATTTTGATTTCATTACAAATCTTAATTTTTACTCTGACAGCATGAATACGGTAGAATCTTACTTTTCCCTTTTTGAAAAGCAAAGGGTTTATCCTGTATCACCTTAAAAATATTTATTTTTTTTCAGTCAGTAGTTGCCTAAACAAATGGCTTCCAACAAGTCTAGAGAAAAATCTCAGCCCTACAGAACATCTCAGAACCAATTGCCTTTCTTATTTTCTAAGTCCTGGGAGCGTACAGGTAGAGGTTTGGTGGGGGGTTTTGACATTTCACAAGCAAATTTTCTTTTTTTTGTCCAAAAAAATGTGCTTATCCATTCTGTCAGTCACATTTGGCATGGCTATGCCATATCAAATCAACAGCCCTCCCTATCTGAGTTAGAAGTGGTTCAAGAACCACAATAACGGATGCATTTCAGTCTTCATATCTTGGGAAAAAAGAAACAGACTGAGCTTTTTAAAGTGAATTAATCAGAGAACTTATAAAAACTGTTTGAAAAAAGAGGTCTTATAACTTAATGACTTCATTGATTGTGATTAATATTGTCAGAGAGTAAATGTTGAAAAAAGAAGTCTTATAAATGTACCACTTGTTCAGGTCATAAATTTGAATGAAAACATGGCTTTGTTATGCTTCCCTGGAAATTAATTAAGGCACTTTAAAACAAAAAAGAAACACCAAAAAACACCAACCATTCTTTTCTCCATCTGCAAAATTTTGCAATTGGTAAAGCTTTGTTTAATATTTGTTTGGCTGAAATACAAGAGTCGTGGGTTAGCTGTGGCTGGGAAAACTTTTCCTATGTTAAATAATAAAAGTCTTTTCCTTTCCCCTTCCTCTTCCCCCTCCCCCCCTTTTCCCCACCCTGTTGCCCCTTACTCTGTGTGTGCTTTCTGCTTCAGAAGAAAGTGAGGAGAGGGAGACGTGTGGGACTGGGATCGGGGAGGGCAAAGAGAGGGAGGTTCGAGGAGACCACAATCTTGCAGTACGCACTGCCCTGCACGACCACCAAGACAACGAGGAATGCCCGAGAGTGCTGGAGTGACCGAGATTACCGGGAAAAAAGGCTTTCACGGCACCTGGTCACGACATGGCATCTCCCCAGGTTCCACATGTATGTGGTGATGTGGGGTTTGCCCGCAGTGGCACAGGAGAGGAGACTGGAGAATTTTTTGCTTATATAGGTTTCTGATTCTTTCGGAATCTTTACTCTGTGTGCCTTCTCCGGTCTACTTTAAAAAGGGACAGTCTCGATTCTGGCTGAATTTTTATAGGTCTTTCTGGTGCTGTTTTGCCTTCAGCTCTGCTCCAACTCTGCCTCCAGGCCCTGCCGGCCAAAAAGATGGCAGCCATCACATGCTGCTACCACGCCGCCACTACTGCAGCCACCAAGCACGGCTCCCACTGCCACTGCCAGCCATGCTGATGCCCCTGTCTGGGGTTCTGGCTGCGCTTTTGCCGCATGGAGAAAAATTCACAAAATGTCGCTGCAGAGTACAGCCTGGCTCTCTCTGCGCTACTACTCTGAGCTGAAGCCAACACGGCACAGCCATATGCCATCACCCTGCTGCCGGGGCTGCTACCCGTGGCTGTGCCAGCGTGGGTGGCGCAGGGAACGCTGCTGCGCAACTGCTGGCACATCACCAACATACGGACTGGAGTGGGTTTGCCTGCCGCTGCCGCCGGTGCATGTCCATGTGCCCCCATTTGGTGCCGCGTTTATCCCGCTGCTTCCACCGCTGTGCTGCACGACCACCGGTCCAGCCTCACCACACTTGCTTCCTCGGTGCCGCTCACCGCCACAGCCGGAGGCTCTATGCAGCCCCGCTCTGCTGGGCCTGGACTCTGACTGGACTAGCCGGGATCTCACTGCCCCCATCCCTCTCACAGTGCTGCGACTTCCCCGTGGCTTCCACCGACATGCTGCGCCGCCTGCTGCCGCATCACCGATGTGGGGAACACCACTGTGACATGGCTCAAGCAAACCTCGCAGCACCAGATACACATGGAACCTGGGGAGGTGCCATGCCGTGACCAGGTGCCACGAAAACTTCTTTTTCCCGGTAATCTCGATCACGCCAGCACTCTCAGGCATTCCTGGTCGTCCTTGTGGTCGTGGGGGACAGGACGCACTGCAAGATCGCGCTCTCCTTGGACCACCTCCTCCTCGCCCTCTCCAATCTCAGTCCCGCATNGAGAGAGGGAGAGAGGGAGAGAGGGAGAGAGGGAGAGAGGGAGAGAGGGAGAAGGGGGAAGGGGAAGGAGGAAGGAAAAAAGCTTTTTACTTAACATAGAAAAAGTTTTCCTAGCCTTAGCTAACCCACAACATCAGGTACAAAGAGAACTAACAAGAGACATTTGGAACGTCGGTCAACATATACAGAAATGGTTTTCTAGGCATTTCACAGTGACAGCTGAAGAAGGAGAGATTTCAGTAGAAAATGGCTAATCTGATTAAAGATACACAAAATTGATGAGCCAGATAGTTGGGGCACCTTGACATATTGGCAGATTTGCAAATGACTGTTTAGAGTTATGAAAACGGACAAATATTTTCGAGCTTTTTTTCAGGAAGAAATAAGCCTGGGACCTCTGCTCTGAGTCTCTTGATCTGAAGTCATAAGTAGCAGAGTGGCCTTGTTGGGCATGAGTAATAGCCACAGAAGTATTAGACATAAATACAACGTGTCAAGAGAAGTTTGTTAATGTCCTCTCTTGTATTTACAGTCAACAAAACTGTCTTTAACAGGGAAGCAAGAAATGGATTTTTAAAGTAGGCTGAGATTCACTATTTAGCAATAGTGTCCCATTAAAATAAGGTGTTGTATAAAGTGGGAGAGTAGAAGAATGATTTGAAATTAAAGACAGAATTGTGTAAGACTTCTAGGGTATTTTTGGTAGAAAAGAAATTAAAAGTCCAAAAAAGGTAAAATATATGCCAGAGGTGGACAACTGCACATGCTTTTAAAATAATTTTTTTATAACTATCATAATTTTACTGTTATTTTATACACATAGTTTATTCATAAGTTTTCAGAAAGCCAAATTGCTATATATAAATACATTACATGCAGATAGTCTGAAAAGGGAAAGGAAGATATTTGTCATGATTTGGCATATGCTTTCTAAACAAGCAAATATAACATGCAGGGTCACAGCTCTTCGATAAAGTCTCCATTTGCTGCTACACATAATTGCTTGCTCTTACTTTTTACCAAGCATTGCCCAGTACTGAAGAAAGCAGAATGCTTGTGGTGTTGTGCTCAATTGGTATTACAGATGGCAGAGTCCTCTTGAGGTTCAAAAAATTCCTCTTACAATCAGAGTGCCAGCTCTCCTGCGGGCTGGAAGGGTAATTAGAAGCCTAAGACTCCTGCTGTCTCCAGTAGACCATGGGGAGCCAAGTTGCTTCTAGCAATACTACAGGAATTTATGGAAAATACCACAAGGGAGTCCTAAGGCCTTCCCTTATGATCTAAGTCAAAGGTATTTCATTACTCTCTTTACTGAACTAATGGGAAGAAGACGACCAGAGATGCATAGAAAGTGGCTGAACATCTGTGATAACAGACAAGGTCTTGGAATGAGTCAAGAGTGAGTGAATCTGAAGAAATGACATGTCCTTGCCAGGCTGAGAGCTGCTGCTAAACATTTTTTCACTCTGTTTTGGTTTAGATTCAAGCTAACTGTAATGGCAAACTGCTGTCCTAGCAGTCTGAAGCCATCAGCTTCCCTCCAGAAGAGGAAGTGCCTCCAGAGAGGCACTTTGAAGAGATACACTTCTATTCTTTTACTGCTCTTTATCTCCATATATAGTGTTTGATTCAAAGAATCAAAGAAACATGTCATACCACAGAATCACCAAAAATATGTTTTGTAGAGTATTTGCAGTCATACATAGACTTCTACAATGCTCAATTTACCACAGTTTGGCTGGCCACTTAAGGTAATTTTCTTCATTTATATCCTTTAGAAATTTTCAAAATTTTGCTGGAAATAGATTTAAACATTGAGACTAAGATATGGAAAATGCATTACTTAACCACATTGCCCACCCCTTTCCCCTTGTCAGCAGGGTTTCTTCTTACAGCTTTCTTCTTCTCGCCTCTCACAAGATCTGGTGGGCACTGGTATCAGACATTTGCACTGCTTGATCAATGGGTAATGTGAACTAGATCTGAGTTAGGTGTATTTTGAATTAATTAGTTGGAGCATATAACTAGATATTTTTGTAGCATTTGCCACAGATTTGTCACTTGTGGCCCTGTTTGCTTGTGTCGTTTCTGGCATGGTGGTGGTGGTGGTAGAGTCTTTTACCACATGCATGTGTGTACTAATAAGTCTAGCACCATCAACATGGTCACCCTCATAACTTGGTGATTTGGCTTGGTTCCCAGTGGAAATAGACTTTGTTTTTCAACATCAGTCACTGCTGTCAGTAAAAGATTAAATAAAATTACAAATCTCTGTACCAGGGTAGGTAGTAGAAGACTGTGCCACAAATCTCAAACTGAGGAAGATGTCGGGTAAAAAAAACCCTGTTTCCATGGACATCACTGTCTAAACTACTTGGGTAGGTAAACTAGCCATCAGGAGATTTCTGCTAAGCAAAGAAATGCTAGGATTATTTGAAAGCGTTCAGCTACAGACATATACTGTGCTGTTTCTAGTTATTTTGGTGTAAGCCAATGTCTCACTTTGATTCACGGGGGGGGGTAATATCTGCCATTCAGAAGGCATTTTCATCCTTTTAAGTGTAGATGCTGCACCCATGCAAGAGCACAGCAGGTTTTATTGACATGAATTTCTTTATGCATATCAGAACAACCAGTTTGATATATTAAGATATACACTTTTGTCCTCTCCTCTGGCCACTCTTGTTTCTGTAAACACAGGAAAATATACTTCTCTGTAGCCTTTTAGACTGAGCCATTGTATTACAGTTAATTCTTTACCACCATCTCTGTACATTGCGATGCCACTAGTTACAACCCCCATGTAGAGAGCTTTTTTCAGTGTAAACAAGGGGGGGCAACCCTGGATGCACATACAGGTTGGTGAATGAGATGCTGTAAAGCAGTGCCATGGAAAGGGACTGGGGGGTCCTGATTGGTGGTAAGTTGCAGCAGTGCCCTGGCAGCCAGGAGGGCCAACCATCTCTTGGAGGGCATCAGGCAAAATATCACCAGCTGTTTGAGGGAGGGGATTGTTCTGCTCTGCTCTGCACTGGTGTGGCCTCACCTTGAATACTGTGGCAGTTTTGGGCACTGCAATATAAGAAAGATGTTAAGTTGCCAGAGAATATCCAAAGGAGGGAAATGAAGGTGGTGAAGGGCCTTGAGTGGAAGCCATATGAGGAGCGGCTGAGATCACATGGTCTGTTCAGCCTGGAGAAGAGGAGACTGAGGTTACAACTCACTGCAGTTACAACTTCCTTGTGAGGAGAAGAGGAGGGGCAGGCACTGATCTCTTCTCTCTGGTGACAAGTGACAGGACCTGAGGGAATTGGCCTTAAGTTGTGGCTGGGGAGGTTTAGGTTGGATATTAGAAAAAGGTTCTTCACGCAGAAGGTGTTTGGACACTGGAACAGGTCACAATCCCAAGCCTGACAGACTTCAAGAAACATTTGTATGATACTCTCAGGCACATGGTGTGACTCTTGGGGATGGTCCTGTGCAGGACTAAGAGTTGGACTTGTGATCATTGTGGATCCCTTCCATCTCAGCAGATTCTGTGATTCTGTGAAGAAGACAGAATGTCCTCAATGCTCAGTTCCTCACCACCACTGTAGTTATGATTGCTAGTAGATAACTCTTTCAAGTTTACCTGTTTCACTTTAAACACAGATAATTTCATTGACTTTATTTTCAATGCTATCTCACAAAGAATTGAAGAAGTAAACAAGAATTGGAAGCGCTATTTGGAGGTTAGGGAAGGGGAAGACTAAACCTTGTTCAACTTTGCTCCCTGAAGGAAGTAGTAATGGATTTGTGTTATAAATGCTTCTGGAAAACCTTGAAAAAATAAACTCAATGAGAAAAGTTAACTCTCCATCTGAATAGTGAAGTTTGAGTCAAAGAAATGTAATGATCTGGTTTGCAGATTAAAACAGCATGTAATTTAAATGAGTGATCTCAAAGATAAAAGTTCTGTCTAAATATCAGACTAATGCTAATACTGTACAGTGAAGCCTGGAGTATAGTGGGAAATATTCCCCCAATTCATATGGATAATTAAATATAAGTGAGAATTATTTTTACTTTCAAAAATTAAAAAGCTATGCTAAGGCATGTGAAGGACTGGAATGTGATTTAAGATAGCCAGCAGACCTTTACTAAGGGCAAGTCCTGTATGACCAAGCAAGTGGCCTTCTATGTTGGAGTGACTCCATCAGTGGACAAAGAAAGAGTTGCAGATTATATTTACCCGGACTTCTGCAAAGCCTTTGACACAGCCTCCCCCAACAGCCTTCTCTTTAAATTAGAGAGATACGGATTTGATGAGTGGACAGTAAGATGGATAAGGAAGTGGTTAGATGGTCTCATCCAAAAATAGCGTAGGGGTCTCTGAGTTCCAATGGACAACAGTGACAAGTGACATCCCTCAGAAGTCTGTACTGGGACCAGTATTATTTAGTATCTTCATTAATGACATAGATGAAGGGATCAAGTGCAGCCTCAGCAAATTCATAGATGACACCAAGCTGAGTGGTGCAGTTGACACTCCTGAAGAACAGGATGCCATCCAGGGGGTCCTAGACAGGCTCAAGGGGACAGGCCAATGGGAATCTCAGGGGATTTAAAAAGACCAAGTGCAAGATGCTTAACCTGCATCAGAGCAACGCTCCCTATCAATACCGCCTGGGGGATGAACAGATCAAGAGCAACCCTGCAAAGGACTTAGGAATGTTGGTGGATGAGAGGCTGGACATGATTCAGCAATGTATACTTGCAGCCCAGAAAGCCAATTGTGTCCTGAGCTGCATCAAAAGTAGTGTGGGCAGCCAAGTGAGGGAGGGGATTCTGTTCGTCTACTCCACTCTAGTGAGACCCCACTTGGAACACTCCATCCAGCTCGGGGGTCCTCACCACAGAAAGGGCATCAACTTACTGGAGCAAGTCCAGCGGAGGGCCATTATGGTGATTAGAGGGATGGAACACTTCTCCTATGAGGAAAGGGTGGGAGAATTTGGTTTTTTCAGCCTGGAAAAGGGAAAGCTATGAAAAGAGGGGAATGCGAGAAGCTGATTGTAGTAACAGTAACAGCAACTAGTTTCTCCCTTTTTTAAACCTTTTCTGTTTAAAATAAAGGTAGTTTAACTTGAGAATATGACATCTGTTTTCTTTTTTTTACAGTTGAATTTACATGATTGAGTCTCCACCGGCTTGAGGTTTATATAGCCTCCAACAATTTTAAAATTTGTATAACATATATGTTACTTGTTCTTAGGCATAGTATTTTAGCAAAGATTTTACAACAGCTGTGTTGAATGGGTACAAAGATCCTAGGAAAGTGGCAAAGCTATTAAAGATAATTCTAAATGTCAAACAATAGGATTTAACTAGATGACAAATAAGACATTAAACAGGCCATAGTCTTTGGAGAGATCTTGACATGACTTTGCAATGGAAGGAGAGTTGCAGACACGAATTCAGTTAAAATCTTCTAATGGATGCAGAGGCATGGAGACTCCTTAGCCAATAAGAGTCTTTGTAATTTCTGGTTTAAGACATGAATGGCAAAAAATCTGCATGAACAAAATAAAAAAATCCAAACAACAACAACAAAACACAAAACCAACCAACCAAAAAAACCCACGAAATATTTACGCCCCTCCCAAAAGACCAATAATTAAAACCTAAAAAACCCCAGATACACATATGGAACTGGTCATTTGGGCTCCTTTTTTAGGACGGTTTATCCAGCTCCATTACCTACAACATCTGTATCAGTATCTTCCCATAATGCAATGCTCTTCATAAGCTAAATATAAGCATACAAACCTCCACACTCGCAGCTTGAAACAATGATCTTTAGAGGAGCTCGCATGCCTTGGATAGAGCAATCAAGGTTAAAACAACTGTCTGAAACTACCTAGTGCAATTGAGTGTGAAGTTAAATTTTATTTATTCTATGGTTTCTGTATTGAATTTGTTACTCCTGGTACTTTTATTACTATGAAATCAGCTGCACTGGGTTCAAAATGACATAGTTACGAAAAAGCTAGAATTACTTTCACTATGTTTTCCATCCAGGAAAAAATAAAACAACACCACAGCTATAAAATTTCATGTCTCATGTGCTTTGCAGGATTGACACTTCAAGGATGAAAAGAGACTTCTCATCTCTTATTTCTTGATTGACAAGGATATGAGTACAACTCCCAATAGCTCAAGAGCAAGTATTGCTCACTGTGAAACACAAATCAGCTAATTCTGCTACTGAACTCTGTATGTGAAACATGGCAATATGGATAAGTCATTTGAATTATAACTGATTAAAAATAAAGCTCACACTGGCTCTTGTGACAATTTTGCTAAAAGCTTACAAAGCAACTGCCTGCTGCAGATGCACTCAGATAATCCATGCTAGATATAATGAATCCACTGACAGTTCACAGAAAATTTTACACTTTTGGAAAAATAAAGACAATAGCAGGTAGGAAATATTTTCTTAAAGATTCCATAGTGAGTATGTGAGTGTACCACAGGAAACTCAAGACGTTTAACTGTTCCCTTTCATCCTGATCACCTCTTTCTTGCTTGGAGTCAGAAGAATTGTGACATATGAACAGTTTTTACTGCTGGCTTGTGGTGGTTTGAACCACTGTATTCACTAGAGGGGCACACACAATGATGGAAACCTGAACAGATACAACAGCAGGTAACAGTTTACTGTCTAGGGGGATCTCCCAGGAAAACCTTATGGGAACCCCCAGACTTAAAAAAAATACGCAAAAATAAAACCCAACAGTTGTCATGCAAAAAAACCAAAAAAAACCCCAAACTGCTTCTCAAAGGCCAGGTGGCTGGCCGAGAAAAGCAGGGAAAGAAAAGGGAAGCTGCCTCTCTCTGTCTCTGATGAGTACTCCTGCCGCTCGAAGTTTCTGAAAAATACAAAAATGGTGAAAAGCACCCCCTCCCAGGGACACCCACAGGAAAATTACCACTTGCAGTTAGGCTGGGTTCCGGCGGCCCCGTGCTGGTCCCTGTACTGACGGAGGCAGGTGGAAGCAAGCCACGCAGTCTGGCTCTGAAGATCTCCCAGGCCTCGGCTCTCCTTAAGGTTTTCTTTAAAAAACCCCGATTTTATGAAAAGGGAACAAGCGAGCAGTCCCGAATACCCTTCCCTCCTCCCTCTCCCCAAGAACACCCAAAAAACCCTCAAGACCACCCCCTCCCCTCAAACCCATAACATGGCCGCAAAGGCAAAATGGCAATGTCACATCCATACATGTTAAGTACGTATCATCCACGCCAGAAATTGCTCGTCTGACTCATTTGGAGCAGAAAATGAGATATTTGTTCTCATCTATTTCTCACTCCTATTCTTTTGCAGGGTAGTGCACTGTTGCCAGTAACCTTCCAGTCCAAGAAACAGAAGGATGATGATTTCATCCATTTTTTCTTTGAGTACTTTCCGGTTAAAACCTGAACTCATACTTGTACATTTAAGCCAGAATAAGGAAAGAAAAACAAGACAAGATTTCTCCCACAAACATAAGAAATGGCAGTAGGAGCTCACCATGTTTACCTTACACAGAAAAAGTTTTTTTAGAAAAAACTCTTCACCTTTTTTCTCAATTGTAGAGCTGAGTACCCTACGGTAGTAATAAAGATTTTTTCTTGACACTAAAACCAATTATTTAATTTTCAATTATTCAGAGGAAAAAAAAGATGTATGAGTTCAAACAGTGTCTGTCTGAGAAACATAGAGTTATTCATATACTGTCATAACTTGGAAAGACTTTCCTCTGTTTATAAGATTTAATTAAAATCTGTGGACTAAAACCACTTATACATATAGTCCAGATTTACATTTTACCTGTTATGAAATGTTTAGAAAATAAATAATAAAAATAAATCCAATTAGAAGGAACACACAGAGAGCTAAAAGTCTGCTGTTTTTTGACTAAAGAATGGGGACCTCAGAGGTCAACTGGGTTTACACTTGTAGCTAAACAAATCCTGGAGCAAAAATGTCTGTGTGGTAATGACTGAAAGAATAGTTGTTAATATAGTGGAAAAATGAAAAAATAATATATAAGTTAAAGAAGTTGTGTTATTAAAATTCACAGATTTTTTCCCTGTCAAGTTCACCAAATCTAAATATGGTTCAAACATTAATTTCAGAATCAATTTTGTCTTGAAAAATCTATAAAATGACACAAATGGCTTTTGCATGGGAAAACACTTAGAACTTACAGTAATTAACATTAGTGCTGTTGGCCTGGTGTTTTGAGTACAAGTTTATATTAAAAATCCATTTTCCATTGATAGAAGCCCTGAAGACAATGATTTGCCATGGAAATATTGACACAACACAAAACACAATAGGACCAATTCTGCTTTTTACACAAATGATTCATACTACAATGAGTCACTGTTCTACATAGGGGACTTGATTTCCTGGCTCTGTCACTCCTTGGTTTAAATTCTTAAATGTTACACTTGAATGCTTTCCACGATATGAATTTGCTCCAATTATTAGTAAAGACTACCAAATTATCTACAGAACTACATAATTGTCTTCTGTGTCAGAGATTTAGATAGCAATGCCATGCTCCATCAAAAGCCTCTCATTCCTGTACTTTTGAAGATTAGGTCAGTATGCCATATGGTAAACCTCAAGTTCCCTCAGGGAAAACATTTCTTTATAGTCAACATATCTGTAATTACTTGGCCTTAATTCTTTGGTATTATTTCAGATATACTCTCTTGTGTTTATTTGTAATTTCTTATGGTTTATTGATAGCTAGTTGTTTGCCTGATGCTATGCAGACTTGAAGAAATAGATTGAATAACTCATTTCTTTATTTGTAATGTTCCCTTTTTTTGGTGCAACAGAGTATTGTCATTTTGAGGTTTCACATAGACACTTCTAACTCAAATTTGGACTGGGAATTTATATACAATTTTCTAGGATGACCACATGCAGGCAGATGTACAAAAGACATTTATTTCAAGGAGAAAAATAGTTTGTACTTTCATGAGATAAAAAACATATAACCATAATGCAAAGCATTTAAGTTCCATAATCCCATGTTGTCCTGCTGTTGCAAACAAAGACAGCTTGTAACAGAACTCCACTTCCAAGTTAGAGGCTTTTGAATATTTCAATTCACATTTTGAGGCTATGGTCCTTTTCTAGCTAGTTATCCAAATCCTCGTTGATTTTAAGCCAAAAGTCAACAGAATTAAATGAAGGAGAGATCTGGCCAAATAATTTGTGGTGTAAAATGATTTCAAGTATCTTATAAAAATGTTCTGTACCGGTGTGATGATAATCAGCTAGTGTTTTATAGGATTGGTATGAACACCTATTTACTTGCAGTCTCTGCTTCAGTTATCATTTCTTCAAGCTCATGACTGGGTATCCTGCTGGAAAAGGAAAACCACAGTGTAAATATGTCCATGGAATTATCACTATGCTTCTTTAAATAATATGAAACATGGCAGTTATAGCTGTTCACTTGTTCTTTCTCAGCATTACAACAGTAGGAAAAACCTGATGAGGAGAAAAGTTGCCACGTGGTGAATTATCTATTCTGTGAAATTCTGAAATAAATGAATTATACTTTTCCTAGCATTTAGACATTTCCTTAAGAGCAGTGTGTATCAGACACAGCCAAATGTGTCAGGCAGATGTGGCTGGAGAAGCTACCTGAGGTGCCAGCTGGATTTATACTAGCATTCTTGGAAAGACTAAAGGCACGAATAGCTGCTTTGAATTTAATCTATGTTATTTCCTGCCTGCTGGCATTACTTACAGGACATTTACTGTTTGTTCTGTTGTGCCCTTGAAATGCTGTTGTTTTTGTGGGTTTTTCCTTCAATTTTTTAATTAATTTTAGTATTGATTTTTCATTAAATGGTGCAATAATACTGAATTGTTCCCTTAATCATTTGGCTCCAATCACTTAGTTCTTAAGCAAAGAGAAAGACAGCAGTTCATGGAAAAGAGTAAAGGCAAATGGCTAACACATTTTTAAGATAGATTTTTGGCAATAAAAGAAATATATGAAATAGTTTCTTACTTTTTTTCTGAAATAAACCTTCTTGCTAGAATGACTAGAATGTTTCTGCGATACCATTGCCCTTACAAAGCTTATATGCAACTCGCATTGTGATTACGTAATATAAGCCCTGCTAGTGACGAATAACATAGTTTATATAGAAATTTTATTTATAAAATCAAAAAAAATTAAAAAAAAATTCCACATGAAAATTTGTGGAGTTGACCCTAATCTTACTGTGCTCCAGCACCCAGAAGTGAAGTAGCAATGAGGTCCTATTGCCAAAATATGCTAGAGATATCAAGAGCACAGAATTCGAGGAGGTTTATGTGGTCTATGTACATCAGCTTATGAAGATGCATGGATTAGTGTATTCAGATGCAGGTATGGATATTTATCTATATGCACACACATACTTACATGCATTTGGGATGTGTCTGTCTGGTTCTGTAGCTTTCAGATGTTGTTTTCTTCATAAGAGGTATTATGCATGTATTTGGATGGTCGCAAGTGTTGCACCTTGTGTTTTGTTTCACCATTTACTTGTGAGACACGAATAAAACTATAGTACTTTTGTTCTTGGTTGAGGCTTTTGTGTTTTATTTTCTAATTTTTTAAATATTTATTTTATAGAATGGTTGGATTCCAGTGCTTTGCAGTCCTATGCAGCCATATCCTCACTCCTGCATGAGCCTGCCTACAACCTGTCAGGTCTCTGCCTATCTTTTTTTGACCAGACACTCGGCAAGAAGCAGAACACACTGTGGCTTGGTGAAAATCGCAGTTGTGCCAACAGACCAGCAGCTCTCTGTGAACTTACTGCCTAGCTAGTTGATGTTTCTTGGCTGCTGGGTGAGCCGAAACAGAACAACTCAACTTTGATGGAACAAACAAACAGCTCTGGAGTTTAAATGAGGCTCCAGGGCAACATTTTCTGCAGGCTGGTTGAAAGAGCTTAATATCTCTGAAAATTCAATGTCTGTCAAATTTTTTTGAAACTGTCCATGGCACTCCAGGGTAGCAGTGAGAGAGACACAGACCCACAGACAGCATGACTGCCTAAGCCTTGTTTTCTCAGGAAACCGGGCTAAAAGCATGCCTAGAGATATTTTTAACATTGTAAACTGTTAAGCAGTTCTTGGGATGAGGAAAAGAAATACCTGCACTACATAATTTTTGGTGGAAGATTTCAATGTGCAAAGTGAGAAGAAAAGTAAAAATCCATTCACTGCTGCATAAATCAATGATTCTGGATTGAAAAGAAGAGCCAGTGCTTTCCACTACTTACATTTGAATGAAATCAGCACCAATAATTCCAATTGTTATATATGGCTATTCATTATAAGTGCCTATAAACCAGTTCATGGCAATGGCATGTCTCTCGCTGAAGGAAGATCAGATTTATTAGACCTGCTCAGAATGTCATCCCATGTAAATTCTCTGTTATATGTTGTGGTTTTGATCTCTTCCAGAAATATTTACAGATTTCTCCCATTTTTGCAAAAGTATGTGTAGAGTGCTCTCTTTATAGCTGGTCTGATATTTTGTGAGTTTTGCCTGTGACTTTCAGACCACATCCTATGTTCTTAATTGAAGAGAAGGCTCATGTATCTTGAATATTAAATACAAGAATATGAAATACATTAATATAAATATGAAATGCAAATTAGCAAGCATGGATGAAAGAATATCCTTTTTCTTTCTGGATAGAGTGACTATACAGACATACTGTCTCAAGAACCTGTAATGCAAATACCTGTGACCAAAATATGACTTGACAACTGTCAAAAGATGTCTTCATAACCTTGAAAATGTGAACCGTCCTATTGATGTTAATGAACTGATCTACAAATATACAGATCTGCTAAAGAAATAGAACAGAGGCCTATTTGACTGGTCTTACCTGGGAAAATATTCCTGACATGAACTAGATCATGTCTTCTAGAACAGAAGTATAAGGTTTAGAATTGCATGTCAATCTTCTTTACCACTGGAAAAGAGTTTATTCTTTTTCATTATATATTTATATTTCGGTAGGCACAAATTACTTTCATTTCTAACAAGATGATTGTTCAGAATAAAGCCCAAACAAGACCAACTCATTGCAAGAGAGGGGTAAATAAGCAGGTCCTGCCCTTCTCACAAGTCCTGATTTCAAAAGGGGCCATCCTTGGGTGAATCATATGCCAGGACAAGCTTCCAACGATCACAAAGGCAAAAAAGTGTGCGTGTGTGATAACACAGAGAATTCTCTCCATTTCCTGCCTAGACTGCTCTGTCATTAGGATGGTCCCTGGCAATATTTTGGCTGAAGCCAGCTTGTGCTTTCCAAGGCATAATTTGGGGGATAGCACACCCCAGGAACTATTCCAGTAGAGAAGATTCCAGAGTGACTGTCCAGTTTTTGGAGATCTAACTGCAGACAAGAAAATAAAAATTTAGATGCGTGCACTCAACTCAAGCTTTGCTTCTTGGCTTTGGAACCAGAATGTGGGCCCTGATCTATCTTATTTAGCAATCCAGACTAATCCTCTGTGTGTACACTTGGGCAGTTAATAGTTCATGGTAGTTCTCAAGCCTGCTGTGGACAAGCTGGCATAGCAAAAGGCAGTTTCTCTTCAAAGAGAGACAATTTTAAATATAAAGACAATAGCTCAGAAGCATTTGCAAAAGCAGATAAGAGCTTGCAGAACAAGTCAGCAATTCCCTTGGGCCCCATAAGTGTTCCAGCCTTGTCCACAGATAAATCACAACAGAAAGTGTGCTGCAGGCACCAAATCTGTAGATGCAGCATGGAGGGTAAAATCTGGACATCTTCCTATGGATCTAGCAGCTGTGCCTTTGGCTGTTTCACAACTCTGCTGTTGTAAAAGGGACAGGAATTCACTCAAATCTGCAGTGAAAACTGTATTGCCTTATATTACACGGAAAGGTAATAGAACCTTTTGTAATCGTGTTCCATCCCACTTTGCCTGTAAAAAATTTATGCAAATTTTCTTTCCTTTAATGCATTATAGAATTTACATTTGATGAGAAGATTCACAAGTTATTTTGTTTTACTTTGAAATGCATTTACTTTGATATGCATTCTTTGATATGATTTCTCATGTACATCAAATAGAATCCATAAGCAAAGACATGAAAATACTTTATTTAGTTAGCTGATCTGTTAGGACATGGAATCACACATTTCTCTGAGATTGCACTGTGTCTTTTGTAGGTGCACTTGAGGTACTTGAGGAGACTAGACACTTTATACACCATTTCAGCAGTTCTTTCACATTCTTTCTATATGCCAAAACAAAATATTGCAGTCTACAACTTCCTCATGAGGGGAAGAGGAGGAGCAGTCACTGATTTCTTCTCTGTGGTGACCAGTGACAGGACCCAAGGGAATGGCCTAAAGTTGTGCCAGGGGAGTTTAAGTTGGATATTAGAAAAAAGTCCTTCACCCAGAGGGTGATTGGGCACTGGAGCAGGCTCCCCAGGGAAGTGGTCACAGCACCAAGCCTGACAGATTTCAAAAAGTGTTTGCACAATGCTGTCAGACACATGGTGTGAGCCTTGGGGTTAATCCAGTACAGGACTAAGGGTTGGACTGGATAATCTTTGTGGGTCCCTTCCAACTCAGCATATTGTGTGATTCTGAGTTCTAACATTTTTGAGTGGGTTTTTGTGGGGGGGGAGTTGTTTGGTTTGGCATTTTTTTAGCCATGAATGTGCCTATATTCATGCAGCTGAAATAGCAGTTATTTGAAAATATAGCAGTGCAGAAGTGTGCTATTAAAAAGAATTTGAAAATCATTGACAAGAAAGATTTCCCTACCATGGGCAACTGATCGCTATTTGTAACTGCAGATTTTGAAAGCTGGCAGTAAAAACAAAGCATAAGGAATAATAAATAATTTTCAGATAGAAGTATTTATTGACTTCTTACTATGATTTTTGTCTTGCATAAAGCATTACTGAGAGTTTGTGCTCCATTTAGCAGCAGAGATTAGTGTTTATATTAATAAGTTTAAAAATGTTTGAACCCTATTCTAATATTAAATGGCCATTGTCCATATACTAATATTATTTGTTATCATACTATGAATAGTTGAAACTACAAAGAAATACACAAATTTCTTAGTTATTTAGTAATTACACCTTCATAGAATATGCTCATGTGTTCTTTGAAGTAGCAGTCTGCGTAACTATCAAATCAAATCAAATCAAATCGTTTTCACACTTTCTGGATGAAAGCATTCAGACCTCTCTTACACATGAAGAATAAGTTCAAGCAGCCTTGTAGTGCTGTTTTCCACAAGTTTTGTAACCTGAGAAAATAAGCAGTGTTCTATAGCTGCTCATGGGCATGTGCCACTTCTTGTTTGTTTCTTTCCCTTCTTTCTGTGGCCACCATCTCTTTCTCGTTCTGATTAATCTATTCAGTGATACAGTGCAGCTGCTGCAGAAAGTACACTAATAATTTGAACTGGCCCATATGCCTCTTGTATGAGTGCCTTGGGTTGTTTCTATACTGACCTCCTGCTAAAGCGAGTGTACAATAGGAACATCAGTGCTAGTTGAAATCAAAGCATATTTGCTTGAATTTCCCACCCTGTACCAGTATTGCTAGGGACAAACTTACCCACCTGGAAAGATACATGATGCTTTACATTGCTGTGCTTTTAAAGTGTTTTTTTCCTATTTTTACCTTCTGGTATCAAATATCCCATTAAGTATAATTTCAGGGCATATTAAGTGTTTTTGTTCTAAAATGAAAAGAGTCCTTACGTTTTAGTCAAATATAGAATCACTAATGAATATTTTAAATGCATTTTAAACCCAAGCTGTTTAAAATTATTTACTTCTCAGCTAAATACCAAAAGCTGTTTGTTGTTCTCTGTTCTGTTGGTTATTGTTTGATTTTCTTTAGGTTTTTTAAAATTTTTTTCTTGGTTGTAGTTGATGGCATTTCTCACAAGCAAAGCAAATATCAAGAGCAAATTTTTACTGCTGTTGTTGTTAGTCGTGGTGTCATCTGTTATAAGAGAAGAGAGTTGCTCTGAACTCATGTTTTGGCAGATAAAGAATTGTTTACAATGTTTTGTGTCTTGCTTTAATTGTGCTGAGAAGACATGCTTATAAGAAACATTTTTATTTCCATCTGTTTGTCATGACTGCCAGATTTTAACCAGATTTTAAAAGTTATTTACAAAATCATTTTTCTTTAATAAAGAAATACTTCTGAAAACAGTGAATTTCACATGTTTTTTAATATGTATTAATGGTCCCACAAATTATAGTTCATTTCGCAAGAAAGGGGGAATTTGTCTCATGTAAGTTGCAAGATAATTGCAGTAGGAGCCAGGTAACAAGCATTTTTAATTCATAGGAAGTCATTCGGTACCACATATTAATAGCTAAGGGTGTAACATAAAAATATTATTAATAGTCACTTCCTGAGAACATTTTCTAAGATTGGTACTGAGTACTTACTGACTACCCTTCACTCTATTTCAGTGATACTGGAAATTATCCAAGTTATAATGAATCTAGTTAAAAGATTTAGGAACTGTAATACTATATAATGAACTTTACTGAATCAGATACGGAAGACACAACATTCTATTGAAATCCCTTGTTGTTATGGGTACATTGCCTTTGATAGTGACTTTTTTTTAACATCAGCCGATTAAATTCAAGGAAGGCTGTATACACCTATGGAAGTTTTTTTTGCAGACCTGTTAGAAGACTGATTTAAAATTATGGTTTTCATTGATAAATAATTTGAGATTAATTAGATGCATCAAGAAATAAAGAAGGAAAATAACTTAGTGGGTTTTTCAGTCTGTCCAGGTAATGTGAGACTATCAACAAGCAAGCAGAAAAATAAAGTAGGATCATTTTTTTAGCATTCTATTTCTATTTCAGTATCACAAACTTTTAAAATGTGCGTGTACACTATTGTGTCACTAACAACATCATTGTGGACACAGGATTAAGCATGTATCAGATTTTTCTAGAGCACACAGACCTATGACATTTTACTGGGAGACTTCTTGACTCCAAAGTCAAAATATAATATATAAATATACATAATGTGAGATACCTCATTTCAAAATATAGTAGTGTTTAATAAACAGTAGGAGAAGTTAAGCTGTTTCTTGATTGAAAAGAAACCAGAAAAGTGATCTCAAAACTTTGCAGTTCAACAGGGTATGAAGAGGAACTAAAACCTAACAGCTATTTAAAAAAAAAAAAAAATCAGAAAAAGAGAGACAAAATCTGAATGTATTTCAGTCTGGTTCATTGCTAATCTTCACTCATGAATTAAAAACAGTATGAGTGAGAAGTTTACAAGAATAATGACTTAAGACAGAAACATAAAAGAGCTGGAATACTAAGGAATGCTATTAGCACAATATTGATAAACATGACTGATCTTCTACAGCTACACTAAAACTCTTATGTAAACTTGATTTATCATTGTCATGAATGTTAGTATGTACATATTTTTAAAATAGTAAATTCATTTGTCAAAAAATATAGTATTTGTATATTCTTTGAAGAACAGTTTTACTCTAAATACATGTTCTTCAAGTATTTTTCGAGCCATCTGTTACAATTTAACACAATGTTTAAAAAATTGGACACTAAGAATTCCAGATGAAGTGGTGTTCAACACAGAAACTTGTTGCTTCCATTGCCTTATTGAACAAAAAATGAATAACACATATAAAAATAAAAAAAATGTGGATAATGGAAATATAAGATATTTTTATTGTTTAAAAGTATCTATAAATGTTGACCCAAGTTATGTATTGCTATGTGCCTTACTTCATTATAGTCACATATTGGGAATAAATGTCAACTTGGAACAAGTTATTTTTGTCCTCAAGCAAAATTTGTGTCTTAAGTAGAAAAGTAGATTATTTCTTTAAAAGTAAAAATAGCAATCATGACACTATAGGCTGATTTTCTCACATTGATAAAGCTGGAAGGCACGTAAACTTGAATTGTTTAATGATTTTTTAAAACACGAATTAAATTTAACAAATCAATTTTTTCCTCTCTCCTCTTGGAAGTTAAAGGACATTATTATTTTAGGTCTATTTTAATTTTGCTATCTAAAATAGAATCTCTATTATTTTATTCCCCAGATTTTCAGTAACAAGGATAATTAGAAAGAAATACATCTTGGAAAATCAGCTGCTTTTAATATATGAACTTTATTTCAAAAAACTTTTTATTGGCTGTGAGCCTGTCTTGCTGTTTTATGTCAATGTATCCAAATGTTTATTAAAAAACTAAGTCATTAGGTCACCATATTAATTCTTTCACTAGAAGTTAAAAGGAGGACAAAGATAAAAATTTTAGGAAATGATGAATGTCTCAGGCAACAATGTTTTACTGAAACATATGAGTTTAATTCCTTGAGGAGGTATTCCTTATAAGACTTTAAATATAACAGTTTAAGACTTTCTTCAGGACTTAGAATTGGATTCTAACTCAGTCAAAAAACAAAACAAAAACCTCAAAAGAGAAGAGATGGAAAATGGTGCAAACTGTTACAGCGTGTAAGAGTTTGGGTCCTGACAGGCTAAATGAACAAAGGTCAAGATAACAGAGAAGATGATCTAGGATTATACAGGAGAAAAGCTTCTTCTTTTCTCTGTGTTGCTTTAATGCTGTAAAAATTCTAACTAGTCTATACCAGAATTCATCTCAAAATAAGTCATACAGACTTAAAAATACTTGTGAGGTTTTCGAAGAAGTGTAACCTTTATTTTCATATAAACAACTGACTCCAGCTTCTGAACCACTCTGAAGAAAACAATCTTTGCTTAATAACTGAATCAGAAATTCACACTTTTTTCCACTGAAATTATAGACTACTCTCAAATGAGAACCTTCAGATTACCTTTTTTTCTTCTGTCTGGAGAAAACAAAACTATTACACATCTCACTCCATTTCTTCTTGCACTGAAGGCAAACCAAAGAAGAAAAACATCAAACTCTGATATTCCTAAATGAGAGGAAACAAAACTCCAAAGTCTCTCTCATTTGCAAGTAACCTGTATAAGTAATAGTGTTTACTTTACATATACATACACACACAAATTCACAGAGTCTTTCTAAAGAAATCGGGATAACAGAATTATTTCCACGTTACTTCCCACTCTGTATGTATAAATCTCTCACCACATTGTTACTTCCCCAGTTTTGAAAGGAGCTGATATTACACATAGTCATTCCACCATAGTAGATCTTTCCTGAAACAAATAGAAATGTTTTAATTTTTTGAAAGTTTCAGTCAATACTAGTTTGAATTTTAAAGGAAGTGCCAGGTACAAAAATCTTAGCTATGTAATTATTGATCCCACTGATTCATTATACCATTTAATAAGTCATTAAAATAGAACCCAAACTCTAAAATGGTGTGTGATATGTGAAACACATTTTTAAGAGAACATAAGAACTGAAAATGAATAATTATCTCCATCTTTAGCAGTATGCATAAAGTTTCATATATATATATATATATACATACATAAAAATCTCATCAGAAAACATAACTAAAATACATTTCTATATACAATTGTCTTGTGTTGGGAAATTAGATTATATGTCAAGCTATTTTTAAGGAAAAAAAGAGCATTTTGGATTACAAGAAAATCTTTTTTTGACCTCTGCAAAGCCCATGGAGAGCAAATGTCCAGCTGCCACATAGTGAGCAAAACAAGATCACAATGACAAACTGATATTAGCAGCTGCATAGTGTGTGTGAATAAGCAACTCTTTAATAAAACAAATCCCTTTATTTTTTATAAATGACAGAACATATTCATGCTGATATGACCTTGTGAAAAAAGAATTTTATTACCATTTGTTTCAGCCACATTTAATTTTCAATATTGCTTACAGAACAAAAAATGTTTATCATTTGAATTAGAATGCTGGTTTCTAGCAGATGTCGCAGCTTTACATGGTGCTAATGAGGTGAATTCATAAAACTAAAAATCACCACCACTTTATTAAATCTTCACTCAAACTTAGAAATAAAATATTTTTGAAGGACTATTAACCAAAGTTTCTGATCACAGTAGTATTTAGAAAAAGGGACAGATAGAGAGAAAGAAAGCAATTAAAAGAAAGAAAGGAATAAAAATTTAAAAAATTGTGTATTCTTTCTAGGTCTCATAGCTTTTCAGTCTTTTAATCTTTCCTAGCTTTGTACTTGACTAGTGTTTGGGGAAACAGCAGAGACTAGCTCTGAAGCCTACAGGGCTGTTAAAGGAGTGGTTGCTGATTTCTTTCCTTTTCCAGATACTGACAACCCATTTCACAGTAATTTTTAGGTTTTGACTGGATTACAGACTTGCTGGACACCAGTAAAGAACTGAAAGGAAATGGTGAAATGGTTAGCAGTTTCGCAAGACTGCATAGGCAAAAGAGTTCAATGTTCACTTCTAAAATATTTTTGGTTTTAGATGTAAGGAAGGGAAGAATTTATCACGATGAATTCTGCCAAAAAGAAAAGAGAGAGAAAGGAAGGAAAAGTCAAAAAATCCTAACAAATACTCAAGTAACAGACGGAACATTTTCAAAAGACTGAACATTTTCATTCTACTGAATACTCAAGAATTATTCCAGGATATAACAAGTAAGACAAATCCTGCAGCAATTTAGCATTCAACATTCAAAATCAAGCAACTGCTCTAAACTTGGCAAAGTACCTTCATTCCTTCTTCCCCTTTCCTCAAAGAAAGGATGTAGAAACAAAACTAATCCTAAGGTTTTCCAGTTTATTATTACTTCCAGCACCTGCTCTGTAAAGAGCAGGTGCATAGTTTGTAAATTCTAGAGATCAAAGAGTTTCTCTGATGTGATTCTTTGCAAATATATATTTTAAGTACTATAATACATTTAAAATCTAAGATCACTGTTATAAAAATATTTATGAGAACAATCTAAAGATGTGAACTTCAATAACGTTAAGATTTGGCTATCAGCTAATGCAGGGTTTTGTAAAAATTGCTCTTAAATTTATTTTTCTTTTAACACTCTACAGAGTTTCAGATCTAGAAGTGAATTTTAGAAGGTTGGAGAGAAGATATAGAGGGTTTAGAAAATTATATTCTAAGTTAAAATTTTCATTCCATCACAGGCATTCAGTAGTTAGGATTTTAGGAAACACAATCCAGAAAAATGCTGCAACATAAGGATCATGTGAACAGGTAGCATTGTTATGTAGTCAGTATTTGTCTTTTAATCCACTACAGATACGGAGCTTTCATTATGTGTCTTGAATCCTATATGAAAGGCTGTGACTGCCATCTGAGTTGCCAGGAGCAGGTGTCAGCTCTGTCTGCTATGTCAAGGTCCCTCCTTAGAGCCCAAGCCAGGAAAAAGCCAGCTGAGAAAGTGCTCACTGTTACTGAAGACAGAAAAAAATAAAAATAAAAGCTATATAGAAGAAGAAGAGGAATGGAAAGCCAATAAAAATCATTAACCAATTCAACACCTACAAAGCTCATCTGTGGGCCTAAAAACTTGTTTTACCTTGGATTAAATTTTTGTTACTTTTTAACAGTAATTTTTGCACTGCATTGATTGTGTAGAGAAAGAGATACTACACTATTTTAGTGGTTTAATGCTCATTACTATATGCTTGCTTCTAATGCCTGTAAATATAAGAATGGATAGGATGATGAGTATCTTTTTTATTATTATTCCTTGAAGTATCAGCTGACAGCTGTAATATCTGGGTGTCAATAAGCCCCCAGCATAGTGCCCCATGCCATAGTATGGACCATATGTGGCAATCTGTTGCATAGGAAATACCAACATCATAGAATAATTTCAAAATATATGCACACTATTAAAAGTTAAAGCCATATGTACATTACACATACCTTCTTGCAATGACTATACCAAACCTTAAGAGTAAGCAAGTTTTCAGCAATTATTTCATAGCTGTTTTTTGTTTTGTTTTGAATATAGCTCTTATACATGAGACAAGGGGGAAGAAAAAAAAGGAGAAAGACAGAAACGAATTTAATCACATTCCCTAACTGCAAAGTGTTACCCATAAGGAGGCTGTTACATGCTAAGAGTTCTATCCTGCAAAAACAGTACTAATTTACATCAATAAAACTGTCTGCATGAATACTCACAGCTGGATGATAAAAAGGGAAAGAAAAGAAGAGCTGGATAGCAGCTCAGCCTTTCTTCTGTTGTTTATGAATCTAAGTGCAACAGCTGGGGACCATTCATCTGGTATGTACCATATGGGTGCAGGATGTCAGTCTGCTCTCCATGGAAAGAGCACTACACCCCAAACAGCTGGTTTTACTATCACATTCATTTGCTTCATTGACTCCCTTTCAGTATCTCTCTCCCTCCCACTGGGATGAATTTCAGGGAGAGACGATATGACCATAACACTTGTGCAATATAATTAATAAATGAATGTCTGGTTGTTAAACCACAGATAGTTTAACCACTCTAAAATTTATAGAGAAGGGAGAATGGAAACAAAAAAACTCCCACCACTATTGCCTCATTATTTATGTATTTTGGTAAATATTCTTTTGTATTTTTGTTGAAGGTTGATGACATCACTGATATCCCCCACACTCTCAACCTTGGAAGTCAGGGACACTACAGAAATATCTGAATTGCTTTTTCTTCCAACACACCTATGTATTTGGAAAGGTAGTGAAATAGATGTTATGGATATGTAGTTAATTTCCTTTGTATTTAACATGTGGTATTCTGCTATTCTTTCACAATATGACAAGCATCAAACCATTGCTGCGTTTCTCCAAATTTTTCTAGAAAAATAGGAAGAATATGGATCACCTAACTTTTGGAGAATCTTAGCAAAGGCAGCACTAAATAGAATGAAGCTAAAAGTTTCACATAAAAAAATCCTTGCAAGTAATAAATGCATTTAAGCAATATTAATTCAAGATTTTTTCTTTACTAAATAAAAAATACCATTTCGCTAAGTAATAGAGAAATTCCTGATAGTCTTATACCTGATTTGTTCTCTGCCAGGATACACAGATGAAACCCATGTGAAAGCACTTCATTCAGTACACATGTGTACACCTTTGCAGATGTTTAGGTGTACCCTCTCTAACGGGGAGACAGAAAACAGGTTCCACTACACCAGTCATAAGACATGGGCTTTTACCGTTTTTAGGCAGGCATGATGAATACTGCAAAAAGAATCCAAGAATACTAGAGCAGCCTCCTGTCATATGGAAGTAGTGTACCACTTACAGCAGCAGAGAATCGTAAGTTTGAAAGACTGCATACATATACAACTATACATGTTGGACAGAGTGTCAAACCTAGACATAGCAAGTCAAGAACCAAAACTCATGGAAGACTGTCTCCTATGAAAGGAATCTGAGATCAGATCGGGATCTGTATGTGCACTGGCCTAGGAACCCACTTTCAGGCACTGGGCATCCTGTTAGAAATCTGGCAATCTTAGTGCAAGAAATTAGAGTTCCCCACTGTAGACTTCCTCAGCAGCACGTTTTGGCATTTGGTGGTAAAGATGTCGTCTGGTGTGCCTTACCTTTTTTATCAGTTAAAAGAAGTGGATTCAGGGCATATGCAGTACTTAGTCAATTTACAGTAGCAGAGAAGATTTCATCTGAAGCAGGTTATGTAGCTGTTGTGCAAGAAATTTGGATGGCAGATTTAAGCAAACAGTATCCTTTAGTATGAATGCAGTGATGAGTATACTTTCCTTTTTCACAGTAAAAGAACAAGAGAAGGTGGATGTGAACATAATGTTTCCTTCAGTAATAACAGTGATTTAAAGGTCTTTACAATAAAATTTTTTTCAATGACAGTGGGACTAATTAAAAAGAAATATTTATAAACAAACTAAATCCAGCAAAAAACCCCACAAAAGTAACCATAAACTCCCTGAGATGTCTCCAGAATTTAAGCAGGAACAAGTTTCAAAACCAGGCTTCATGATTCTACAGTGACATAACTAAAAGCTGGAAAGAGAACAGTCTTAATCTAATCATAAGCAGCTTCAGAAACTCTGTGTCCCAGCTGTGATCTCAGGAGAACCATATTAACATAGGAGTGTTGCTAAATGTATGTGTCCCAAATAGCTGATACCCATGGAGACCAGCTTTAGATAATAAGCAAAAGAACGCTTGCAATTGCTGAATACAAGCAGAAAGTAGCACAACTCTACATGTATCTATCCCCATATCACATATAAAACTTCAAGTGCATTGAACATAACATTTAACTTTGGCTGAACTTGCTAAACAACTTGAACAGGCTAAGAAATGCTTAAGTAGCCTCTTCTACTTTCTGTGCTAACCCACTAATAGTTCAAACATATCTAGGCAGCTTCAACTTCAAGACGTTCCCAATGTGTCCTTAGCCATTCCAGTGCTGAATGCTACAGCTCAGCTCTGCAACAGTGTTTTTGCACACAAGCCCTGCTGGAGTCAGTGATGTGCATCTTTGGGTTTCTAGCTGCCTGGATACTTGTGTCAACATTTGGACAGGAATTTCTTTTTGGAACAGGCTTTTGCATTAAAAAAAAAAGAATAATAGAGTGGCAAAATCACAAAAAAACCCACAAACAGTATAATTTGTTTTTTGGTTAATGCCACATGAATCTTTATCTATATCTATGTTATTTGAAATATTAAAAGACTGTTTCAACTTGGTTTTCAGCTCTTCAGTCATCCATCTACCATTTTGTCTGGTCCTCCATATTTGTATATTTTAGCATTAGAAGTTCATTATCTCCTTCTTGAAGAGAGAAGAAAAAAAGGTAAAAACTGTTAGCTTTATAGTGAATGAGGAGAGCATGAAAGGTAGTAGAGTCCTATACAGAACTGTCTCAGAGATAAGGAGATTTGTGTACTGCTGAAATACTCAGAAAGTAGTGCAACAGAGGTAGGTCTGTGAATTTTCAGTCTAGATTTGTTCAAAAATTTTCTGTTCATGCTATTTTGACTTGCTAACATGTATCTAAGCCCCTTCACAAAAGTACCGTTAGTGTCTGGACTGAAATAAAGGATAGTAAATTAAAAGCATAGGATGTTTGCTCCTAAAACACTTTTTGAAATCTTTCTAACTTTTGTATTTCTGTGTCTCTCTAGTCAGGCAGAAGAAATCAAGCAACTCTAAGATACTTTATCTGGCTTTGTATGAGAAGGAAGTGGAAGAGATAAGTGCACACAGAAAGTCCTTTCACTAGTGTGCCAGGTGACCCTTGTACTAGCTGCTAGCAGGCAACGCACAGCTGAAATCAATGCCCAAACTCCACTTGTTGCAGCTGATTATAGTGGATGACCTTGATTTTTTCCCTGAAGAAAAAGTGCAAAGGCAGTCTCATATGTATTCACATCCATTGGAGTGGCATTCTTTTTCCTTAGAACTGAGCTTTTAGTAGGGATATGAAAAATGACTGTCACTTGTATACACATCAAAAGCAAAATCTAACAACTTTACCTTGGTTAAAAGTCCAATAATGCGTTTTATTAAACTGAAAACTGCAAACTTATTTTTCTTACTAGTTACGTTGTGTAATTCCTTAAAGTATCAGTGAACTTTGGCCTTACAAAATAATAGTGGTTTCTCTTAGTTGCAGCAGCTCCCGGAATGCAAGTGTACATAAATTCACTGACACAGTGGCATAATATTTTATGTTATTAGTTGGGATTTTTGGGGTATCATTAAGAAGAGGAGAAAACTGTTTAGAAAAAAAAAAAGGAACCCATTTTACTCCCATGACCTGAATCTTCATTCTTTTCTCTCATGCCAGACCAAACTCTCTTGCAGCCTTGGAAATGTTCATCTAAGTGTTTTCTTGCCATTATTTTTCATTGTTGCATACTTCTGCACTTGTGTAACGAGACTTAGTGACAGATGAAACAAAAAAACTGTGAACTGCAATAAATATGTATGTCGTAGTTTTCCAAGGGGAAGGAAAGTGCCAACAAGTGAGGTAAGATTTAGTGATAAGCAAAAAAGGCCATACAGCTACTCTAAGATACATTAAAATATTATTTTAAGAAAAATTATTTTTTTACAGAAATTAAGGTTAAATATCTTTGAAATACATGACAAACATGTTTTTGTACACAGCAGAAGCTCTTAACTCATGATATATATAAGACACTTCTTTAGCCTAAACTGAATTTAGTGGTTTAATTTACATTGATCCAGCTAAAAAGAGAAGAAAGAAGTTAAGTCATTGAGAGGTGAACATCAGTTTTTATGTAATTATTTATTAATGTTGTTAATGTGGTTTTTTTCTCAGAGTTTGTTACAGAGGACCAAAATATTTTTGTATTTCTTAATATCTAAATGAGTTTATCAGTTTTTACCCAAGAAAAATGGGTGAAATGATCCACTCAGGTCAAAAATTTTAAAGTAAAAAGATGCCCTTCTCTCATATCAGAAATGGGTTTTTTTCCCCAGTGATTTAATGTTTTATCCTAGATGGGGAATTTTTCTTTTTTTTCTGAGTGTCACAGCAGGATGTTACGTTACAGAAAATTTATGTATGACACATGCCCACTCCATGGCTTGATTTCTCAGAAAAACCATTCTAAGGAGGTTCAGTTGCATAATTAGCAATAATTAGTGAATACAAGTGGTGTTCGTGATGCCCAAAATCCCTTTTTTGCAAGTTTATTTCAATAGTTTAACGTTTAATTCTTTTACAAATTACCCATTTCTAATTACTAAAACATTCAAGCTTGACTGCAGTTTTGACAATAACAGTGAAACGTGAAGCTATACCTGTGGTTCAAGGACTGGACACGGTTGTAGGAAATAAAAATTCTGTTCTTTTCTGCCCTAGACTTCCTCTGTGGTCTGGGCACAAGTCATTTTGGCACTTTGTACAAGTGAGACCAGTTCTAAAGTATAATTTAGTGTTTAGATTTTCTATATGAGTTGTGATAGCAATACAACTTATACAGGTAACTAAACTAAAAAAAGAGTACCTGGACAAAGAGAGATTGTTTTGCAGACCGTCTAACCATCTATAAGGACATGCAAAAATGACACAATTTTGTACCCCAATCCCATAGCTAAACCCATATGAACAAACCTGTGGATCTTATGGAGGTNTTTTTTTTTTTTTTTCCTAATTTATCTTTAAAGTAGCTACCTAGAATCCTGGGACCTTACAACAGTTATTGTCTGTGCTCTGACTCACTGGGTAAACCCATTGTCACCAGGTGCCATTCTTCAAACAAGAACTTTTTTTCTGAAATGACAGTAAGAAAGCTAAATCCTGCCATTTTTTTCTCTAAGTGAAATCTGAATGCAAAGACAGAAAAAGTCATGACTTAACAAGAGGTTCTCTTTTCTGACTAATAGATCATATATGTACACATACACACATAGCGTGATTATATAAAAGCAGAATTACTGGGTTTGTATCTTGTTCCAACATCCAGGCCATTTGCTGAACTGAAACACCTAGGAAAAAGACTATAATCCATTTCATTGCTTGATTTTTGCTGTGTTTTGGAGCATTGGCAGCCACCTTCATATCTCAAGCTGAAGCCCACAGAGCAGACAGAAAGGATATTTAACATCTTAAATCATGTCTCTTATTTTTTGTTTTCTTGCAATTCCAAATTTTCTTGGCAGAAGTATGAGGATGTTAACAATAGAACTTCTTGTTTTTATATTGTACTTGTGTTTATGGTGAAAATAACGGCCTTCAAATGCAGGTTCACAAATTGGATTCCCATCTGCCTAAGCATATCAAGTCTTATTCAGTACATTCCAAACTCTGTTAACACAATATGTATAGTTCACATTCCAATCTCAGTGTTGTCCATTAAGTGCTGGATCTTATAGGAATTACCAAGTTCAGATTATCCTTATACTTAGTTTAAAATTCAACTCTCTATTTCCTCAGAAGGAAGAGTATTGTAGCCAGTGGGAGGTGGTGACACCAGAACAGGCATTAGAAGTCAAATGTTATGATGTTATGATGATCCTTCATGTTCAGTTTCTGTTCTTTTTCTGGACTTATACACTTCTTCCTAGATATAGACATGGATTTAGGTTATATTGTAAAAAGTTTACATACTTGTACAAGGAATAGTTCAAGAAGTAGAAATACTTTCCCATTAAAAATGTGATTTCCTCAAAGGTATTGTAAAAATTACAAAGCCGCCTTAAAGAACTTTCATCAAATGTAGTTTGGAAACAAGTCAGAAGAACAGAAGTGGAAAAATACAGCTGTCTTCTTAGTACACACTGACCTGAGACAATTTTTACAAATACATGTTTCCCCTAAAAGCTGAATTTGCAAATATTTTTTATTTATACTTGCCTAGTTTTAAATCAATATCAGAATGGAGGAGTCTGAAATAATATCAATTTTACTACTGACTTGAAATTGTATTTCCTTCTGGAAAGATAAGAATTTTAAAACAGACAGCAAGTTTGTATCTAAAAAAAGGTAACATATTTTCTTGAACTATTTAATTCACTGTCAAAATCCACTGGTCATTCTAATTTTTTAGGATTTACCCAATAGTGGTTAATAGTGAAACTTTTCTTATTTGTTCAAAAAGAGAAAGCGATAGAATCCAAAATTTTTTGCTGCATTTTTGAAATCTTTATTTCTTTCCATCACAGTGTGAGGATTTGGGGGATAGTAGCTGGTGAATAATGTTTTTCTGAATGTAGATCCAAGTTATTTACTTTTTAGTTGATCTTGTGTTATCACTTTATCTATGTGCTAGAAAAGCCTCACAGTAATTTTTCAGCAGCAATAAGATACCAGAATATATATGTAAAACGGCCCTGGAGTTTACCCCAGGAAATAAATGGTATGCTATTTTTCCGTTTAATTTTCTAATTATGTCGTTCAAGGGGGGACAGGCATACACATTTTTTCAACTCTATATAATGAGCAACTACTTCTACTTTTAGGTGGAGTAAACAGTACTGCATTCCTGCAAAAGGACTCAGAGGTTTACATAGAATTTGTATGTCTACCTAGAAAGGAAAAACCCATCTAGAAAATCAGCATGTACCTCTAGAGACTTCAAAGGCTTCTTGCTACTGGGTGGGGCACAAGCTCCTAGTCTGCTTTGCTGGGAATTCTAGGTGAATCAAGTGTGGAGGGCAATGAATAGAGATGTCAAAGATAAGCCCCTCACCTCTAATTTTGAATGCCTTGATGACTTACTATCAACATTAAGACAATATTTCAATGACAGAGGTTGCTCTTACTGAGTTTTATCTTTTGTGGGATTTTGCCCTATTTTAATTTATATATACAGAATTTATATATGTTATCTTTATCTATACAGGTTTTTTTCAATTTTATGTGTGTGTGTATATATATATATATATATATATATGTAATGGTAGAATCATAGAAAAGCTCCAGTTGGAAAGAACCTCACAAGTCCATCTAATCCATACTTCCAAGGGAAGAGATTATCCAGCACCCTAACTAATCATGCCTCAAAATCTCCAGTGACCAGGACTCCACCATGACCCTGAAGAGGTTGTTGTAGTGATTGATTGTTCTCAGTGTAAAATGATTATGTCTTCTATCAAATTTACATAATGGTTTACAGTTTCTAATTTATTCTGTGAGGTCCCATCTGCCTAAAATGAAGGCGAGTACAGTTAAAACTACAGCTAAAACACAATCATTAACATGACTAACACTCAGGAAGCATCACCTAGATCTGCTGTCTCTGATCCCTATTTGCTCCTGTATCAGCAATCCAAAACAGAGAAGACAGAACTTCTAACAATCTCTAAAAGTATAGAAGTGGGGGATCTCTAAGTTGATTACTTGCGCTGATCAAATAAGTCTTTTAAAATCAAGATAAAGAAGCAGAATTCCTCATCAATAGCAAGTGAAAAGTTCAGTATTAGAAGACCAATATGTCAGGGGTCATACCACTCGTCTGGAATTTCAGGATTTTAGAGGAATTGTAAGAGATGGGACTCTAATAACCACATCCATGTCCCTTCACTACAAAATTTCTTGCATGAATCATTTCATTTCTTTCTGCTAGCTTCAAAAGGCAGTGCTCCAGAGTGCCTCATTGCAGAGAACAACCATACTGAGGGAGGACACCAGGGCACCATCCAAAGAAAGGAGAGAGATGATCAGGTCAAAGGCCTGGAGGTACGATAGAGGTAACTCTAACTTTACTTTGGAGATAAAGAGGTTGATGTACTCAGGAAAATATTTAGATTATAGATAGTGAGTAAACTGCATTTTGTAGGTATGAAATGTTGATTTCTTATTCATCTCATTCTACTGACTCCTTTTTCTTCCTCAAGTGTTGACAATGTTCTTAAAAATGTAGGAATTCAAGGGAAGAGGCCTGGAGGTATTTCCATTTTCTTAATCATTTATTTCATTTCAGTTTTCATTATTTATGGGGTTTATATATGTCTGCTTCAACTTTTGATGATAAATTTTACAGCCTTGTCAGGCAGTGCCAATCTTTTTTCTCTAAATGAGTAATTCCTGACCCACTGACCTAAATCTCCAGTCATAGCATGTTTGCTACAAAATTGCTAGTCCAGTATGACTATTAAAAGACTATCATATTCACGTTTTCTTCCTCACTTCATCAGTAAGAGGACGACACAGCACAGTTCGTTAAACAAATATGGAAAAAAGTCTTAATTTCTTGTATCATGATTTAAGGCTTACACTGTTTTACATGGTTCACATGTAGGTAAATTACAGCCTAAATTTTGAATACACTAAATGCAAAAATTGCAACTGTTTTCATGCTCTCCAGCAACTGCTATCTGGCAAAGAAACACAAATATGGCCATGAGGGGAAACTTGAGTTAGAGAGTACACATAATTTCAAATCCCAGATACCAGGATCAAAGTAGAAGTCCACTTCGGACAACTGTCCTTGCAGGAGTGGGTTATAATACACTCTGGTAAGATTTTTATTTGAAGTTAAAAACTTTATATTTTCAGATGCTGCTAATATCATTTACAGATTTAGTAGTAAAAGGCTTGATTTTGATTTTTAATCTTGCTGTCTTTGCAGTCTTTTCTCTTTGGGCAGGGGATTTTGTCTGTGCTTAAGAATTTCTGCATGAAACTAAGAGATGAACACAATTTGTAGAGTCACAACTTATGTAACAAGTGTATATTATTTGTAAGCTCCCACATTCTCACTTTAGTTCAGTTACAATGTTACCCTACTTACTACATGACCTAGTGTTTCACAAAGATCTCTGTATGGGATTGATATGATTATATTAAAAAATGCTTAATTCAACATTGACAACTTCACCACATGAGGTCAAGAAGTGCTGACATAATATCCCCACAGGGTTTTTGGAAATAATAAAGGCGAAGACAAGAGAATGGAAACAGCATGTAAGACAGATAGACTGAATAAAAAGAACAAGAGACTATTTTGTAGAAGTGATTTCCAGGGTTCAAACAATTACTACACATCTAACTAAAATACAGTTGTTCTCATCTGTGATTTTTAAGGCATTTCTGCTTCTCACAAAAAGTTACAGAGAATATTTTTGTTTTCTGTTTTATAATCCATTAAATCAAAAACATATGAATGAGGTTTATGCAATGTCATATGGAAATCATTAATGTTGCTTTCTTTTTCAACTAAGAACTCAGTTCTGTACTCTCTAAGTAAGAAAAACTCTTACTAAAGTCACTCTCAGTTTTTCTTGCATAAAAGAAAAAAAAAGAGTAATAAATGTAATGATCTACTAAAATTGCTCAGTGAACCCTATGTCAGTCCCTTTTAATAATGGATACTCCTTTTTTGCAGGATATAAATTTTCACTGTAAAGTGAATTATTGTTTTCTGTTCAACTGGAGACCAGTTTTCTTTCCATTAAATCAAATGCAAAACTCCAACTGACCTCTACAGGAAGCAGGATTAAGTCTTTTACATAGTTCCTTTGTAAGAAATCAACAGGCTTCCACCTTCTCAGGTGAAGAATAAACATTGAAAGAAAAAGTCTGAAAGTCTGAGAATGGGTGTCCTGTTGTAGCTTAGAAAAAGAAGTAGACTTGTTCATGCAAACAACACACAGTTTGTCACATTGTGAGTTCACTTGTATCTCTAAAGTTGCTGCAGATGAACCCTATTACCCCACAATGGGAACAAAATTAAGTCCCACGGTTGAGATCCAGATGTAATTGTTATCCATATTGTAGTTCCCTAAGTGATGCAGCTGGAAGTCAAAACACAGTCAGATGGAGCTGGCCCACTGTTCAAGTACAGTACACTGTTCTGTAGTTATCTTTGAATTTATATGCATAGATATATATATAAAAATATCCGTGTGTATGTGTATATATACCTGTATATATGTGCATGTGTGCACTCTTACATGCTCCCTGTGAAATTTGTTCTTTTCAATAATTTGGCTTTTTTTCTCACATTTCCAGGACAAAGAACATAATTTTATTGTGTTCTTTTACAGGCTAGAGTACTGAGATCAGATTTTCTGCTACCAACTTAAGAAGAAAATTAAAGAAAAAAATTAAAACAACTTAGTTAGTACCCAGAAAGGGAATGAGCATCATCATATGATTCATGTCTCTTCTTTCTACTTTTTCAATTAGTTTATACTCATCATCTTTCTTCAGATTTCTTTTTCATAGAAAAAAGAAAGATTCACAGTCAAGTGAAGACTTTGTGATGGTAGCTTTTACTACAAATATAGGAAACATTTTATTTTTCACAATTCAAGGAGAATTTTTAATGAGTTTTATAGATTAAAGCTGTATCATGTGAAGATAGCGTGTTGTATGCGCTAGCAAAGAGACAAGGTGAATATTCAAGATACAATCAGAGAACGACACATTCTGTAGAATTACCATGGACAAATGTCATAGAAATACATATATATTATATATACAGAACTACAAATAATTTGTCATGGTTATTGGAATGCATGACACACCCACGAAAGAATGGATTCACCAACGAAGGTTTCCAATTGTCATGGAGTGAACTCAGTGTATTTGTCCGTTTCAACTAGTGATATGATATTGTGGTAGCTAATCCCCAAAAAGACAGTTCATACCTGCTGCTAGAATCACACAAAAGCCATTTAGGGGCTTTAAAAAGAAAGACTCAGGCTTATAGTTCTATGTGGTACACGGAAGTCAGAAACATTTAAAGATTTTCAGTAGATGCAAAAATGTACTTAAACTGTTCTTTAGCATCCTGCTCATAAGCATCTGTGCTGTAGCAAAGAATCTACATGGATTATGGCAGACAGTTTATGAGGCATATGTTTTAAATTGCTTTCAATATTTACTGTAAATGACTGGAATTATTCTATATGAATTAAAACTAATGTAATGCACACGCTGGATGTGTTAAAATTACTGTTCTAGGGACAGCAGTTCCTGAATACATTCTGTCAATGAACCTAATTCACATTCAAGAGTTTCTACTGCTTGTCAAAAGTAATAACATTAAATACAACATTGGTATCCAGCAAGAGGTAGTTTAATATGAGGATTTATTAAACAAATAAAATGTAACTGGTTAACATTTTCCACCTCATCATTTATTTTTGAATATATGTATAGTTTAGGCTTATAATTCTTTATCAATAGAACTGATACAAAATACATTCAATATTTTCTTAGCAGGCCCTTGCCCTATGAGATATGTCTAATTCAAGTTACCGTACTTACTTCTGAGCCTTAAATCCATTGAAGATTTCCTCTTCTCCAGCGCAGTGCATCCTTCCCTCCTAGCAAGCCTTATCATGGGCCTCATCTAGGAGGTATCTTCTACCAAGTAACAAGCAGAATTGAGAAATATTCCTCCATAAAATCTCCACAGATAAAAAGGCAGTTTAGCAAGCTGAACAGAAACATTTATAGATGTTACATGCTTTTATTTAAAGATGAAGTCCATCAGGAAATATAAAATCCTTTAACAAACTGAAAGCTTCTGGAATTAGCATTCCAAAAGTTCAATTCTCTACTTTGCTCAGCATAAGAAAAAAACTACGGTATTTCACATGTCTCAGGTGAGAAAAAAAATAAATCTGAGTTTTACACTGCTTCTAGGTTTGGACAAGCCAGCAAAAATGTGCATTCTAGCAAGTCTTCCATATTAAGCATATTTAGTAAAAATTACTCTTTAAGCTTACATAGTATTACGTTTCATATTTGATGAGTTAAAGGCAATCCTTAGTCAATTGCTTCCATTAAACTTTTAACTCCAGAAAGGCAAATTTCTGACCAATTATGAACTTAATTTCCATTTCTTTAGATCTGTCACATCACTAGTTAATTTGGTTACTTTTTTAATTTGTCATAGGAGTTTTCATCCTCGGATTTGTGCCCTACCAAGTGATGCTATTAAAGATAATCCCATTTATTTAATTTCCTATCTCAACGCCTATTTTATTCACTGTCCTGTCTGCCATGGCTGTGGAAGTTTTGCCCTACCTAGCAGAGGTTGTAGTATAAGTCAGAGCTTTCCAGTTGTGCTACTGCTAGGAAAAATGGGATTCACTCTTCTTTCCTCCAGCTATTGAGGGGGAGCATCAGTAGGCAATGACAGTCTTCCTGGGCATAGAAGAGAAGAGTATTCTTCTTCCATTGTCTTGGTTATCCTTGCATTTATTTTGGCATTGTCATGAGAAAAAACTAAACCATGAAGCATTTTAAATGAGCCTAATAATTGAAAAATACAGGGATCAATGTTGCACTCACCTATTTAAAAAGTATGTAGTTAGAGGAAAAGATCACCTGTGCTAAAGGTCATTCCTTGTTAAAGACTCAAATACATTTAAATCTATGGATATGCTTTCGACAGTCTAAGAGTACATCCCAAAATTGATAAATACTGGCAAAAGAAACCATCAGCATTCCTATGAATTGTTCTGTAAAAACCTACACTCTTGCACTGTAGCAAAATAAACTTCTGAAATAATTTATGTTTTCTGCCAAATTCAGTCGGATGTCACTTCAAGATGTAACAGAAAGTTTGTGCTCCTGATGATGGGAGCCCTTTGGTGGGTAATTACAGTATCTCATCCTGCTCATGCCTTCATTCTCTAGGAGCTGTGATCTATGAGCTGTGACACTAAGTGTTTTGTCATTCATTGTATTTCCCCCAAAACTGTGAAAAATTGATGAACTGTTCAACAAAAATCACGTGTTCTCCATCTAAGACTCTGATCTTCATTAATAAATCTTTTCAGAGCTCATTGGCTTAACTGCTCCCTGAGCCCTGATAACATCAGTGGCATTCTGCATGGTCCAAGAGAGCAAGTTCATGAACAGAACTGAGCCTGATGCAGCCTTTCTCTAACATAAGCCTCAATGTGATACCATGAGTAGTTCATATGCTCTTTCAGGTGTAACTCTTGGGTAAGAAAGCCTTTTTTTTTTGTTTTTTTTTGACTAATAATTACCTTCCTTAGGCTGAGAAAAATATTTGCAAAAGATTTCTTTGATTATTTTCCAAAACAAAGGATTTTATTTGAGTTTGTTTTGATTTTTTTTTTTGGCATAAGAAATGGATGGAGGTAGTTTGTATTTTTATTTTCAAGAACTTAACTCTAGAAGCCTAGAAATCTATCTTGTCTTAATTATGTTAACATACATACAGATGAAGAATAAAGAATCAGTTGCACAAAATAAGATTGAGATACTACACAGTCACAGAGACTACATTTCAGACATAACTGAATTCTCCTATATTCTACATTTAATTTACAGTTTTCTGAGTATCTACTGGCAAGGCTTTAGAGGACTCAGTTTCATTGTATAATATTCAGATACTCTGTTAGGACATGGGAACACCAGAAAGACTAAGTACCTACAAATAATATAGGACAATAATAGTTTTTGTGTCAATCCAATGGATTGTTGACATGAGCTTTCAAATCTGTCAAATCAATTCAATAAAGCATTTGAAACACCAAAATACTTCTAGTCTTATAATGCAGTGTATCAGGCCAAAGTGTTTTCAGCAAAAACAAGGACAGAAGCAACAAGGGTATTACAGGGATTTAACAGGTGTTACATAATGAGCAAAGGATAGTAGTAGCTGGCTCAAGATATTAAAGAATAATTCCCTTGAAATCATTGACATTTGTCCCTTTTGCACTGAAATTTAATTTTATCTCAATGCATAGTTACTTCGACACTAGACAAGTAGAGAACTAGTATGGTCAATCTGAAATGACACGATAGCTAGAATGATTTTTGTTTGACATAGGATGTCATTATTAGAACAGAAGAGCTCTTACATATTAATATGCAATTACAGTTTATACAGATTAAATAATCCATTTATGATTAATTAGCAAATTAAATATTGTGTTGTTGAATTTAGCATTAAAATACATTTAGCTGTCAGGGAAGTAACAAGTTACCACAAAATAAATTAAGTATTTTTGACATCTTAATTATGCAATAGTTTGGTAATTAAAAAAATGACTTCACAATACTTTCACCTCTCGAATACCTGTAACCCATTATTATAAAGCAAATGCTTTTTTTCTGCATTTCAGTTAATATTTTAAGCTAATTATATGGTAAAGGCACTGTTACTAACAGCTCCATCTTTTAAGTTGCAGCTGAAAATTGTAGATAAGGTAGAAAAAGAGTCCAACTAGGTAGACTGAAGGCTAAATTTTTTGCTAAACACAGTATTTTTTCATGACAGCTTTAGTGTTATTCTTACGGTCTGATATAAAAAAATTATTAGAAATTATTTCTTTAGATCATTTCTTCCAATTTTCTTAACATTTATTTAGCTTCCCCTACATAAACAACTTCATTTCCTACCAGATCCGAAACTGTGATAACATCTCCTGCATAGGCCAATTTTGAATTTTTAAACTTAGTTGCATAGGAAGTTTATCATTCCTGGTAACCTATTTGTGTTTTGCCAAGGTTTTCTGGTGGGACCACTGAGATTAACGATCTACTTCTGTCCTCCAGTTCTGCCAGACCTTTTTCCTGGCTGAAATCAAAATCTATGATGATAAAACTGAAAATAATTCTAAATGTTAGATTCTGTTTTCTGTCAAAAATGTCAAATTTGACCAGCTGTGCTTCCCACACACCTCTCAGGGGAAAACACAGAGCCACAGGAACTTTTGAGGTGTTGACCTCACCTGAAGAGCAGAAGGCTGAAGAACACTGGGACTCTACAGGGAGTTTGTAATCAAAAGCACATCACTTCTGTAGTAATACGAAAACCTCATTTCTATTCTGGGTCAGGTAAAATAAACCAAATTACTGCTTGTATATATTGTGTCACCTTGATCAAGGATGTTCACCCAGGCTCGTATCTCAGAAGACTATACGTTTAAGCCTTGCAACTTTGCAACACTTGTAATCAAATGGTCCTGTGGTCACCCTGACAAAGTCCTAAAAATTATGTTGTCTTTCCCTTACATAAACTGTTATTCTTCAATACAATGATTTCTTCAGGCCGTACAGAGCTTTGTGGCCTCTAGAGATGCATTGGAGAGCAAACATTTTTGCCTTAGCACTTTGAAGACTGATAGCACTGAATTCGCTTCAATGGAATTCAAAGACAATGACTGTTAACCTTATTATCTTTGAAAAAACTTATTTCTGAAAGCAAGCAAAGGAACTTTATGGAGGCAATTATTCTCTGAGTTCAAACAAATTTGATTATATCTGTAAATATATATTAAAAATTGGACTTTGATGTTATATGTCTTTTTCTCTATGAAGTTACTTGGTGAAACCAGTTCCATTTTATTGACTATGCCTTTTTCTTAATATTTAAACATGCCATTTTTAATAGAAGCTGAATCTAATATATCTGTCTGTAACATTATATGGAAGACCTAATATCTTAAAACAAGTAAGATATTGTGCTGTATGCCTGTATTTCAAAACATCTAGGTAAAAAGCAACATTCACCTGACACTTCCTGACAAAACCAATACATAAACAATGCTTGACATTTCTTAATATTTACAACTGAGTTATATAAGTTCAGTTTATGATAGAAGTTCAATAGGAGGCAAATAGCAACGAGACCAGAGCTAGTGAAAAGAGCAGGGAGGGGATACTCTATTATGCACATTTGTCAGGTAATATTTTAGAAGACAGGTTTTACTCCTTAATCTTGAATCTACATGTTCCCCCTGACACAAACAAAATTCTAAGCTAAAAACAGCGGGAGGAAGACATCAAGACTGTCAACTTGAAGCAAAGTAATTAATTACTTCTTTTATTATTGACCCAGATTCAAGAAAACACAACTATACGGTGTAATTGATGAAGGACAGATTTGTTCAATACTGTTTTATTCAGATTGGCATGTGAAAATTCTCATATCTAGAAAGAGGTTATGTTACTTATAATACTGCTTATTTAAAGTATTATAATCTGGAAAGTAATTAAAAGTTGTGGAATGCAGTTGGAAAGATAAGAAAATGATTTTCATGGACTAATATAAGTCATTGAAAGAACAAAAGACAAAAGTTAACAATCCCGATTGTTAATTATGTACTCTATCACTTTCTATAACAAGTCCAACAGTTATGCCTTTATGTTGAAATCAATAAATTTACAGAAATAACTAAAGATCTTCAAGTTTAGAGCTGAAAAGGTATTGTTTGTTGTCCACATATAGTAGGTGAAAAATTATTGTGTCATCTGGCAGACTAGAAAAGCAAATTCTGTTAGTACTTTTGAAATCTATCCAAGCTCCAAATATTTATATAGTAGCTGTAATAGCTGTATACCTGTAATAGCTGGCCTACTGCTTAACTGAACAGAATACCTGATCTAGACAGTTAGACACAGATGACAGAATCCTAAATTATGCTTTGCTAATATGTATGTTGCATATTTCTTACACTTAAACTGCCCCAATTGGACTTCAGTGAAAAAAGAAATCTGCTTTCATAGCACTACTTTTGCCCTAAGACTACTTTTTATGATGTTATGCTTAAAATAGTAACCTTTAAATGCCACAGCACTGAACATCAGAAGAAAAGTTGGGTTTATTTTCTACTAGTATCTTGTGACCTCGACTAAGTCCAGTTCTTACTTCTTGCAGTACAAAACATGTGATCTTCAGGTGAGGATCTTCACCAGATTGAGAGAGCCCTAAGCAAAAATCTGTGCTCTCCAGCAGAGACAGAGAAGAGCAAGAGCAAGCTGGGATGCCTTTCCTCACAGGGAACTTCATTTGTGCATTATAGGGTATTATAACATGCTTTCAGTTAGTTTCATGGTAGGAATATAAATAACAGCTGAGTAAAGAGTTCAGAACAGTTGTTTAGGGCATTCATTCATGACAGAATATCAAAAATTATCTAATGAATGTTGAATTAGGCAGAAAAGAGCCTACTTTAAAAACATCATACAACTTGATGACTGGAATACCGTTAACTGGGGACATGAAAAGGCTTATTTTCTACCTAAAAAGGAAGGAAAGTTATGAATATTGTCCTCCGTGCATTCAATCAACCATACGTAGAACAGTATTGTTGCTGGCAGCAGAAGTAGCACAAGTTTGGGGATTCTAGACCTGGTCCCAAAATATTTTCTTCCAGCTAGACTTATATACTGAAGGTAGCTCAGCTTTTCACATCTGTCAAAACTCCAGCTGCAGACTAAATCTAGAGAGAAAAAAAAAAGAGACTGAAAAGGAGAACAGGTACAAGTAGTATCTCTTACAGTGTTTGTTTGCAAGGTCAAGAATGATACAATTTTTATTCAATTTATTATTATCAAGTAAATATTTCCCACAATAGCTTAATAATTTCTAGGACAATACATTGCTTAGGGTGGTTGTGGATTCTTTCTCCTTAGAGATACTCAAAAACTGGACAGTATTCTCAGTAACTGACTGTGGCCTTGCTGTATTAGGTGTAGGTGGCCTTGCTGAATTATGGAGCTTGGACCAGATGACCTCCAGAGTTATGTATAAACTCTGAGTTGAACATTCTTGAGGCCAGGGGGAAAGAGTAATTAAACATGAATATCAGCTCTTCTAATAAAGCAGAATGAGAACTAGCCAAATTGCAAACTCCACCAGAAGCCAAATCATGTCTAGGACATCTCTTTCTTCTTCAAACATGTTAGTAGCCTCCTGAGCAAAGGAAAGCTTGTCTAGAAAGCCTTTTGACAGTGTCATATATGACATTATATTCAATTACAGAAGTGTGAGCCAGAAGAAAACAGGAATGGATAATGCCAATGTGTCATTTGTCAGTGTAAGCACGCTGCTAACATAGCTGCCTTGAACACAGTTTCTCATATGGTTTTTAAAACATTATTCTGCTATTTTTCAGATTATGAGGAGACAAAAAAAAAACAAACAAAAAAAAAACAAAAAACCCCCACACGTTTATTAGACATACACTAAAACGGAAAGAAGAGTAAACATAAGAGTACAGTACTTGAAAATAAAGTTATAAATTTGAAGTTATTGTTTGAAAGGTTCTACTTAGTTATAAGTCTATCACCCTTCTAACTCGTAATTTATCATAGCTAGGACAGTTTCATATGTGTTCACAGATATTTATTTCTATATATTTGTATGTATACGGATACTCATATGTGTAAATGTGCACAAATGCATGTATATGTGAATATATATTTATATGCTCATGTGTGTGTGTTTAGTTGTGTATGAGTACTTAAACATCAGCCAAGGCAGGTGATTAGTTTGAAAACAGAGATGTCATGGACAAGATCCCCCAAAGAGGAATAGCAATTATTCAGTTCCTTGGCATCTTCTAACAGGAGTTGAATCCACACTTTAAGAAGTTCTGGCAAATCTGCAACGTCTGTTAATGGAGTTATTAGCAATGGCTCATTGAAACGAGAAAGGCTATGATAGATCTGGTAGGCATTTGACCTTTCTGCTGAACAGATCCTTACTATCAAGTAAGATTAAGACTGGTTTCCTGTTCTAGTCTGACTTGAAGCTTAAGCACACTGGGGAAGAACATATGCTGCAGGAATTGATATAATGTTGGAAACAAAAATACACTGGAAACAGTGATGTAGGACAACATTTTTATCCCCACCCCACCCTGCAAAAGAAAAGAACAGAAAGAAAAGCTTTTTAACATACCTGCAGCATTTTGATAGCCATAAATTAGCCAAATAAAAAGCATTTTAAAAATAAGATATTGAAATAGTTTGTCATCTACATATCTTGATGTTTTCAAACGTATCTTCATATTTTCAAACATATCTTGATATTTTCAAACACTTTTTCCTAATTTTCATTCTAGTGAAAATTCTGGTCCAGTTAACTTCCACATCATTGTTTTGTAACAAAGTGCATAGGCATTTCCTAGATCTAAGTTCTGTCAGGAAGAAAAGACCAGAATAAGAAAACATCAAAACCAAATCAAAAACCTGGGAGTCAACCAAAGTATTGCTAAACCAAAATATAATATGTGTTCTTCAGATTTTGTCTCTACTTGGTAGAACTTCGTTATTCATTGTTTTGGAATTCTTGATTTAATTCTTCACCAAAGGTAGGAGTGTGTGCATTTTCAAAGTTCAATAATAAGCAGCAATAGATGTATGGAACAACAGGACAAGCTTGCTAGCTAATTGCAGCTGATTAGTCCTTGATGTTACAGTTACTGCAAGTCATGTAACCAGGGAACTGGAGAGGTTATGTAGAGTGGTGGAGTTAAATTATTGAATAAAGTTTTGCCAATTTACACATTTAAATCATATTTTGATGGGTACATAAGAAAAGGGGAGTGAAGTAACATGTCACAGAGCTGGAGGGACAGTGTGGGTGGTTACTGAAGAACAGTGGGATAAATCTACGCTTTTCCAGAGTTCTCAGCTGATGCTTTAAAAAGTAAATAAGCAACTTGTAAAATTAATTTTAAATGTGTTTTAACTATTTCTGTTTCAGTCAGTAATTTCTAGTGCTCTCAATTATGAAATATATGAATTATTTTTTTTCATGGCTGATTCATGTAAAAGTCAATCCTATAAAAACAAAATTATATTCGCAGACTGACTGCATCACCTGCAGCATCTGATAAACTTCCTTAGACTGTCAGTGAAAATTATATCCCTTCTTTAAACAAGTCCAGGTGCTACATCACAGAAACAAGATTCTTGATTATTCACAGCATGTTTTTTTAGGATAATCAGTTCCTGGTGAGAAGTCAGGTCAGTTGGACAAACACCACAATTTTTTCATGTTACTGTATGTCTTTGATTCCTCTCCTGTGGATCAGTACAATAAGCAGGTCATATTATGTTCCTTGCATCTCAGCATGTAAAATCCCATTCAGCCAGGAGGATAATAATCTTTTACATACATGAAAATTATTTTTTAAAATGAGAATATTTTTCAGTATTCAAAACCACAAGCTAGCCCTAACTTTTACCTTAGTATGACAGTTACCATGTGACTAAATGGTTTGGCAGTACCTGGCATGCCTACAGCATAAATGTTTCTCAGCATCTCAGAAAGAAGAAGATATAGGAGGAATTTAAAAGAAAATCTCAAACAAGATGGTCTTACATGCTCAGTACGGCCTTGCTAACTTTTACTCTGTCACAGCAGAACATGCTACTGAGAGGAATGCTCACAGAGGGGGCTACTGATAGGCAAAAAATGAAAGAAGGGATTAAGTATTTTCACAGAAGTATAGAAACATTGTGAATTAGCCAAATTCTGAAGAGCTAAGCTGTTGCAGTTGTCTGCCCTTTAAGAATATGTTTTCTCAACTCTACCTTAAGCACAAGAGTGTTCAATTTGTCTGAAAAAAAAAAAAAAGTGGTTGAAATTGCAACATATTTATGAGTGTATATGAGGCACAACTGGAACAGACAATAAACTACCATATTCAAGTACTTCAGACTTCTAATCATTACTGCCATTCTTTCTGCAAAGTGAATATAAAAATGACATATTAAATGTGTGATACATTACTCATTAAATAGGTAATATAGGCAAAGTAAAGAGTTTCATGAAGAAAGTATTGATATGAAAGGTATCTATAAATTATGAAAGGCTAGCTGAAATAAAAGGAAATTAAAGACCAGATGTCAAAGCCTACTTGTCATTCCAGAAATTTGCAACCTGAAAATCAGAAAGCATCAAATGACCACACCTTTCAAGTAATAGACGAGAAAATGTGCACTCAAGGAGTAGATTAAGACCTTAAAAATACATTTCATAAACAAATTTGTGTTTCTATTTGCATTGGTTTTGAAAAGCTGATGAAAAACATAGGCAGGGTGTGTTAACCCACCTCTATAACATCTAGACAAGTGCTGAATTGCATCCACTTAGAAGAATCAGCGAAGGTTTTCTTGGTTTTGAGTCTCAGCTTGCCATTGAATTTTTAACAAGACAGCATGGTAATTTATTAATTACTTAGTTCAGCAACTGCCTACATTTACAAGTTTAAGGATACACTTTGAACTTGAGTGTGAAGCCACATATTTAAGTAAATTCTATACTCATTAATAGATTTTTTCATCTTTTTAAGCAACTGCAGTTTTCATTCTTTTAAACAACTGTTAATGATGCAAGAGATTAAAATACGTTTTACTAGCACTACTCACAATTAAATTCACACTGGAAAGAGTAAATTGACAATGTCTAGGGAATTCCTCAAATCAAAGATCAATTGATTACAAAGCATTCATCAAAGGAAAATAAATACCAACACGACCTGAAGAAATGAAACATTTTACATAAATTACTAGCAGTAAATAGTATGAAGCTTGGTTCCCAAAAACGTGGTAGACCTTGCCAAGACGAATAGCTCTTGGCAGCTTTATCAGGTTTATACATTGCAACTACCCCTGAAGCACCAAGAAGGACACAAGATCTCTGTTTCTTAAATGATACAGCATGTCCAGGCACTGAGAGAAGTTATATATCCTTGGATGGGAATTGCAATGTGGTGCTATACCAGCAAAGCTTTCTGAGAGATATGATACTAACTGTACATTACATGTATATTCTGTTCTGAAATATTTAAGGAAAGTTCTCTAAAATTATATAATGAATTTATTTTAATGCCAGAATAACTGCAGATAGTTTATAATGAAGTATTCTGTGTGCAATGTCTGTGAAGGGCAGCTGTATCAATTTAGCTGAAGCATAGGCTATTTGTATAAATAAGTGAATACATCTTGCCATACAGATAGAACTTGGATAAACGAAGTCACTAGGAACATAACTGCAGCCAAAATTACTTCAGTCAAATTTTTTCAAGGCTGTTTCATCTGTCTGCTGGTCATTTGCAGTAGTTTACCATGGCTGTATGATGATGATATGATGGTATGTCATGATTAAATCATTCTCTGTTTCAAACTTGTGACTCAAATCTACCATTTTCTTCTTTCTCACTACTTACTTCTTTTTTTTTTCTCCCCACTAAAATCAGAGGGGCTGCCAACTACAAAATGGAACTATTTTACAGTATACTGTAAATTATTTTCTATTTCTGACATAGTTATACCCTAACAATCATGGTTTCCCTTCCCATTTTGTGAGATTTTGGGTTGCCTGTTATGGAGAAAAGCAATGAATATGACTTAAATGCAAAAGACAAGCCCTGACACGACTGCAAATTTGAATGTCCTCAATGCCTGGTATGTTTTGTTTCTTGTTAGTATTTATAGAATCACAGAAATATAGAATATGCTGGGCTGGAAGGGACCTACAAGGAACATTGAGTCCAACTCCTGACCCTGTACAGGACCATCCCCAAGAGCCACACCACATGCATGTGACAACCAAACACTTCTTAATCTCTGTCAGTCTCAATGTTGTGATCACCTCCTTAGGGAACCTGTTCCAATGCCCAACCACCCTCTGGGGGAAGAACCTTTCTCTAATATCTAGACGAAACCTCATCTGACACAACTTCGTGCCATTGCCTTGGGTTCTGTCACTGGCCACCACAGAGAAGTTACTATGAGTATCTGCCCCTTCTTGTCCTCTCAATAAGGAGTTGTAGACTTCATTGAAGTCACCCCTCAGTCTCTTATGTTAATGTGGGCAGTTCCTAAAAAGCTCTTAAGTATAGTTGAATGCATTAATTTTGACCTCGTAAAACTGAGTTCTGGGGACATATACTTTTTTCCTCTACTTATCATTTGGGAAATTCCATGGCTATATGCATCAGTAATTTCAACACAATGATGCGGTTCTTAATGATTGTCTAGTATGGACTAAAGTTTCTTATTTAAACAGGGTCACATATTCAAGTACAGGTGTCTTGCTATAATGTCAGTATCTCAACATTTTTATGAACAGGTATCTGCCCCAGGCATTTTTTCAGAAATAACTAGCTATTAACAGGCACTACATGTATCATGACCCAAAATTGTCTTATTTACACAAAAATTCTCCTGTTAAAATAATTTTTGTGTGTGCTTTACAACATTCAGAGGTCTCATATTATTTGCAATTATTTATGTTAAATAGCAAAAGCAATTACAAAGAGATGATAACATGGAGTGCATTACTTTCTGTTCATTTTAATAACTGCAATAAAAGAGGCCAAATAGAATAAAAGGATAAAGCTGAAATGTACTGGAATCGAAAATAATAGGAAAAAATCCCCTCTGATGTGGATACTGTCAAAATGTTTCTATGTTCTCTAGATGGAGAGGAAACAGTGGTGAAATGAGTGAAATTGAAACATTAGGCCTCTTGCCAAAAAAACCCACTAAAACCCAAAACCAAACCAAATAAAAACCAGGAAAAAACAAACAAAACCCAAACAACAACAAAAACACATGCACACAAAAACCAAAACACAAAAACACCTCAACAACAAAAAAAAATCAAAACCACAAAACAAAACTAAAAACAAACCCAAAAAGCTCACTACCTGTTAGTCTCATTTGACTATTACCCTGCACATGAAATAATCTTTGAAATGTCTTAAAAGTATCATCTAAATGTCCAAACCTCATCAGTAAAGATGCAAGACCATGAAAGTAAACTAGCAGAGGCATTGACTGTGTGGTCTATATTCTGAAATGTTTTCTCTGCCTATGTAACTTGCACAATTTATGTATCAGCACTAGAAATCTTAAACACTGCTACCACCTGCTGGTTAACTTACATTTGAATCTACTCACTCAGCAGACAAGTAAGAAAGGAGAAAAAGGAGGAAAATCATATTTTAAAATGCTTTTCAAAAATAATTTACCTTTTCTAGTCCGTCAACATAGTATAATTCATCTCTTTATATTGTCATAGATGAAAAATTTTAGTGTCATAAGTTGAAAATCTTTTTAATGTTGGCAGAAAGAGCCACTGCTAACAAGATTGGCTTATGACATTATTTTCTTCTATTTTCATTTTTATTTCCTATATTATGTCTTGTAACTAGGCCATCATTTTCTGCTATATAGAATTTTCCATGCTGAAAGAGGCAGATATGCCAGTGCCCCATATTAAACTTTTAGCAGCCAAAATAGTATTGAATTAACTTATTTGGTGGAGAGGAAGAGGAAGAGGAAGAGGGGAGGAAGAGGGAGAAAGGAAGGGAGGAAGAGGGAGAGAAAAGAAAAAGAAAAAGAAAAAGAAAAGAAAAAGAAAAAGAAAAAGAAAAAAAAAAGAAAAAGAAAAAGAAAAAGAAAAAGAAAAAGAAAAAGAAAAAGAAAAAGAAGAAGAAAAAGAAAAAGAAAAAGAAAAAGAAAAAAAAAAGAAAAAGAAAAAGAAAAAGGAAAAGAAAAAGAAAAAGAAAAAGAAAAAGAAAAAGAAAAAGAAAAAGAAAAAGAAAAAGAAAAAGAAAAAGAAAAAGAAAAAGAAAAAGAAAAAGAAAAAGAAAAAGAAAAAGAAAAAGAAAAAGAAAAAGAAAAAGAAAAAGAAAAAGAAAAAGAAAAAGAAAAAGAAAAAGAAAAAGAAAAAGAAAAAGAAAAAGAAAAAGAAAAAGAAAAAGAAAAAGAAAAAGAAAAAGAAAAAGAAAAAGAAAAAGAAAAAGAAAAAGAAAAAGAAAAAGAAAAAGAAAAAGAAAAAGAAAAAGAAAAAGAAAAAGAAAAAGAAAAAGAAAAAGAAAAAGAAAAAGAAAAAGAAAAAGAAAAAGAAAAAGAAAAAGAAAAAGAAAAAGAAAAAGAAAAAGAAAAAGAAAAAGAAAAAGAAAAAGAAAAAGAAAAAGAAAAAGAAAAAGAAAAAGAAAAAGAAAAAGAAAAAGAAAAAGAAAAAGAAAAAGAAAAAGAAAAAGAAAAAGAAAAAGAAAAAGAAAAAGAAAAAGAAAAAGAAAAAGAAAAAGAAAAAGAAAAAGAAAAAGAAAAAGAAAAAGAAAAAGAAAAAGAAAAAGAAAAAGAAAAAGAAAAAGAAAAAGAAAAAGAAAAAGAAAAAGAAAAAGAAAAAGAAAAAGAA
>VXBA01003287.1:134438-147261 GCA_013399895.1 Serilophus lunatus | reverse complement strand
AAGAGAAGAGAAGAAAAGAAAAGAAAAGAAAAGAAAAGAAAAGAAAAGAAAAGAAAAGAAAAGAAAAGAAAAGAAAAGAAAAGAAAAGAAAAGAAAAGAAAAGAAAAGAAAAGAAAAGAAAAGAAAAGAAAAGAAAAGAAAAGAAAAGAAAAGAAGAGAAAAGTCTTGAAAATGTTTCAATAAGCATCAGCAATATTGTCTCTGCATTAAAAAGATAGGCGTACGGTAGTTTTCTTGACAACTGAAGCTTCCTGGGTTATAGCAGAAGAAGTTCATTTCCCTTAATATTAATTAAAGCTAATGGTAGACATTTAATTCCATGTTTAGTAACTTATTGCATCTATATTAGCAATTAGCATTTCATACATCAAGAGAAACACTACCATCACTGAAAAGTATACTGTATTTTTGATGTATATTTGAAAAATGCAGAATGTTAGGGGACATCTCTCCTAAAATTATTTTTACCAAAGTCGTCAAACAGTTCCATCATATATCCACATAAGAATAGAAGGCTCTGTTCAACTACCGGCTTGGAAAGTCACCCAGTAGTGCCTGGCAGTGAAATCCGCAGGCAAAAAAACACTGTGGATTGTAATACAGGCTAGTCGGATGAGATTCTACAGTCCTCCACATTTCCATCATTTTCAGAGTTAAGATTATGTTCCAGTGCAAATTAAGGTTCAGATCAGGATGTCTCTAGAGTTCAAGTGCTCCTTGCTGACTCTACCCAACTCTTAACGTGGTAGTTTTTTCAAAAACTAGGAATAAATTACCCAGGATGGTGTGCGTGTTTGTCTATTCATCACTGAAGAACTGGATTGCTGCATAATGTTGATAATATTAATTCTTCCATAACTTTTTCCACAATTCCATACAAACTTCTAGATTTTGGAATATTTATCAGGTAGGAATGTGGTGTTAGGCTAGTTCTAAAGCAGAGTTAACAGGTTTTGAATTCAGGTTTTGAATTCTTATTCTCTATGTATCGTCATGTTACTGTTTGGAACAAACAAACAAACAAATCTATGTGTTAAATTCTAAATTCTTTAGTGCTTATGTATGATACAAGTGAAAACTCCCTGAATAATGCCAGCACAGCCTTATTTCTGTATATCCAAGAACAGTATTTGAGCCTTTAATTTTAGATCACATTTAAAGGGGAGAATTTTGCCATTACATTCTTTCTTTATTCATGATCCCATTTAAAAAGCACATTAAATTTGAGCTTGCAGAAAATGGTGCAATTAAAGTTAACATTTTCAAAACATTTAAATGCATTTGACCTCTTTAAGTTTTCTTTTTGTTGTAGAAGAGAAAGTAACAGCCAAGGAGAGAGGGGAGGGGAGCCATTTGTTTTGTAGTGGGATAAAAGAGTCTGGTAAGAATTTCTTCCTCTCAGTACTTAAGTAACAGAGATTACATCTACATTCCTTGTGTATTGTTCAGAATACAGTAAAGTCTTTAGATCTTTAGAAAGTAGGTGGTTACTTTTCAAACACCACCTCCTAATGGCACAGGAGCAGGCAATTCCAAAATGTCAAGCAGATGAGAGAGAAGGTCAGCTCCTTTAACTGCATTCTTTAGAGGAGCCTTGAAAGATCCATGAAAATATGCTATTCTTATTTCAGTGTAACAGAGCCTGTTACTATACTGAAAAATCCCCATCCTCTGGATATATTTCTCTCAAAACAAAAGTATCAGACTTTTATTGGAATAGTATGCATCAAGTATACTAAAAAATGTTATAAGAACAAAGCTATGGGAATATAGTAAATATTAGAATAATAGAAAGCTGTTAATAATAGAAAGCAACAAAAATATGTCTGCATTCAGCTATCTCACAAAAACACAGATTTACAGATTCCATTCTTTAGCCATTGAGATCATGTGATTCGCATCAGTCTCATAACACTGCCTATTTGTCTCATGTGGCTTTGGTTTAAATAGATCATCAAAACTCTCTTGCTGAAAACATTCAGTTATTTGAATTAACCTATGTCAGGAAGTCATCACAGAGAAGGAGCAAGACAAAGGTCTTACTTAATATAGTGAGATATAACTGAGTGAAAGAGCTGCTCAGAAACAAGAGGTCTGCAAATGCAAAACGAAAGTGTATTCACAATCTCTCCCTAAAATTGGGGAATAATTTAAGTCTCTTTAAATATAAAAGTTTTGAGGGTTTTTTTTGCAGCAAAGTTTGCAGCCAAATTTTAGTCTAAATCACTTTTTAACCAAAGCTGTTGGAGGAAGGTTTAGAATACTCCTCTTTGAGCAACTATCAGATACAACATCCTCCATGCTCCTTCTTGCATCATTTCCCTTTTTCTTCTAGAAAATCCTTCTCGGGCCTCTGTCTATCTCATTTATGTCACCATGAAAGTACAGCTAAAGCTTTAAGTTCTTTTTTTCTAGATAACAGTAAAGAATGGACTGTTATCACAATGTGGATGGCCTGACCCTTGACAGTGATTGCAAAGGAAATAGGTGCTCTGGGATCTAGTGTCCAGAAGTCAAATCTATGGCAGAAATGTGGCTGGTAGTATAAGGTACATGGTTTGTCCAGTCTCTGATTCAGCAGAGATCAGATAAAAAAATACACAGTGCACAACAAATCTTAAAAGATTTATGCTATCTGATTGGTTCCCACATACCTTTATTATTCTCTCAAGAAATGAAGCATAGTTGGCATCATTGTGTTGATTCAGGCACTATTTAAATGGAAAAAGCTTTCCTTAAGAGACCTTTGATATGCATTCTGAAAACAGGGAGGAAGCAATCACCAACACAGTGTTATAAACTTGTTTTTATATGCTATATTTTCTTTAGGAAATGTCTCCATAGGCTTGTTAGGCCTATTACAGATAATTTAAATTGTCATCATGGTTTTATGGTCTCTCAAACATAAAAGAAATCAAGCTGCTTCACTTTTCTCCAGCCTGTGTTTACCAACACCCTGTAGAATGACTTCATCTTAGCATTAAATGTGTTGTTTTCCACCAGTATTTCTTTGCTAGGTCAAAAGTGAAATGCTTCTTGCCTATATTTCATTGCAACCAACTTCCCAGAGAGAATCTCATCAATTTTTGAGTGAAGGCCAAGCATGGGGGCAACAAAAAGTAATTATTTCCTGATTTATTTTTTTATTTCCAGTATACAGTAGGAAAAATACTTGGTTTTTTTTTCAAAGAAGCCACAGCACAAAATTAAAGCTCATAAATAATCTAAAACTAAGATTTTCTCCAAAGACTGATAAAATCCTATTACTCCAAATTACTATGTATAACCATATTCTTTATCTTTTCTCAGGGAGAAAAAAATATAAAATAAATTCTAACATTATAGAGAAGAATTTAAGGACTGCTCTTCTCTTTGTACAGTTACTGTTTTCAGAAAAATGAGTATTATATCAAACACACTTGCATCTGCTACTGCACCTCCCATTAGAGCTCTTATAGATCATGTAAGCAATAAAGATGCCCACAATGAGATCTAAAATGAAAACATCTACAATTCACGCTGGTTCATCTGTAATTACATATGCTTTATAAGCCTGTGCCGATTATACCCAATGGGTTAAATAAAAGCATTTCCTCTGAATCTGAATTTACCTGTGAAGCATTGACCAACTGTACTTTGCTCCATCTCTTCACTTTCCAGCATTTAATGTTTTCCAAAGTACTACATGTGTCTTTCTAGAGTGACTCATTCTACCATTATCATGGTTACTGACTAACCTAAGAGTGCACTTAAAGGATTATCCTGAGTGCAGACACTTTCAAGGCCCTTGTGGTTTTTATCAACTGAATGCAGTTTGCCTTTGATTATCACAATCCAGTTACAGTTGGGTGTGTTATTTTTATTTGTTGAAATAACTTCAATTACCTTATTTTTAAGCACAAAATAACTGCTTTTTAGATATGTGGGCAGCCTAGTTTTTTGTGATGGAAAGAACAGCGAATGCTCATTACATTTTAACATGAAAACTTGTGCTTTACAGATGGAACATGTACAATCATTTACATTAAAAAAAATTCTTTTAACTTTTGCTTTTGTCCACTCCATCTGAAGACATAATATTATTTCACATCTAGTTAAGTATCTATTAATTAAGGGTTGAAAATCCCCAAGAGCACCATTAAATACATTGACAAAAATAAATAATCTCGCTTGAATTAAAGAAGTTATGGTAAGTGAGTTACAGTAACTAAGTAGAAGATTAACATTGTTGTTTGGTAATGAGTTCAAGAGACTGTTCACAAAATAATGAGCAAAATAACAACACTGTGTTCATGAGTCCCTCTCAATTATCATGTTTATCCATGTCTATCGTGTTTATTTTGTCAAGTGGTAATCCCATGGCTACTGGTTTGACTCGACGAATTCACGCTCAGAACTCAGATGAGTTTTGAGATAGATTATGTTTTATTCAGCGCGCTGGGAGGGAAGGTTACAGAATTCGAAATTCCCGCTCCCTCCCCAAACTACCAGAAGAATGCATCTTAAATACCCCTTTCGCTAGTGGGTGTATTTTTAGCCTTTGATTGGTTCTTGGCTCAAGATCCCTCCCCACTCCCTGCCTTCTCTCCGCCCAGACATGGACGGGGCTGAATCTCTCTCCCTGCCTCCAACCCCCTGTTGCATGGTCGCTTAGCAACAGAGCCTCAGGAGACCTTGAGACCCTTGCTATCCCTGCTTAACTGTTATCTTATAACTATTGTAGTGTCTACTTCATCTACTCTATCTCTAATTCTACAGACTCTCCATTTTCTTTCAGCTTTGCTTTTTCCAATTCCCTAGAACTAAAATGGAACCCCCCCAACTCAGGTCCACTAAAGTTCAATTTAAACATAACATTCGTCTCTCCCTTATTAACTCCTCATATGCTGCCCCTGGCTAGCAAGTGTCCATCACAGTATGATGTGGAAGCTAGCAACAGGGGCAACTGTTTCTGCTATCCAGTATCCCTAAAAAATCATGTTTTCTTCAAGGTCAATCCCAATGCAGAACTCATGCAGCCTGATGAGTATCTACCTATAGGTGGATACCTATAGGTAGATACTATATATATATATAGGTATATCCTATAGGTGGATACCTATAGGTGGTATGATTCTGACTTATAAGTGACTCCCCTGCATTGCTGCCTAGTGAAGAGAGTCAGAATGAGATATTGTTCCCTATCAGGCTATGTGGAATCATGTTTTCTGCACTGTCACATTTTCCAATCCGTTGTGTTTCTGTAAAGACAGCAGAAAATACTGTTATCATATGCAAGAACAGAAAAGATGCATTAGCGTGGCAGCTGCAGACTACAACTGTGCATGATGGTGAACCACTGTAAAGTATGGAGCTGTAAATTGTCCCCAGACTGTTTCCTGTGCTAGTGATATGTATATAATACCGTATTAGAATAGAACAAATATGCCACAAAATAGAACAGGATGTGAAAAGTGGCATGTGTATTTAAAAATTAAGGTTAATAATAGACATTAAGATTTTTAAAAATACTAAAAGCTTTATCACTATGTTAAAAAGGTAAGAAATTATTGTTATCACTGTCAAGGTAAGGTAATTGAAAGCTAAACAATACTAATGAAACCATCAATCATGCAAGTTAAAAGCAAACTACACAGAGATTTGCAGCATGAAGGTTTTTGTGCAAAAAGCTATGACAGTAAATGAGTAATCATAGATTCACTGGATGGTTTGGATTGGAAAAGACCTTCAAAGATCATCTAGTCCAAAACCTTACCAACAATCTATGATCTATAGCCTGCCAGCATACTTGTGGAGGGACATTGGTATCTGAGGCTAAAACCTTCTAGAAGTATTAAAATGCTATGAAACGTCAAAACCCCACAGTTAAGGCATGCAAGTGTGTGTGTGTGTGTGCGCTTGTATGCATGCTGGGAGGATCTAAAAATGGAATACATAGGAGTTTTGTATTTAATCTTGAACATTCAGAACATTCAATTCAGGACTGCCACAGCAAATACTTTTGCAAGTATGCAAGAAAGAATGTAAAGAATAAATTAAGTTTACACTTTCCTATATGATAAACTACACTTGTTATGAGATGTCCCAAAGAAATGCTAGTACTAACTGGAAGTGTTCAGAAGTACATGTAATTTTAGAATATGGAAAGAAAAAAAAAAAAAAAAGCTGAAAAGTGGTATACCTGAAATTTAATTGGCTGCCTTTAATATAGCTGAATCACATTCTGCTGAAAATTAATTCTTTTATCTAAGACCTCAAAATGTGACACAGTGATGTGGTGGTATGAACCACTAAGGGGCACAACAGTGACGAAAGACTGAATAGAGATGCACCAGTGAACACAGGTTTACTTTCTACAGAGCACAAAAACTACACCCCCCCCCAAGCACTGACCAAATACACACAACAGACCTGAAAATGTTCTGCAATAAAATGAAAAAGAAAACAAATACCAAAATGCTCCTCCAAGCAGACTGGTGGGTTGAGGAGCAGAGGGAAGGAAAGGAAAAACCACCTCGAAGATGGTATCTTCCAGTCTTGGAACCTCTGAAATCTAAAAACCATGAGAAGCACCCTCCCCCCAGGAACCCAAGGGGAACAGATACCACACTGTTGCAGCTGAGTGGTTCCTGCTGCCACTGCTGGAGCTCCACTGGTGCTGCATGGTAAAGGGAGCTGGGAGGGACCAGGAGGAATGGCACTTGATGTCATCTGGACCATGGGACATGGCTCCTGATATCACATGAACTCGAAGTCCTCTTCCCATCCAGGCTGTCTTCCTATTGTTCAGCAGCATTGGGTGCCTCCACTCTGCCTGGGATTTCACCATAGACAAGATGGTGGCTCCCGCCAAACCTGCCATGTGCTTGGGCTCTGGCAGCCGCTGGCCACCACCATCGCAGGCCGCCGGCATTTCCAGGACCAGCAGCACCACCTGCAGGGCCCCTGCCACCTATAGGGACTGGCCATGGGTGGTGGGGGCTGCCCGCACATAGAATCACAGATTCACAGAATACGTTGAGTTAGAAGGGACCCACAGGGATCACTGAGTCCAGCTCCTGGCCCTGCACAGGATTATCTCCAAGAGTCATACCATGTACCTGAGAGTATTGTCCAAACACTTCTTGAACTCTGTCAGGCTTGGTGCTGTGACCACTTCTCTGGGGAGCCTGTTCCAGTGTCCAAACACTCTCTGGATGAAGAACCTTTCTCTAATATCAACTTAACCCCTAACACAACTTCAGGGCATTCCCTCGGGTCCTGTTACTGGTCACCACAGAGAAGACAGTAGCCCCACCCCTGCTCTTCCCCTCACAAGGAATTTGTAACTGCAATGAGATCTTCCCTCAGTCTCCTCTTCTCCAGGCTGGACATACAATGCGACCTCACACCCCCACCCACAGCTTCCCCTCAAGACCCTTCACTATCTTTGTTGTCCTCCTTTGGACACTCTCTAACAGCTTAATATCTTTCTTACGTTGCAGTGCCCAAAACTGCCACAATATTCAAGGTGAGGCCACACAAGTGCAGAGCAGAGCAGGACAATCCTCTCCCTCATCTGGCTGATGATGCTTTTCTTGATGCCCCTCAAGACACATTTGGCCCTCCTGGCTGCCATGGCAGCTGACTCATATTCAACTTGCTATAGACCAGGACCCCCAAGTCCCTTTCCAGGGTTGCCTCATTCCAGGTGCAGAATCCATCACTTCCCCTTGAACTTCCTGTAGTTGTTGATTGCCCAGTCCTCTAATTTGTTCAGGCCTCTCTGCAGGGCCCCCTTGCCTTCAAGAGAATCAAAAGCTGATCCCAGTTTTGTGCCATTTGCAAACTTGCTTAGCATCCCTTCCAGTCCTACATCCAAGTACCTTTTGAAGATGTTGAAGAGCATAGAGCCCAAGATGGAGCCCGGTGGAACCCCAGTAGTGACAGGTCACCAGTCTGATGTCACTTCATTCATTCACCTCTACATTTGACCCATGAGCCAATTGCTCACCCACTGCATGATGTGCTTATCCAGCTGTGTGCTGGATATTTTGACAAAGAAGGATCCTGTGAGAGACAATATCGAAAGATCTACTGAAATCCAAAACAATTACATCAACTGGCTTCCCTTGATCAATTGGTGGGTTACACTGTTGCAAAAAGAAATTGGATTTGATAAGCGGAACTTTCCTCCCATGAAGCCATGCTGCCTGTGACCAAAGACCAATTTATCGTTTTTCAGCGGTTTTTCCCAGAAAAATCTTCTGCATAACTTTACAAGGCACTGAAGTGAGACTGAAAGGCCTGTAGTTTCTGAGGTCCTCCATCTTGCCCTTCTTGAAAATCAAGACAACATTTACCAGCTTCCATTCAGCTGGGACCTCTCTGGATTCCCGAGACCACTCAAAAATCATAAAGAGAGCTTTTGCAATTACATCAGTAGCTCTGAGGATTTGGGGATGAATCCCACCGGGCCTCACAGATTTGTAGGGACCCAGCTGGAACAGCAGATCCTGCACAATTTCAAGGTCACTTGGGAGTTGATCATTCTCATAGTCATCATCCTCCAGCTCACGACACTGAGACCCCCTTGGTCCATCATCTGTGTTGAAGAAAGAGGCAAAGAAAACGTTAAAACACCTCTGCCTTGTCTCCGTCCCTGATCGAAGGTGGCTGAGGTGATTTTGGGAGGAACAGGAATGGGAAAATGAGGGGGAAGGGGGAAAAATGGCTGGTGACAGTTGGCCAGTGGGTCATGCCCTGCACCTAGCCAGTGCAGCCTGTCCCAGCAGCTCACCAGAGTCCTTCCTTGCTTTGTCCCTAACAGCTTCATATGTGTGTGCTTATGTGTGTGTTGCACATGTGTGCACATATATGGTTTCTGCATGCAGTGGCTGGAGTTAGAGTGTGAGTAGAGGCCCTGTGTCTATGATGCACTAGCCATAGTGAATGTGCAAGTGAGTATCCAAACACCAGTGACGATTATGCTGGATGAGATACTGGGCTGGTAAAGCAGATAGGAGTAAGTGGATGTGGGGTCCTCTAGAAGCAAGAGCACAAAAACTTTGGCTATGGGGACAGCGAAGTCCCAGCCAGCTCTGTGTGCTTGTGTCTGTGTGTGTGCATGTGCAATAGTCTGTCACAGAAGCTGTTCTGGTGCTAAAGCCTCAGGGATTGTATGTCCTGATGCTAGTAATTTGGGAAATAGGGATCAAGGGACAGCTGCTAGTAAGATGCAGGGTCTGAGACTGCCACCAGAGTGACACACCTTGTCTCCAAGCATGTGTATTTTGTCACTTGTTGACCCTCTACCAGTTCTGCTGGAGAGGGATGTAGAATGAATGACACCCTCAGTGTAGTCTGTATCTGTCTGAGTGCTCTGGGTGCTGTCTGACTCGTGTGACTGGGTGTGTGTATTGGTAGGCATGTGGTGTGTACATGCACTCTGTGTGTCTGCTTTCTGGGAACACATTTCCAGCCTCACTGCTGGTTGGGCCCAGGGACAGCAGCCTTGCATCTTCCAGACTCTCAGATCCCACAGGATATACTATCCTGCTACCTAAATTCAAATTTTTAAAAACTGGTAAAATAAATATATCCTAGTTAATGACTTCTCTATCCACACAGAAACAAAAGTTTCTTTATAACTTTAATATTCACTGAGCCTATTAGGGGATTCGGATTCAGCACCCAGGCTGATTTTTTTTTCTCATAAAATTCCTATAGCTTTTGGGGAGTTTCATCTGAAATGGTGTTGGCTGAGGGCTACGTCTTCACACACCCATGATGTCAATGAGAATGTGAGAAGGCCTAGAGCCTCAGGTGATCTGTGCAAATGCAAAGTGATCACCTCCATGAATTGGTAAATATCCAGAATTTGGCTCACAATTTAAATTTTAACCAGCTCCCTATTGGAAGCAACTACATCTTATATTCCTGTTTACTAGCTGGATTTGACAATTAGATAATACACACATATTCTAACTGAAAACAGGCAGGGTTTGTGCTGTTATTTCCACTGGAAGAGCACTTCATAAGCACATGCTTATGATGATTTGCAATTGTCCTTATTTTCCAGTTTGAAGCCACTCCTGACAGATGCCTTTTTTCTTTTGTGATTACAACTCTTAAAGCTCTGATGGTTTCCTTTATATTCCCTAGGATTTATCTCATGATGCTCTTATAGACAGCAAGTATATCCTTTCATCTCACTAGTTTAAGTGTGCTAAGCATTTAAAAATTACATTCACACTGCATATTTGGCCTGTGCCTGTGACTCCTAAATTTTTACAGCATCCAAAATAAGACACAGCCAGACACTAGCCTCTCAGTTTGAAAATAACAGCTAACAACTGGCAAACAGTATGGAACAGCTTTCCAAGCTATCTCTCAGCTGTGATCAGCTGATCTCACAATTTTAACATAGTTAAACCTAGCCAGACTGGATCCTACTGTTGCATATGAGAAGCAATGTCTGTCTAACAACTTTCTGGGCTTCCTTTTCACTGGTCCTTGAATACTAACAAGTTTTTTTCAAGGATGGGATAAAATGCAATGTGGTAATGCAGATGTGACCTTTCTGTCTTACAGAGCAGGAAGAGGTAGCATTGTGTATAGAAGAGTTTACTCCATTGGGTTTTGCAAAAGACTAAAAATATAATCGATTCTTTGCAAGGCTGCATGTAGCAATGAAAAGAATGCAACTATCACTTTCAGAGAAAAAATGCTTTGATATTAATTGTTAAATATTAATTAGTATTCTGGTGGTGAGAATATGCTTTCTTCTGTTTAATCCACATATTATTCAGGGAAGTAAAGATTATTACTTACTAATATCTAGTAGCTCACTATAGATTATGGCAAGGGAAGATCCTGAGGATTTGTGATGAACAGTGATAAAAAGTTAGTTTTAAGGAACACATGATGAAAACAGCGCCCCATGAAACTGCTAATCTCTTCTAAATATTGGGATTACTCACAAATTAAGCAAATTATTAACCTAAACAGAGTGGGTTCATAATCTTGATTCCAAAATTATTTTCACAAAGAAATTAACTATAAGCCTAGTGATGTCCAGTAATTTCAATGGAAAGTCAGTGGCAAATAGAGAGACATCTTATTTTTCTCTTTGGTACAGAACAAAAGATGGATGAAAAGAAGGCCATTTTAGTAATACAGACATATACTTGTGAAAGGAAAAAGACTGTCATAAACATTTACTTGTGTGGATATGCATGTAATACTTACAATACTGATGTCCTAGACAGGATCAGTCCAAAACTGAACAGTCTGAAATATCCCATGTAAGTGACTTCCCTCATCTGTAAAGTGGAAGGTTTCAATAAATTCTAGTATGTATTTGTACTAAAGTTACTTTTGAAAATACTACTCTAATTGTCTTTCACTGCATTCAAACTACTGGCATTCAGAAACAGGTAAGCAACAGAATACTGTCCCACATTTTGCCTGGATGAAAAAACCTTGCTGGGAAGAATTAGTCTCTCTGTAATATACACTTTGCTTCCATACTCTACACTCTCTGAAATTTTTCTTTTTTGCTTTTATTCTAGAAAGGAGTAATTTCTTATTGTTCCCTACACACACAAGGAAAAGAGAAGACATACTCATTGAAAGTGTCTATGGGGGCAGGAAGTTGCATAAAGCATCAACAATATTACAATGGAGTTTCACTAGGAACCCTATTTTGTGTGAATGTCACTATAAAGCCACCTTCATAATTTTTTTCCTCATTTCACATCAATTTCTTTCTGTGGACAAATTAGTCAGGTATGCAAGTACCGCATCCCACAGCCATTAAAAGACTACTGGCACTTGGATTTGAATTTCACACTACTTCTTCTACTCTACTTGATGCATACTTGCATATCCTGGATTTCTGATATTCAATGACTAAATTCCCATTAAGATTTAAAATGTGAAATAACTAAGTATACAACAGCAAAAATTCTTACCATTCCTTCACCAGTGTTAAGTTTCTGCTACAACAGTTTCTCTATGAATAGAAAGACAGCGATTTTCCTCCCCTGTATATCACAGCAGTTTTGAAGGAGCAGATTAAATCAATGTAGTAAAAAAAAAAAAAAAGTCTGGTGCTGTGCCCTACCTGATCTCCTAAATTCTACTTTGCCAGCAAATCCCATCTAGGAATTGAATGTGACTTTTCAAAGCCCTAATGTCAAGATGTAAGTAATGTGTTTAGTAGTCACCTCCTGTGTATTAGCTTGGGAGAAGTGACAAAAAGAACATTTACAACAATGAGGGACAAATTTAGCCCTGTTTTTCTCTATAGGCATGTAATTCAGAAGGCCTGGTTGCTGTCTCTGCTCAGTCATCAGGATATGAGGTGTGTGATTTCAAAAGCTGTTCAGATGTTATATCCTGGTCCACTTTACATGCTGTCACAGACATACCTTTGCACTAGCAACTGGACTAGAGCTGCCTCAGAGCTCCCTGGCTCAGCAGTGCAGGACTGGTGTGATACCATGTGCCTCTCGCCACACCTTCATGAACTACTTCATGTAAAGCTGCAACAGCCTGTGACACTCCAGACCCAAGCACACAAGGGCGGGGCAATCCGTTTCAAATCACAGCTGGCCTTTGTGACTCTTGTTGGTATGCCAGTTGTAGTGAGTTGAAAAGGGAGGGGGGGGTGCAGGGGGGTGCTGGCGGGTTCTTGGAGGGAGCGGGGAGGGGAAAAGGGAACGGGATCCCCTGTTCTCGATATAAACCCTGGTTTTTCAGTTTTTTTCTTCCCTTGCTCCCCTCTCTGACTCACCGCGGCCCCCGGGAGCCCACGGTGCCGGTGCGGGCTTTTCCCCCC